>BOPP01000313.1:505367-557218 GCA_017312745.1 Gryllus bimaculatus
ATATATAATTATACCACAGTATTATCATTCTTACAGTATCCCATTGAGAACGAAAGATAACAAATTGGTGTAATACTGTCCGCCCTTCCGTGTGTCGTTTGTGTGTCTGTAAACATCTCTAGCCGCTAAACAATAGGGAGGATTTTCACCAAAATTGATATTTCCCGATCGATTCTCTAAATGTAAGTGTAGATAAGTTTTGTAAGTGTAGAGTACGTTTTATCGCAGGAGGTGGCGGTGATCTTCCCCCTGGATGGCGAGATCCAGCGTGATCCTACACGTCGTCTAGCGAGATTTCCCCCAACCAGGTACCTCCCACCAGCGAGGCCCCCGCAGGGGGACCATGGCCGCGTAGGCGGGACTGGGTTCTGGTGGAGAGTTGAAGACGGCGACAGGGGCTCTGAGTTTCACGACAGGACGCACGTCGTAAGCGCAGCGGTGATTGCAGAGAGTAGGCCATGCTAAGCTCTTTCAATAATGCAGCAACCGTTTAAATATTAAAAAAAAAGTAGTAGGTGTTTTATGTAGACGTAATTTTCAGTGAAATTCTTATATCATTTACAAATTACGTAAACAAGATTTTCTAAAATATGTAGAATTTACTCAACTTCGACCAATTTTCATCAAAACATTTGAACTTTTAAAATTTGCAAATAATCAACTTTCTCTTTAAGTGTCAAGAAGGTGTTTCTGCCTTCTCAGACGGTTGATGTGATTGCCGTAATTACTTGCTAAACCGAATTATTTAAGTTGGAATCGTAGCGTGCGAGAAAGTCTCTGCGGCTTGGAAACACTTTTATCGGTTCAAGAAGTATTATAATACTACATACCCGTTAAAAATACTGTGATGCGACACACATATGCTGTTTTAACCACTAGTGTTCTAACATAAGATTGGAATGGGGGACGGGACCGAAAGTGTCTTTGACCACCGTCTCTCCGCCTCTAAGACTTCGCTGCATCGTGAGGGCGCCGTTGCGAGAGGCGGCCCCGGAGCACCTCTGCGCGGCGACGGCGCCACCCACGTCGGGGATCGATCTCAGGCCCCGGCGCGGCGCCGTGGCCCTTAGCCTGCACGTCATCGCTGTTCTATTCGCAGACTGGCCGAGTCTTTTGCATACATGTGCTCGCTAAGAGCCGCGAGGCGGCGGCTCCAGGCAAATGCATCCAATGAGCGCGTTGTTCGTATTCATGACGTTCGATCCGGCGCCTCCGCAGCGCTGCCTCCGCGGCGGCGCAGCCTCGGAAGGCTGCTTCACCGCTTTCGACGATAATCCCGATTTCCTGCCCGGGCGACGTGCATGGCAAACGTCACGGGGCGCATTCGGAAGATCGGTACACTTGGAACGTGGTTTTCTAAGCAGTGTAGTACTAGAAAAACTTAAAACGTTGTTCATGCCAACTTCACGTGAACTACAGAAGTGTTCTTTTTTCAAGAATTTTTAGAATGAAATGTTTGTCAGTGAAGACTGGACATTTCCAAAACACATGTAAACTGAAAATTCTGTCAAATTGAACTTTTCTTTGTGCAGTAACACTCCCTCTAATGGATGAAAATGCATGATTCACAGTTTGCCAGTTATATTTGTGTGAACCTTTGACTAAAAAAATTTTAGACTTTCAATATACAATTAAATTAATTAAATAATTAAATTAGTATTTTCTAAAAGAAAAAACAATTAATAATATATGAATATACATTTTTAAATAACTTTATTTTATTGAACTCGCTATACATACTAAAAATGTGTGTCCTTATTCACATCTCCATTCAGTTTGGTTTAGATCACTGACTCGTCATCTTAACATTGATATATTTAATGGCAATGTAGTAAACGTTAAAGTTTCACATCATCAATGGTATAACAGTCCACATTGTGTGTCCTGCACGTATTACCCTGGCGTCAACTTTAAATACAAGAACAAAGTATTTTCTCATGCTCCTACAATTTCTTCAATAATATTATTTCGTATCTTGGTTTCTGACGTTTAATCAGCGGCAAACATTAATCACAAGTACCAAAATTATTCTATTGTGTGTCATTGCGTGCTTCAATATTGTCAACAAAATTGTCGGAAACCCCAATCATTTCATCAATTGAAACGTTTTCCCCCTCTCTTTGGGGTGATTTCTGCTTCTCTTTCTCATTGACTAAACCCGCATCCGCTTTCCCAATATGAGAACAGATACGGGGGGAAATTTCATTAGCAGAAAGAGCATCTTTGATGTTTTAATTGGTGCATTAATTATTAGCTATATTGATTGTTTGTTTGTTAAGTATTTTAAGTAAGAATAGATAGCTATTTCAAAACATGAACTCTTACATTTTTAAATATATTTACAGGGTGTTTGAGATGCAACATTAAAATTTGTTGAACAGAATTATTGAAATAATTTTTCATAAATGTAAGAAACGCAAAAAGAGATTTGAGGCAGAATTTAGAAGGAAGTTGCTTAGAGACTTGGAATATCCCTCTCTCTTTTTTTATTTAGCCGTGAACTAAATCTAAGGCGTGGAAAGGTGTAGGCATACAACACTAATCACACCCACCAGCCACAGTTTGCAGATCATTACTTGATTCGTGAAAAGCTGTTTCGGGAGTTTGCTATTAGGTATACGTAATTAATGACCAAATTATTCCTATGGTTTTGATTAACACTCATTATTTGATTAACAATGATTGATATTGTCATTTCCGAGTTGCTTATATCTAATTAAGTATTTAATTGTGATAGATAAATGTTTGCTAACACGGTTTCATAACATCACTGGAGCAGACAAAATTGAGTATTGTGGCACCGGCAATGCTAAACAACATGCCTTTACATTAAATGAACAATACTTTTCAATTAAAGATCTCATAGTCGCGCAAGAGCTACAGCCATTGGTTCTTGTAGAAACAGAAAATCTACTTGAGATTGTTGAACGTGCAGAATTTATTAAAACAAATCGTTAATTACAATTAAAATTTAATATTAAAGAAAATAGTATTAAACAAACACACAAAGAGCAGCACGTCTTTAAGAAAAGCAAGCTTTTGGTTCCATAATAACAAATTAATTGTAAATGAAAATAAAACTATTTCAATGCAGTTCTCCATTTCAAATAAACAGCTCGGCACTTCACCGAAAATGAACGTCGTGCCATTGAGTAATGTTAAGATAACAACATTTTTAGGTCTTTCAATTCATTCAAACCTAAAATTTAAATGAATTGAACCAAGACCATTTAAATGAATTGAACACTAAATTAAGTTCTTTATGGTACGCTTTCAGAATTCCTTCAAATTCAGTCAGCCTCCACACTGCTCGTTGTGTATATTTCGCGAATGTTCATTCCCGCCTTAGATATGGCATACTATTCTGGGGAAATACATCTCATAGCTCCCAGACTTTCAGATTACAAACACGAAATGTACGAATAATAAGCAAATCCGACCCACGTGATTCATTTAAGCCTCTCTTTATTCACCTACGTATTTTACCATTACCTTGTCTCTTAATATGTGAATCATTGGTTTTTCTCAAATATGACATACTTAAGAGCGGGAATATATTTTCAGCGAACGCCGTTGTCTATAACTACAACACTCGACGTGGTAATCATATTCATCAGGTAACAGTATCAACAGCTCACTACAAAAAATTCACATATAATATATGTACATTATTTTACAACACCTTGCCAGATGACATTAAACGATTAAATTCGATACAAAAGTTTAAGCCCCAATTAAATTGTTTTCTGCTGCACAACTGTTTCTATTCAATTAGAGGCCATACCGAGCATACAAAAGGAAAGTAATATTAATTTTAACAATGACGTTTAATGTATTATATATCTTTTGGATTGTATAATTGTAAAGAACATGTGAGAAGTATTGTACTTCTGCTTCTGGGTCAATGACCCCCATCTCGATCAGGTTTTCTTCCAGTTTCCCTGATCCTCGAGCAAATGCTCAGATGGCTCCTTGTTTTGCTTCTGGACATAAATGTAACTTCAAATTAACTTCTCCCCATAGCACGTCACAAACAGTTTTTAACTGTTTTGACGTAATTAAATAAAAACCTGTGTACAATAGCGGTTTCACTGCTAGTCACTGTTGTGTACCACCATGCAGCACTCTTTCGCACAAAAACAGCCATGTCCGTGACTAATGCTGTTTGACAGTAAACATTTGGACATATAATGTTCTTCCAGAATCACCTATGCGTCTTCGCTCGCGTTCTGCACTTTAGACCGGGTCGATATCATCATCTGATGCATAAAAGTTCACTCTGCAAAATGGCAGCATTAACTTCATTTTCTCAATTTTTCAGGATTTCAGGACTTCACGATTAATGCTGTTGTTTCGAGAAACCCTTTAATTGGTAAAATAAAAATTTGGTCATTATCGTATGCGGATGATGTGGCATTACTGTCAGACAATGGAGTACCATGGCACAGCAGCTAGAAGAGTGAATGTGAGAAAATTATATGGAAGGGATGAATTTTAGAGATTTTAAGGATTTAGGGTTTTGACTTAACAAGCGAGAAAAAAACGCACAACAGAAATAGGTAAGAAGGGGATGTGGCTGTGAAAAAGATGTGGGTCAATTAAGAGGAGGTGCAGAGATTTCTGGACAAAGGGGATGAGGATATACGAGAGTATTGTTGATTATATTTTGAAATGGGGCAGACACTTGAGGATGGAAGTAAAGGAAGAAACTAGAATCAATAATGAAATAGTTTGAAGATGGGGGAGGATACTATTACACACTCGGTTACATGGTAAGATGTGAGACAAAGAGGCAAAAAATGAGAATAGAGATGGATCAAATAGCATGTAAGTATAAGGAAATGATTAAGAGAGCTAGGGGAAACGAGTTATTAATGTAAGTTTGGTGGGAATTAGATAACAATAAAGAAACCGAGTAGGAACATGTGAAAGGGAAACTTTTTGTAATCATAAACGTTATTCTTTGGAGAAAATGATAAGGTAATGAGAAGAAGGGAATGATTTAATTAGAAATTGATCCATATCAGTTATTGCAGTAAGATTATAAAAGAAGATTAAAAAATTATCTTATAACAAATGGTACTCCCAATTACTTAAGAGAGAAATGTAAGGAAAGAGGCAGAAGCAGAATAGCAAGGTAAAGATTAGAAAACGAAACTAAACAGAAAGGATATTGTCTATTTAGTGAGGGGAAAATGTGGGATCTGTGAGGTGGAAGAGGAGGATCGGAAACATATATTACAGAGATGTCTATTTTGTCTATAGGCTATTGGCTAGATGTCTATAGGCTATTTTGAAGAAGGTGGAATTATCAGGAAAAGGTGAGGTATATATTAGAGGGAAAAAAGTGAAAGGATTAGTATAATAGAGAGATACAGGAAAATGCGTAGTATGTAGCCTACTATTGTTTACTTTTTGTATAGCAATGTGTACAGCTTGTATTGTATTTGTATTAAGCGAATTCAACTATTGTATATTTACAAAGTTGTAAAATAAATATTCATTGTATATACATACTTACATATCATTATATATCCAGAATCTCCCGATACAAAAAATACCTCAGATCCTATGTTGACTCCTATGAAGAGGGAAATGCGTTGTTAAATGAAAAAGAAAAATGAGTTGAAATGTTACTGACGGGCGCGAAATTCAAATTCGCTGCCGTGTCACAACAAACACCGGCGCGGCGTCGGGGCTGGGCGAAGCGTAGTTTTTTGCGTTTTCGGTGAAGCTGTCGAGTGAGGCAAACTACGTTTGCCGCACAGTAAAGTACTTTAATAGTATCAAGGGTTTATTATGCACTATTTATTTAATCTATTAAATCTACTTAAAATGCATTTTTGTTATAAATTATAACCACGGTATGCAACTGCATAACAAAAAACGTATACGAACCAATCTTAATGAAAATTAACAAAATTCCTGGAATGTTCAAATTATGTTTGATATCTTCAGTGTGAACGAATTTATCGAGCTTTTGCATGCCGCAGGAAGGTGGTAATATTAATTAAAGTTTTCGAACTTGACAAGAATTCGGCCACCTTCATTGGTAAATTTCATATTTAATTAAGATGATCACTCCAAACATAGAACAGAGTAATATTCTTATACTGATTTTGTGTAGAAAATGGACTTTGACCCTTATCTGAAAGAATTATTTTATAAGAGAACATCATTACACATTTTTATAATTAAAAAAAATTAAAAAATTCCTCAACATTTTGAAATGCACATGGTGACCCTTTTTAGGATGTTATGGAAAACAATATGAAGTTTTAATTGTATTACAACAACATTTTAAGGTAAAAGTTTGAACTAGCTACAGATTCGTAAAGTGTACCGATACAGGAATGCTAGACAGATAAGGGTTCAAGCAGCTCCATTTAATTGTAGACGAATGCTGTTCTGTGTAGAGAATCATTCGGTATTCTAATGCTGGATGTAACTAGGAAATGGTACGTTCGTGCATCTGCTTCTCGATATGCAGCAGTGTCTGTTAGAGACCTTTTCAGAGTTTTGTTGACTCAAAGGTTTTATGGCCTCTGTGAGTGTATTTGTGTCTGTGTATATCTTTATGTTTGAAAAGAATGTTCGTTATTTTCAATTCGGTAAACGCTCCGATGTATCTTAATACCATTCCATTGCCATTAAGTACATCTTCATCGAAAGGTCCAATTAGGTCTTCTTAGTGTTCTTTCCCCCCTCTGGCATTCAAATCTCCATTCAACATAACATAACCGTTCTTATTTATTCCATTTAGTGACTTCTGCGTAATTCATAAAATTCTTGACTAATTTCTTTTCTGCCTTCTGCTGGAGCACACATACTGAATGCCAATAGATATTTTCGTGATATTTGTAATCTTGTATACATTATTCTATCATTAAAAAATGATAACTGCGAATAGCAACGCCCGAAGTAGCCTTCAAGCACTAGAATAATACAGAAGATATCTTCAAGAACTCTCCCCTTCCTTTCATTTTTTTCCCTTTCCGCTATGGTTGCGATATCTATATTCATTCATGTGATTTGAATTCATTAGTGAGTTCTGTTTTTTATGTGCTTGTTTGCGAACTTTTTATGCAGATATCTTTATTAATTTAGTCCTATTAACTACGAGTAGTTTAACTTTTCTTTAGCATTAGTCGTCATAAGTCCGACTGTCTCTGAGCATTGTGAAAGGGGGACATGTCCCCTGGCCGTGTTACGTGCGCTGCGCAGGGCTGGCGCGGTGGGGGCGATGCCCCCTCACTGAACATTTTTAAATTGTTGACGCTTCATGTACAGTTCTACCAAAAATCCAACTAACCACACTCGGAGATCCTCAAGTTCTTTTAAATCGATCGGGGAATATCTATTTTGAAGAAAATAGTTTGAACGGTTTAGGTGCTACTTTTGACCACTGACTGATGCACATACAAACGTTTTGCCGTCAATCCAATTTTCAGTATCAAGGACCCACAAAACATAGATTATGACTACATACGTTAGACGAAGGAATTTTCTATGAATAGAAACAAGATTTATCCACTTTTGGATTACCAACATCTGGCCATAAGACCTTTTCTGTTGAAAATTTGTCGTTTTTCGGCGCACGAATGCACGATTACAATACTTTCTCTTCTTACAAAAAAAAAGAACGAGAATGAAATAAACGTATTTACACATACATTATTTTTTATAGTCATATTATATCCGTGTGTACATTGGTTCTTGTAATTAAGGAGTAGACGACATAGAATTGTTTTCCATTTGAAATTAACCAGCCAACAATGAGGCTGAACCAAAAAAATATATTTCAATGGCTTAGCGTTGTGCCGTCTGAATGAACGTGTTTTTGGTCCTGGAAACCGAAACATTTGTTTGCGGCAGAACATCCGACCGTTTGTGGACAAGGCTCAAATGATTTTCTCCTAACTAGACATTTCTCGATCGATCATGCAGAACTTGATGCCCTGCGAACTGAAAATAGTTTTTAGTATTTTTGGAGGGACTTAACGTGAAGCCTCAGCGACATCAAAATTTTCTCAAAAATGGCTCTTAAGTTTTTGTATTGAAATTTGAGTATAGCAAAGTACCCTTACAAACATGAAGCAGTTCCCATTGAGATTGAACTATCTATATTTTCGTAAACCATTACCTCTTTTCAATGTTTCAAAATTAAATATTTAAATATGGTCTTAAAATCTGACATCAATAATATACTCTTGCAAAGTTAATTGAGTCCAATTTTCGAAAATACAGTGAACTTACCGGTAATAGTACCTGCGCCATTTTTATATTCATTCTTCGCCTTACTTGACAAAATATCAAAGAAAAATGTCGCCGTTGAAAAACATTGTCAATATGTAATATTACTAGCAAAATACCCGGCTTTACCCAGGTTTTATTCAATCCTTGTGGAATGGAATAGGTCTCCATGTCTTTGCGTCTCTCTGTGTCTTGTGTCTCGGTCTCTCTGTTTCTGTCTCTCTCTATCTCTACCTCTTTCTGTTTTTGTCTCTCTGTCCCTCTGTTTGTCTGTCGATCTCTGTGACTGTCTGTCTTGCTTTCTCTCTGTTTCTGTCTCTGCATCTCTGTCTCAGTTGTCTCTGTCTGCCTCTGTTTTCCTTTCTGTGTCTGTCTGCCTCTACGAGTATTTGTCTCAGTCTCTTTGTGCTCCTCGTGTCTCTCTCTGTCTCGTTCTCTATCTTACATCGTTTCTCGCTTTATCTTAAACGTCCTGTTCTATATATAATTTATATATATGTATATATATATATATATATTGACCTAAGAAAGTAAAAAAATAGATTTAATGATTTAGATGAAATTTTTGAAATTGCATTAGAGGTTTTTACTATATAGCAAAGTCGTTAAGAGATTTATTTATCTTAATTACTTTAAAAGAAGAAAAACGTGTATTGAAACATTGTTTTTTTAATTTCATCATTAAATTGTAATTTTATAAAGAAAATAAAAATACTATATATTTGATAAAACTGGTACAATACCATTATAACCCACAAAATCTTTAAATTTGATTTACTTATAGTTTTGTGCTCTTGTCTTGGGTCCAAGGAAGCTTGTGACACCATCTATTTGCATGACTAAGAAAAAAAGGCATTCTTCGTTCAAAGAAATGTTGCCATCTTTTTGTGCAATACCGCCCTAATAAACTAGTGGTACTGCCAAAGCACCTACTTTTTTTATAAAAGCTCCGCAATATTATTCTACTACATAGCCAGCAAAAGTGTTGTCAAGCAGCTAATTATTTTTCCACTCCAAAACTCGAATTCAGATCCTCAGAGTTAACATGCTGGTTCAAACTCTGACAAAGGTATAAAGGTATTTACCCGATTTATGTAAAAAACCCTTCAACAATCAAAATATGCGTCAGAAGCCTCCAGTCCGTCAATCAGGGTATATCAATTTTGAAGAAAATCAGCTGAACGTTTTAGGCGCTAGCGTTAACCGCAGGCGGACAGACAAACGGACATTTCGCTCTCAATCGAATTTTTGATATAAAGGACCAAGAAAACACGGCTTCTGGCTACTCCACGAGTTAGAGTTTTTTAAATAAACAACAGGATTTATCCATTTTTTCATTACTAGAACCCGGCAATGAGATTTATTCTGGCGAAATTTCGGCTTTTGCTGGCGTACGATTATATAACTTTCTCTTCTTAAGAAGAATTGATAAGGTGAGAAAGTAACAATAATTTCTGAACCGCTTGGGATATCTAAGCTGGTCACATGGATAGTGTTCATACTGTATTTAAATTTCATGTCGATAGATTCATTAGTTTACTTAAATTGTTTCATACAGATACACTGAAACTCAACAATTGATTCACGTGGCATACGTTTTACAAATCGCAAAAGAAAGTTGAAAAAAATGTTTAAAAATTACAAATGCGAACCGGCGAGCTCTTGGTTTCAAGTGATGAACCCGAACTTGCCACTTAACAACCTCAGTCATCCACGAAAACAAGTTCTAAATACTTCCATATTACTCAACAACTGTTTCAGTTCTAGCATTACGGAGCTGAGAAAATCTGAAAAGACAAAGGGGTTAAAAGATGAAAATTTGAAAATCACATACACACTTCAAATTTATTTATCTTAATTGATTGTATTTGTTAGAAGGTCTTCAAAATATTTTCAATTAAGTTTTTGCAATTTTCAATAGTTTTGTTCGGCAACTCAGAATTGTGACAAATAACTATCCCTGAGTGGGGCTCGAACAAGCCGCCCTTGTCTCCGAAGCACTGAGACAATACACCTGCGTAGTTGTACAGGGATTAGGCACTCTTGGAGTATCAGGCAGCAGAAAAATTAACAAAATGTAAAATAAATGTCTTTTGGTCAAGAAAAGATACGAGTAGCGTCTCGGCAGGTAAATAATTTTTGCTGTTTGAAAGCCAAAGGGAATTGTGACAAATAATTATCCATGAGCCAGCCTCGAAACAGCGCTCTTCTCCACAAAACGCTGAAACCGGACTCGACGTTTAACCTCTTCAGCCATACATAAAATTGGCACTTGTGTAATAGTCGTAAGTGCTGAAAGTCAATTGATTTGATGGTTCATGCATATATTTGTAAATTTCATACAGACACTTCCAGTTTTTTATCTTGATAAATTCTATTTGCGATTAGAATTGTTTCAAATGATTTTCAATAAAGTTTCTAGGGTCCTCTATCATTACCTGCGGCATCTCAGAATTGTTACAAATAATAATTCTCTGACAAGTCTTATACCAGCCAATCTTCCCTCTAAAGAGCTGGGCCCGTACCCACCAATTTAGCAACGTCTACCCTCCCCTGGGGACATGGAATGAGTGGAATATAATAGTAATGTGTATGATGGTTTCTGTTCTAGCATTTCGGAGCCGAATAATTGAGAAAATGTGAAAAAATTGTTTCTCGGACGACAAAAAGAAAGCAGCCGTAATGAGAATGAGGCGTTTTTTGAAAAAACAATACTACTCGTTTAAAAAAAATGAACATGACATTTTTTAAAGATGTAATTTTGTAAACCGACTTTGCCTGAAACAAAAGCAATGCCTGAAACGATCTTCAATTTTGTACTTATAAATTAGTTTTTTTGTAATTTTCGAAAAAAGCGAGCAATACCCGAAAACGGGACTAGAAGCATAATTCTTATCGTCCCTTATTACACATATGAAGAAACTTTAAATAAAAAATTGGAACTGTTGTTAAAGCAAAAAAATTCAAGCATAAATTACGCAAAAACTACTAAATTTTACAAAAAATATATGTGATAATTTTTAAAAATGTAATTTTCTACCACAAACTTTGGCTGAGCCAAAAACGTCAACAATTTTGTAGTTTAAAAATGTTTTTTGGAGTTTTCGAAAAATCGTGAATATTACCGAAAATGAGACCTGCACTATTCTCTTAAAATCTTTTCCACTATTCAACAACAAAATTTAATCGAAAAATTTGGGGCGGCTTTTTTGAAAATTTTGAAAATGTCTGAGGGAACTCATCAAAAATACCCCCACAAAAATGAAATATCGGTTTCAAAAACCAAGAGTAGTTACATCAGCCAGATCGATTGAGGAATGTCAATTTTGGAGGGAAAAAAACGCTAAATGGTTTAGCCGCTAGCGTTGACCACAGACGGGCGCACAGATGCACGTTTTGCCATCAATCGATTTTTCGATATCAAGAACCAACAAAACATGCATTCTGGCTACACCACGTGTTAGTCTTATTTCCTAATTTTAGCAACAGAATTTATCCACTTTGTCGTTCTGAGCCCGACACAATACTTTTTCTGGCGAAAATCCATCGTTTTCCGCCGCACGATTACATCACTTGTGGAAGTGGAATTTTATCAATACACACATAAAGAAAAAGCTTAATATTGTTGAAACTAGTAAGATTAACTACTGTTTTCATTAGTTTTAATAATATTAATTTTCTCCTTTAAGTAAGTAATAATGAAAATCCATTTTATTAATACTCACTATCTTTAAGATGTACTTTACGTGGCTTTATCAAATATGTTAATACAAATTTAGAATTGTGGTCACTGTTCAAGCTTTAAACGCTTTTTCTGGAAACTAACTCAGGGTGTACTCCTTTAATAACGCTCTAAACGCTCTAACGCCCTAGATAAGCACCTTAAGTAACTTTTGTTCCTGAATTTTACAAATATTTAAATATAATGTAGAGAATCGTTTTGTATGGGGTAGCAAGGCAGTCTTGTTTTTAGGATTTAGATATCTATGATTGCTTCGGTGAATCGCCTCCTCGATGTGCCCCCTGGATCAAGCGAAAGGTTCATCAAGGTTATCTTCCTAGTAGGTCTCTCTTGGCTCTTTGTTATATCTTCGACCCCGACGCTGTTAGGTCTCGAGGGTTAGGGTGTTTTCACTTTACTTCTCTATCTTCACTTTCCTTCACATTTATTCTTATCTTGTCCCTATTAACTTGTTATCGTCTTTATTTTCTCCTTCAGCCTTTCATTTTCACCCATACTGATGGGTTTGACAAGGATGGGAGTCCGTTTTTCTGTCCTCAGGGAAACGAAACCTCCAAAGATAATTCAAGCCCGATCAGAGTCTTTGAGGTAGCAGCCCTACCACTGGTCAACCCTGCATATGGATTAGTAGCCCTATCAGGTAAAGCGATTACTAAATTCCTCCATAGCCATGGCCGGACTCACCATACGACAACAAATACGCCAGAAAACGGTAGAGAATATGGATTATTGGAACGACTAGAAATATGTGGGTGGAATGTTAGATCTTCTAGCGGTAAAGAAGAAGAATTAGTAACTCTACAAAGATCAAAGAACATCGAACATCGACATTAATGATTTCCGAAACATAGATGAAATTGAAAGAAACAATGTATTCAGGTGAATATACAATGGAGTCTCACAAATAGAACATGCAACATCATGTGCAGCTATAATTCTAAATCAGAAATGGGCCAAAAGAATACAATCTCATGATTGGATCTCTAATCGAATTTTAACTGTGCGGTGTAAGGTGGGGAGAGTATTTCTTTTCCGTCGTTTGTGTCTACGCACCAGAAGAAGGAATGAAAGCGAGGAGTTTTATTGTCAACTTCAAAAAGCTATGTGTGAAATATATAAGAATGACTATGAAATAAAAATATATGTAATAAATGAATTAATGAAAAAAATAAAAATGATTTGGAGTCCTAAATGCCAGAATTCGAAAATTTGAAATGGATGATTTGATTGGTAAATGTAATTAAGATCATGTGCTAAATTATAACGGAAAAACCATGGGAGACTTTGGTTGCCTCAACAACCTAAAAGTTATGAATACCTTCTTTCCACACAAACGACTACATAAGTACACATGGACTGCACGCGGACAGAGTAGGATTGATTGCATCTTAGCAAATGAAAAGACGAGAAAATTCTTCATTGACGTAAGAGTATATAGAGGATGGAAAATATACAGTGACCATTGAGCACTATGGGACAAATTAAAAATCTACAAACGATGGTAAAAAATGAAGAAAAAATGGTTTCATCGGACAACAGGCAATGGAAAATCTATTTACTTCAAGAAGACTCCGAAGATCAATTATACCAACAGCGACTAGATAAAATAAATGGAATGTACCCTGAAAGATGTCGAAGAAGAATGGAAATGTACTAAAACAGAGACTTCAGCAATGGAAACAACTGGTACTCAAAAAATAAAACGTAAGAGGCTACGAATATAGAATAAGGAAATACACCAGGCTGTGAATACAAAGCGAAAGACATATTTGAAATATCTAAGAGATAGAGACCCTGTGTCAAAACAAGAATATTCCACTGCATCAAATTACGTAAGAAGTCTTACAAGGAAGGCGCAACAAGAGAGCTGGGACAAATACATAGCTGACCAGGAGCATGATACACACGGGCGCATTCTGCAACTGCTGCTGTTGGATTCATTCATTTTTTAATTAATGTTCATAGTGACGAGTGATATTCGTGGGTAATGGCCTCCTAGATCATCAGATCTGACTCCTTGTGACTTTTCCCTTTGGGGTTGAAAGATCCTTGGGACTTCCGAAAGATCAGGTGTGCGCGGAAACCCAGCATTCGGAAGAAGAGTTCCGGCGCTCTATTGAAGAGAAAATCACAGTACTTCACAAGACTTCAAAGGATAAATCAGAATATATTCTGGAGGTGCTAATAATGCAGTCTATCACCACTAGAACATTCTAGAAGGACACCACTTTCAGCATTTTCTTTAAGCATCTCAGCGATTGTTCTCGTATGCAGGCACGGGAGTTGGGTCAGTGTTTCGCCGGGCGAATGACTGCCCGGGCGACTCGGCCCGAATCTTCGGCGAACGGCAAAATAAACTCTCTGATTATACACACTCTGTGTATATATATATATATATATATATATATATATATATATATATATATATATATATAGAGAGAGAGAGAGAGAGAGATTTAATCATTGTTTATTTTTCACGCAAAATTACGCGAAAACTACTCATATAATAGGAGAATTGTACATGGCTTATTTAAACATCACCCTTTGAAGAGAAGATTTTATTTAAATACGTCCATATTTAATGCCATGGCTGTAGGAAGACACCGAAAACAATTGAATATGTATCAAGAACCCACAAAATATGGATTCTGACTATACAAAGTGTTAAAAGTAATTCAATACATATGTAAGAAATGTAAGAAGAAGATATATCAACCTTTTTTGTATCAAGAGGCCACATTATGAGTTTTTCTGTCAATAAATTGCCGATATGTGCTGCAGCATTACACTACTCTCCATTTATTTCATGAGAACCTAGTAGGCAATATAGTAGTGTTTACGCTCTTAAGATACATTTGTAGTGGGGAGTCCAAAAACATTATCATTTTTTGCTCTATTTGAAAGTTCAGAAGTTTTAATAAAAATTGGACCAGTGCCAGTTTTATAAGCGTACATTTTTCTATACAAGTCTAAAAAATGAGCAATTTTTGCACTTTTTACACTTTTTTTTCATTTTGTATATTATACATTAGAAACTATATTTTATTATTATATTATTTTATTATTTATTGATTACTGGTTAACAAAGAATTAATATTTTGATTTATTTTCTATTTCGACATTATTCGTTCTATTCATGCACCCAAAACTGAAAATGAGAAGTTAGGAAATGGAATTCACCTCGTGCCGTAACGTAAGTGAAAAACGCGGGTCCGCTCTAGGGTTTGCAACTACACTTTTATTTAAAACCACATTTAAGTTAAAAACAAATATTTGATTAAAACCAAAATTTTCATTAAAATCGAATTCGTTCAAAATATTTTATTTAAATGGTATTATAATTAATAAATCATGCATATATTAATTTGACTTCTTTTGTTTGGATTCTCTTATTAGTTTTCTGTGTTCTTTTTCTCTGGTCCTTTATTTATGCTTTTAGTTCTGTTTAAAGAAAGTTTCAAAAATGACATATGGACTTAATGCAAATTATTCCAAAATTATTTGTGCACTAGAATTGCACAGACTTTCTCGTAGTAAAGTTTTCTAATTTCTTTGGTGTGGAAAGGCTTTACGGTCTTGTTCTATCCTCTTGTCAACTGCCACCTATCGCTATTTTAACAGAGAACTGTTGAGTTTTCAGAAACTTGATATGCCATTATTTAAAGCACATGTACCCATAAATACAACAATGTGAACAACTTGCTGCTAAAGTAAATATTAACAACGTGAGATACAAGTAAAAAATACATTTCGTAATTTGAAAACACGAAAGAGTAAAGCAATATGCCATTTATATCATCTCATAGAGTGCATTTAAAACTACTTCTACCAAAAGATTAAAGAAAACATTTGGAGCCGTTTTTGAGAAAATCTAATTTATAGTTTTTTTTAAATTGCAAATATTGCACGTAATTTTGGGCGAAAACTACAAAATGTTTCAAAAAGTGTACATGACCTTAATGAAAGTACCAATTATGGATAACAAATTTCATTTGAAGGAAAAATATCTGTCTTCAAATTTGTAAATGTAGGAAGATGCCATAAACATTTTGCAATTTTCGAAAATTCAGAGTCAACTGTAACAATTGAAACTATGTCACATTTATACGTGTATTTTATTCTGTTACAACAATAAATTTAAAGAAAACATATCTTGTGCCGTGTTTGAGAAAATTATGAAAATGTCCGGGAGGCTTCATGCAAAGTACCCCCAAATTTTACAGGAAGTTTCTCAAAATCGCAGCGGCTCAAGTCGGGCCAGATCGAACGGGGTATATCCATTTTGGAAAAAATCTTAGGAATGGTTTAGAAGCTAGTTGTGTTCACAGACGGATTTTTTGGTATCAGGGGACCACAAAACGTGTTTTTGTGTTGAAATCTCGAGATGAATTTTCTACAGCATTACATACCTTTCTCTATACTACGTATAAACTCCTTATATTCGTAGTATGTACGTATAAACTTCGTATATATGTAGTATGTATACGAAAAAGTGAAAGTAAGAGATTCGTTCCAAATTCACAGGATTATCATTGTAGCCAGATTGATCAGAAAGAATCAGCATAAGAGAATTATGTTCAGGCGGAAGTGTTGTCCACAGACGGAGGGACCGTCTGTTTTGAAATGGTATCCGGGACCCTGAAAATGCGTATTTCTGTCAAAATGTCGATATCGATTTTTTGCAGCATTACAATCAATTTTTATCTACAAAGTGTAAGGCAAAGCAAAATCATCAAGAAGTAAGTTGAAATTTTATTTCAAAGACGCCATGAAACGAACGGCTACGTTCAGAGACAGTTGATTCATATGAATCGCGCTTGCTCTTTATCTTCAGCGTTGCGGGTTCCAGTCCCTTTTTGGCACAGAGCCGTTGCCTGTATTTCTTCATTAGCGAGACGCACGTTGTCGCCGCTAATGAAGAAATGACTGCCGGACGCAGTGACCACCGAAGTGTCAGGCTGAGTGCGCGGCCCATTCCGAATCCCCTCCACAGTCCATACTTCTGGCATGGAAAGTCCCCATAAATTCACTTGTGTGTAATGGAAGTGAGACAACACCATCCGCATGAAGCCGTTGCCGGACGTGCGTGGTTCAAGACAGCAGAAATATGTTTTCACGAAAGCTGGGGAAACTTCTATTTGATGCAGTAATACAGTGAAATGCCAATAGGAAGAATGATTTAAACAGACTGCGGCAGGTACGAATAGGCGAAATTGTATTTCGAAGAACAACAGTGTACATTACGCATCTAGAGTCTGCTGCATTTGTACTTTTTATCACAACAGGGAACGTATTGGCCCAAGATATCCTAATTACTGTTAATAAGTAAATTAAGCCACCATAAAAGTATAGTCGTATTGAAAATTCTCAACGGAGAAACTAAAGAAAACAAACCAATCGCACAAAATTTCTAATAGTCTATAATTATTTGTCCAGTATTAAAATAGTGATAAAAAAGTTGATGTTATTTGGATTACGATTTTTAACAGATAACAGATTGCATTTTTTAGCTCACCGATGTTTTTTTCCATGTAAGCAAGGTTTTTCGAAATAGCTTCTTCTTTTGGAAGAAGAGATGGAGGGGACACTGTTAGCAGTTACTGTGTTTGGATAAGGAACCGAAGTTCCTGAAGTGAAGACAAAGTTCCGAGTGGCTTGTGAAAGTTGGACAACCTTCATACACTTTGAGTACATTTCTGAGAGCTGATGTGTGGGTAGCAGAGATGACAAAAAAAGGGATAAAACGCTGATCTCAGTGGACTGAAATCACGAAATCAACGGTACATGTTATTATAGACCGCTTTGGCGAGAGGAAAAATTTGGACAACAAACTATTAGCTCACCCTCCAATCTTAAGAGACAAATTGAGCGGATCCTGCTTGTTTACGTGAAGATTAGTCAGTGGAGCGATACGTAAATTGTTCACTCACTTTTTACGTTTACTCTCTGGTTGCTGGAAGGTAACTTCCGACTGAGAAGAGAGGCAAGATAGCGGTCGTAGATGCCTGTCAATAATTAGTGCCTTTTTTAGTCCCGGTAAGAATGTCTTTGTTTTAGACGGGCTAGGATGCGTAGCTTCACGTGTTTTTGTTTTAATGCGCTTCCTAAATTATTAGCGTTGGCTTGTTCATGAATTGGTCGACGGTAGTGTGACGTCATGGATACTCACAGCGACCACAGACACAGAGCTTTCGTATAACAATATATTTATTAACAAAGAAAACAAAACAAATATATACACTTAATAATTTACTTACACCCTAGCTCTGATAGACCTACTATCCCCTGATCGCGGGAGCGATCCAAACCCGATTTAAGATGGTTTTGATTGTGGCATTCGCCACTCCTACTTTTGAAGCGCGCACAAAGCCTAGCTTCCGTGACCGGATGTCACGCTGGGACACAAAGTCCGTTCTGGCGCACCAACGGCTGGTTTGCCTCGATCGCAGGAGCGATCTTATCCGATTGAGAATCGGCGTGAATCGTGGCACTCAACCACTCTTCACCTCGGAGCACGCACACAGCATCGCTCCCCCGTGACCGCAGTCACCCAAGGACATAAAGTCCGCAGGCTTCGTCAACTAATGACTCCAGCCTCGCGAGCCTGGCTCGCATATGCACCGTCTTGGCGCCAAGTTTTGTGCACACGCACGAGGTTCTCCCACCGTCTCCAGAACCTGCCTACTGGCTCCGTACACTCTGTTATATAGACGAGGCCCACGTGACCTCCTACGTCACGCCACCCCCTCGCTTGTTATAACAGTGAAAAGCTTCTATAAGCCGGAAGACACCCAAAGCCTTGTGTCTCCCGTCTCCGCGTTCTTCCCTTTACGGAAAAACCCTACTTCCTGTGGCGAGACTAATCCGCAACCAAGCGTCCCCAAATAGATGCCATGAGGCACGCTGGCTAATACGTTACAGTAGCAAGGGGTTGTGGGAATTAAGAAGGCAAGGAATGTCTGTTGCCAAGTATAAAAACTTATTTCTGGTGACGTGGCGTCTGCGTGGTGTGTGCAGTGAGAGGTGCACTGTAGGGAAAATCCGCAGTGCTGCCTTATGTCCACCGCCTTAGTGAAAGATATCTTCCAACCTTCAGGTGTATTGATTTAATTCGTATTTATTACATGTGAAGGCTTTTCAAAGGGGTCTTTGAGTGAGTAGAGGGCAACAAGAGAAGAACGAAGAGAAGCCGTGTCATGGATGCGTTTCAATGCACGTTCTAAAATTGGAAATAAACAGAATAGATTACAGACACGATCAACAAACATCAAACTGGATATTTTGTTACCATTAGATTCAGTAGATTAAAGAAATTAATAATTAAGATTCTATATGAGTTTGCGAAGTGTATGCTATCTCCAAAATTGGTTGAAAAATGTATTATGAAATTCGACTGAGGTAATGTCGATTATTGTCCATTTGAGCTGTAATAATTAAACACATTTATTATTCACCATAAATAGATGAAAAGATGTTAACCTAATTTTTCTCCAAAGCATAGAACTAAATTTGAAGCACAGATTCAAAATTGTTCAATACGCCGCCCTTATAACATTCAAATCAACAGAACCGTCATCACAGAAAATAGTAAATGTTCCAGTAGGATCATTCCGTGTTGTAGGGCTCTCCGCGCGACTATTTCGGTTTTTGATGAAATTTTGGAAACCGAGTCCCACTAGTCTCAAAGGACCATTTATGAAGTTGTGGCTTCATAGGTGAAATACGTTTTGAGATATAGTTGTTTCTTTAACTCCATGCAGCGCCATTGACTATACGACTATTCGATTTTTGCATATTTGTCATAGAATGTTTCCTTCTTCGTTATTGCTAAATAAATGAAAATAAACATACTTGTATCACTTTTTTTACTTTATTAAATGGAACTACCAATTTTGGATTTATTAACCCGCAGTTGGCACATTGCAGAAAAATTCCAGATTTCAGAAAAAATATCCAGAATTTAACACTGAATTGTTTCTTTAATAAGCGTAAGAAAAATGTGAAATCAGCTCCTAACAAATCAATGCCACATTGTTTTTAAACGCATACTTTCACCCACTTAACCCTAAACATTACGTCATAAATTAATTTTAAAATTGATGATTTTGGCAAAAATCCCAAAAATAGGGAATATTCACCATTCTTTTGCAGTAAAAATGTCCAAAAAATGTTTTTGCAAATCAATTTTATTAGAAAGAAAAGATTTTGAAAATTATGAAGTTAATTTGATTATCTATCGAAGGCATATATTGTCCAAAATGTAGAAAACCGTGCAATGGTGTTTATAGAAAAATGTTTTTTTCTCTTTATTTTCAGTCGCATGAACGACTACATTCTTAGCGACTACATTTTTATAACAGGTGTTTACAGGCAATTATGGCTTCACCTGTCATTACATTAACACAAATATCGTAAAGCATGGGTCATAACATAATACAGCATCACATATTATTTATCTTACATACCATCACCATACAGTATCTTCAGGACAGGGTCATAACATATCTTTACGAGGATTACATATCATTACATTAACATAAGCATCCTAACATATACATTATAACATAATATTATTTATCTTACGTACTCGTAACATAATCATACAATATAATCGGGGTATCCATGTCATAGCGGTGGTGAGGTATTCTCCAGAAAGTACCTGTGTGTAATTTTAGAATGACCAGTTCTTATTCGTGTAATTAAAACTTGTTCGCGTTATATGGGAGTCTGAGTTGAGTGATGGCAATAAGATTTGTGCGTATTACTACTTTTATGACATCGCAATATCAGTTCCCATTGCTGGATCATCTTCCTATGTATGAATCTTATGACATCTTCTTGGAATATCCAGGGTTAGGTCTTACATTGTTTCCTTGGAATCAATTTCTATCTTTGTATTAGTTTCATTATTATGTATTTCGGTTATAATCATTGGATACAGCCCATTAGGTAAAAGAAGAAAAATTACTGATAAGTCTTGAGGTTTAATCAAATGAAAAGTTCTTCAATTAGAGCCGTCGTTTCAAATTGTGTTTCATCATATATTTTGCAGTTAACCTTTGGAATTTTATTAGCGATGATAAAGAAATCGGTGCAGTTATAGATTATCTTTTTAAGCGCTTTCAGAATTGCATGGTTGAACATGTTTTCTTGACTAGCAATGTTCATAAACCGTAATATTACCAAAGACTTGGGATCCTTCACTAAGACCTCAGAAAATGCTGTATTATTTCGTCCATCAATGAAGATATTGCAGTTATTTTTGTATTTGTCATAGGTTTCACAGTATTTTAGCTTCCATTCGTCTAAGTCAAGGGTGTTATGTTGAACTTCAACCGGAGATTTGTCAACTTCAGTGATGTTGATGGTGCAGGTATTTACAGCGGGGATCCTTTGACTTTATATAGGTAGCCTCGAAATGTTGAGGGAGACGAATAGCGTAGCTACTGTGTTATAGAAAGGTGTAGAAAAGGTAGCTGTGGATTTCCACTTCTAATTCCAGGAGATACATCATTACGTATTATCTTGTTTAGGGATGTTTTGGCTTTGATTGCGTATTTGACTGACAGGGTTTGTCTTCGAAATGCGATGTTAGTTTTAGCCGCTTCGATCAAGATACTACCAGTTGGGCTTGTGTGAAAGCAACCAGTGCTTATTCTGAGACCGCAATTGTGCAGGGAGTCCAGTTTTTTGAGAGTTCAGTTGCATGCTGAATTATATATAGTAGATTCGTAATCTATTTTACTTCTTATTAAGGATTTGTATGTACTAAGGTATTTTGTATGATCCCCAGTTGTTGTGATTAAGACACTTTAGGATGTTATGTCGATGCATTCAGCGTATGCTTTAGAAGTATGTTCTTGCCATGTGAGCCTGTGGTCAAATATAAGAACTAAGATTTTTGTATGTGTGACAGTCTTGATGGCTTTGTTGCCCAGGAATAATTTCGGGCAGAAGGAGCTTAGATTTTTAGAAAAAAATCATATATTCAGATTTAATTGTCGAGAATTTGAAAAAAAAATCATTGTCCATAAATACAGTTTACTGTAGTTTGCATTAATCCATTGGTTGCATCGAAGTTGCGGTAAGTATATTTTAGTAACACCATATCATGGCGTATTTCCGCACGACAACGGGGCTTACGATATCATCATCAGCGTTATTTATGGTGATTAAAAATAGTCACACTGACCACTGATCCTTGTAGTAGCCCATTATTAAGTTTCTTAATTGTTGATAAATTATTGCCTATACGTACTTCAATACATCTGTTGCTAATAAAGTTGGTAAGGAACTTAAACATATTGCCCTTGATACCAATACTAAGTAATTTAGCAGCTATACGGTGTGTCTAGATTTACTAAGACAACTTGCTGTCCGTGATGAATGTATCGGTGGGTTATCGTTGTCGTGCTGATAAGATGAGAAGTGGTGGAGTGTGCAGTTCTGAAACCAAATTGGTTGTCTTTTATTAAATGTTGAGATCCAAGGAACCACCTTATTCATTTATTTGTGATTTTTTCTAATATTTTGCGTAGGTTGCAGGTCAGTGAGATTGGTCGGTAATTATAGCTATTTGACAGGTCTTCGCCAGGCTTGGGAATCGGAATGACTGTGACAGTTTCCCAGAGTAGAGGAATTACATTATTTAGCCATATATGGTTACATATTTTTAATAAAATGTTAGAACCACTTTTTGGGAGATTTTTAATTAGGCAGTTTGGAATATTGTCTGGGCCAGAAGCTGAGTTGTTGATCTTTTTTGAAACTTGTTGTAGTTCGTGCTTGAAAATTGGAGAATTCATGTCATTATCATAGTTGATGTCATCAATAGGTGTCATATTTGATTCACCTTCAGCTTTTACTTTACATGTGATGAATTCCGTATGGTAATTGGAAGTGCTGGAATTTTTCAAGAAGGTTTCGGCAGAGCAATAATTTTGGGACCGCTAATTATCTGTTCATTGCAATGTAAGAAATGTATAATATTGTTCATCTTAATACCATGTATGGATTTGATGTTTTTGCAAGTCTCAGTTGAGTTCGATTAGCTGTTGACTGAGGAAAAATATTCAGTGCATGATCTAGCTTTGTTTATTTCTACAGTTCTGCGGGCAATCGCTCTAGTTTTCTTATAGTTAATTCGAATATGACTATATCTTATTTTTTATACCGATTACATGCTTGTTTAGTGTTTCTAAAAGTGGCTTTACATTCAGTATTCCACCAGCGAACGCTTTTGGCCATGGTGCGATTGTGTTATTGAGTTAGCAGCATTGGATGTAATGTTACAGAATGATTTCACTATCTAGTCAATACTATCATCGCTCTTAAAAATCTCTTCTTCATTGAGGTGCTAATCGATTTTTCCTGGTCCATCCAATTAATATTCTTATAATTAGGGATTGGGTTGCACCATTCATGATTAATAGACCCATTTGGTTCATATATATCAATCAGTATTAGAAAATGATTACTATCATAGGGGAAATCCATACCATTCCAGTTACATTTCTGTACTACGGGAGAAGTTATTGAAAGCTCAATCACACTTAGTCTGCTGTTACTGATATTAATAAGTGTGAAATCACCAGTGGAATATGATGCTGTCATATTCGTCAATTACTTTTTCCAATAGCCCGCCTCTTTTATCAATTTTGTACGATCCCCATAAAGAGTGATGGCAGTTAAAGTCCCCAAAAATTATGGTTATGGTTAATAATATCAATTTCAATTTCTTGTTCTTGGTATCAATTAGGGATATAAACATTTCCGATACAAATGGAGTTAGTTGAATTAATTTTAATTTCCACAGATTCCATGTCTGTTTGGATTTTTAGAATTTCACTGGGAATCGATATTTTGGAATATAGCCACGCCACCATGCATATTCAGGGTTGCTTATATTTTTAAAGGTGCCAGTTTAGTTATTTCCCATGTGTTTTTCCTGTACGTTTGTTTCTTATATACAGATTATATCAGGGTTATATAATTTACATAAATATTATAAGTTTTCTAACCTTCTGTAAAATCCATTACGATTCCATTGCAGAAGTATCATAGCTTACTTGTTTGTATTATATTCTACTTTCAGTTACATCAGCTTGATTTAAATTCTATGGTATGATTTTAATAAGTACATACAGTGCTTAGGTACTGTCTAAACTGAATTCTGTGTCTGAGGTCTCTCTGTTGGGAATATTTTTTCTAATTTTTTTATAACACTAGTAAATATTCCCTTTATAGATCTTTCATTCAATCGTTTACATGTTTCTTTCAGCATACCAATTATTGCATTAAAATCAGTTAAATTATCTTTCATTATAAGAATGGGGTCAGATGTAAAAGAGTTTTCAAGGAAAGATTTGAATTGAGTGTATGAGGGAGGAAGTTTGTCTCGGTTGGATTCAATATAGGATTTGGTTGGGAGCAGAAGGTCTTCTATTGACTTGTTAGCTAAATTATCTTGAGAGGCAGGTTCTTCATTTGCATTTTTCTCTTTATTTTTCTCGAGGGTTTACAACCTTTGTCTTTACATTTTACATCACTAGTTGAGATATTCTCAGGTGTAGAGGATGATTCAGATGGGAGGTTTCTTTTGTCGATAGGAGGGAAGTTTGTGTAATCTATAGCAATCGAGCCAGATGCATTGTCACCTGGTTGTTCTGGAGGGGGAATCACTATTAAAATATTATCATTATCGTTATCTGTTGCTCTATTTATAATTGGTAAAAGGCTAATGTTATTAATTGGACACTTTCTGTCAATATGGCCTTCACTTTTAGATTTGAAACATGTAATATTATCAGTTGTGAAAAATTGTCTGTATGTTGTATGGTAATTTATGTATATCATCTTTCGCGTAATTATGATTTTGCGTAATTTGTCTTAAAGTTCTAAAACAAATTCTCAAAAATCACTCCATAAGTCCTCCGCAAACTTTTCACTTCATGGAATGATTATTTCGTCTCGCAAGATCTTTTTACTTACAATCGTTCATTTTAATTAACATTTAGATTAAAAAGTTCATGTGTAACCAATTGTTCACTGTAAGAACATTACTCATAGTCCGTGCAGCTTCTAATCTGTTTTCCATTACTTAAGTTTAATGTTTTGTGTATGTGGTGAATATCTAGTTAACAAAATAATTGTTTACTTTTATTTGTTGTAGATACAATGGCACAAATTTTAAGGCAGAGTTACTGAAAGAACAATTGGGAAAGTTTTAACATTTCTGTAGAATGAGCAGTGAAGATTTGAACTGACTGCTTTCTGAAGTCCTACTAAGGTTTTGCCAAGAACAACCCTTGGATATGCAGGTGAAGGAAAGCTATTCCAACGTGTCGAGCATCGTGTCCTTATCCTAAGATTCATTGCAACAGGCGATTCTTTTCAGAGCATTGGTTTGTTGTTCAAGGTTTCCCCTGAGATCGTTTGTTATTTTGTCTTGGAAGTGCGCAGTGCTATCATAAAAGATCTGCAGAATTACATTGATTCATATAATATTAAATAAAATATTATTTAAAAAATTGAAAACTATAATAGAATTTACTTTAAACGTTTATATTGGCCAATTTATACTATACGGCTTCTGCAGTCAGTAAAATGTATCTTCGTAGATACACTCTTGCCAGTATTTTCTGAGCGAGAATCATGAGCATCGGGATCAAGTGGGTGAGCATAGTGTTCGGCACATGTCATATTCATTTCAAACAAGATTTGTGCGGTTCTATGATTGATATCTCTTGTATATTTATCCAGCCATTTCAGTTTCTTTACCACCAGTTCGCCATATACTGTACATATTTATTTTGGATAGCGGCAGTAGTTGCCGCTGCAAAGTCGACAACGTATTGTTAATTTTATCCTCTAAATTATCACTTTTTTGTTTACTTTCTTTACTTTTGAACGTTTGTTAGAAGAAGGTTTTACCAATTCTGCAACAAAAAGCATTAAATTATGGCTACAAGTCATTAAGTGTAGTCAGTAATAAATTTGAAAAATCACAATTTCTGAACGTACCATCATTTTCAATTCTCTCCTGCTTGGGAATTCTATATTCCCGGACAACCTCCACATCGTTCTCCTCCTTTGTCTCGCCCTCCTCTTCCATCTCTCATCATTTCATCTCGTCTCCTCCAAATCAAATATCCTTAAACATTAAAGTATAATGAACAGGTCTCAGATGCACAATATTATGTTCTATGTTTCAGATTAAACCATTACTGCCAATGAATGGCAAAAGAATGTCCAAAAAATGAAATGCAAATTGGAATTTCTCCTACTGCATTGGAACCGTGGATGGGAAACACATCATCATTAATGTCCGTTCCATAGCGTAAGTAATTTCTTCAATCATGGAAACAACTTCAGTGTCGTATTAGTGGCACTTGTACACGCTGATTACCAGCGATTGATACGGACCAAAAAAACACAAGAAGATAGATACAATCTTGTATGCAGATGACTAAAGTATCGTAAGGGATTCTGAAGGTAATTTACAAAGATTAATTTTTGAATTGGCAAAAGTAGCCCAAGAATATTCCATGAAGATAGCAATTCAGGAAACAAAAGTTATGCAAGGCAAGGAACAAAGGAGAGCCAAAATAGGTATAAATGAAAAATTAGTGGAACAAGTAAATATGTTTTCATACCTTCCAAACAACATAAGTGCATACAACCAAACTCAGGAAGACATAGCAAACAAACTTAATAACTACAATAGAATATGTGGAACAATCAAGAGACACTTTGAACAAGACATGGATCCGTAAACAAAACTGAAACTCTACAATATACCTGCTAGACCTAGAATCATGGATGGCTCAGAAACATGGGTAATGAAAGAGAGAGACAAAAACTAAGGGCGGCATACATGAGATTTCTAAAACATCTCAAGGGAATCACAAGAAGAGACAGTTTAAGAAATAACATTAGAAAGAAATTGAAAACCAAATGTTTAATAGAAGAAATAGAACTGTCTTAAAGGAGATGGAATGATCATTTACGGAAAATGAACAATAACATATTTCCAAAAGGGCAAATGACATCAGATGACTAGAAACGAAATGGCATCACTACGGTCTTCAAACATGATGACTTCAGGAATGGCATAATTTCAGAAACATTAAAAAGAAAACCAGTATTTAATCAAAAGAATTAAATTAATATGCTGAGCACTTAGTAGCGAGTGGAAAAATACAACGGCAAAATCATTATTACTTAATTTGTTTGCCCGTCACTTCCGTTAATTATTATACCTCTTGGTCATTATATGACGGACAGATTCAGATTCAATTATTGTAATTATGATATTTATTAATAATTCAACTTTACAAATTCAGATTACACGTTTCAAGGACAAATGTATCCCCGTCATCAAGCTGAAGCAACACATTTCGATTTACAAACACATTTCGATTAACAACACGTTAGGAGGTATCCAACAAAATATAATCCAAAACTCACTTTATTGTAAAATTATACTTTAATTCAAACATCTGAGAAATAAAATCAAATTTAATAAAATTTACATAACCATATCGCAAAAGTTATATTTGAAAGAACGAAACAACCAACAGTCCCAACCGCCTTGGCCGACTGACTATAGGCATGATGTCATACTGCGATAAGAATAGACAAAAGGGCAAAAGAGAACGCCACAAGGAAAGAAAATCTCTAAACTCAAAAGGAATACGCAACCTGATAAGAAAATTAAAAGAAAAATAAACATAATTTGAACTCAAACCTCAATTTGGGGTTTCAGTCAAGGGAATTAACATAAAACATCAGTGAGTCTGCCGCAAGCTTATTTTCCCAGTGTATTTCAAGCTCTCCTGTGCCGAACGGTTTGTTAGGACGTAGAAAAATACGAAGTGGCAATGACTAAAAACTTACAAATGTCTGAAATGAGCTTCTCGAGGGTTTGAAGCACCCTCGAGGGAGAATTGATCTGTGAATGCGCGAGAGACAACAGCAACAAGCCAGCCCATGTGTGGAGCGCGGCGCAGAAAAGCCTTTTAGCGCGCGGGGCGTCGAGGGGCGTCGCGGGGGGGGGGAGCTGGAGGCGTGGCCCAAGTTGGCGCGCAGGAGCGCCTATGGCCGGGTGGCGGCTGGGCGGGGGTGGAGGGCTGGCATTTCCCGCCCCCATATGTCGTTCCCGTTCAGAGCAGTCCGCGCGCAGCCCCGAAGGCAGCTCGGCCGCTTCCAGCCGGCCGATCACGCTGCCGGCGCGGCCGCGGAGGGCAAGGGCGCTGAAAAGACCGGCAGGCGCCCCCGCCGCGCGCCCGGCCGCCGCGCCGTCCGCTGTTTGTGTGCACGTGCGAACAGCGCGGTAATGGAAAAAAGCGTGTCGGAGAGTGCATTAGCGCCCACTTGGGCTGAAGCGCTCCCCGCGACGCACCCTGCGAGTAATGAGTGATCGGCTCCCGTTGTCTCTCGCCGGCGTCCCTTCTGCCCGGAGGGGCTCGCCCGCTTGGCCTCTCCTGTTTTGAGGCGTTCCTCGAATGCTAATGCGGGCCTTGCAACCACCCCCACTTCCTCGCAGCAACCCTCCGAACAGCCTCACGTGCGGCTACTATCACTTCCCGCGTCCTTGCCAATAGTTTACTTTACATTGCTCATTCCATGAAATTCTAGAGGTATTTCATCATTACAACCAAATCTCCAATTGCCGGTGTCAAATCACTCGGTTCTTGCTCCTTCCTGCCTTCGTATCGGATACCTCTGATATCTTTCTCTAGGAGAATTATGCACAGGTCAATGAAAACATATACTTCAACCATTGAATTAATAAAGCAATGTAGGCTTTCACGACCGCTGCCAATATTGATATTGCTTTCCTGGTTGATTGGCCGAAGACGATTCAAAATAATTATTTCCGACGCTTCGTCCGCCCCTGCGGCAGACTTCTTCAATGTCGGTGGGGAAATAGGCATGCCAACAATCAGGTGGCTGCTTACTGACTGGCTAAAGAGAAGGCATGAAAATTCAGTAGTTTTTTATTTTATTTATTCGTGTCCGAAACAGTTACAACCTGTTTGTGACGTGCGATGAGGAGTTAATTTGAAGTTACATTTATGTCCAGAAGCAAAACAAGGGGGCATCTCAGCATTTTCTCAAGGATCTGGGAAAATGGATGAAAACCTGATCGAGATGGGGTCATTGACCTAGAAGCTGAAGTACAGTCCTTTTTACAGGTTCTTTACAGTTACACAATTCAAATGGTAAATAGTACATTAAGTGTCATTGTTAAAGTTAATATTACTTTCCTCGGTATAATCTCTAATTGAATAGAAACATTTGTGCAGCAGAAAATATTTTATTTCGGACTTAAACTTTCGTATCGAATTTAATCGTTTAATGCCATCTGACAAGGTGTTGTAAAATAATGTACATGTATTGTATGTGCATTTTTTGTAGTGAGCTGTTGTTACTGTCACCTGATGAATAAGATTACTACCTCGAGTGTGGTGGTTATAGACATCGGCGTTTGCTAAAATATATTCCCGCCCTTAAGTAAGTCAGTTTTGACAAAAACCACTGATTCTTATATTAAGATACAGGGCAAATGTAAAATACCTGGATTAATAAAGAGACGCTTACAAGAATCAAGTGGGTGGGATTTGCTTATTTATTCGTACAATTCGTTTTTGTAATCTAAAATTATGAGAGTATAAGTATAAGATGTATTTCCTCAGGATATTATGCCTTATCTCAGTCGAGAATGAACATTTGCGAAACACACAGTGACCAGTATGGAGGCTGGCTGAATTTGAAAGAATTCTGAAAACGTAGCATAAATAACTTAATTTAGTGTTCAATTCATTTATATGGACGTTTCATTTATGGTTTAACTGAGTTGAAAGACCTAAAAATTTGGTTACCTTAACATCAGTCATTGGCACACATTTTATTTTCAATGGAGAACTGAGCTGTTTATTGCTGAAATGGGAAAACTGCATTGAAACCGTTTTCGTTTCATTTACTGTTAAATTGTTATTACGGAACCAATTTGAAATATCTGATATTGTAATATGTATGTTTTTTTTTATGCAAAGAATATTCGTATCACCCGCAAAGAGAACTATTCTTCCGTTTCTAATCGTCGAGCAATACTACTACTTCCACATGAAGGTAATTAGTTCTAAAGTTCGTAGTTCTACATAGTTCTAAAGAAAAATGCCCTGGACGCGGCGCCACCAGCATCCGTCTTGGCATAGAAAACGGAAACTTAAAAGAGTGGCGCGGGTCTCATTTTCGGTGAACTCTTCAAATTTTCGAAAAATGCAAATTTAGAAATAATGCCTGAAAGTATGTGCTGTTATTGCACCACTAGTTTAAGATTTCTTTACATTCTCCGAGGAGAACGTATAATAAAAAAAGCAATTTTTGGAAAGTTTTGTAAATGTTGTTGAGGTTTCATATAAAGTACCACTAAAAGCCAAAATATTCATTTCATACTCGCAGGATCTCGATTTGTACAGATCGATCGGGGAATATGAAAGTTTGAGAAAATCGTCTGAACGGTTTGGGGTTACAGGCAGACCTTTAACCGTAAATTTTTTCTGTTTCAATGGTCTTCAAAACATGGGTTGTGACCACACATCGTGTTAAAGTTTATCCACTTTTTCGTTACCAGGGCCCGGTAATAAAAAAATATCTGTAGAAAAACGCCGTTTCCCGGCGCCCGTTTACAATATTTTTTCTTACAAAGTAAAATTAACACAAAAATGTAAAAAGAAATTGAAAATGTGCATTAATTGTGGGAAGAATTATTTAAAAAGTAGGCTACTTCAATTCATTTTTGGTTGTCAATTATAAAAAGGTTTTCAAGATTTAATAACATATTTTTATTTCTTACTTGTGCGCGGATTTGAAATATTTGATGTATTTTATGATTTTGTATTGTCAATGTTTTAATTATGCCAAAGTAACTTTATAAGGACTCTCAATATGCCGGATCTCACCGTGCACGGGGGACATCACTGACACCTCTCGAGGAAACATGCACTACAATTACTAAACGAAACTTAGTGCGCCAGAAATCACAAATCAATGAACGAATCACCTATTTTCTTCTGTGTCCGGGTTCGTGGCGTTGCCTGTCGGCCGTCAGGCCCTGTAACGTCCCTTCATCGGTCCTCTGTCAGGTCCCCGCCAGCCAAGCGCCGCCCGAAAGGCCACGTCAGGAGCCTCCTTCAGTCGGCCCTGGCACACACGCTCGATGACGCCACTGGCGCTCGCTCCCACGCATTCCCTTTACTTCACGTGCAACGTCGGAGATGTCACAAGTAATGTGTAACGAAATTGAGAAAATATTTGCAAGTTACTCTTCCACCAAGACACATAGGTCCATTGGCAATTCGCGGATAACTAAACACCACTGTTCGATTCGAAATCAGGACGTTCTGTTTCGCTACTCCCACACAAACGAAATTGTTCAGCAAATTAAGAGGGCAAAAGCTGCTCATCTCTGTGCGCACTCTCTTCCCTATATCACAGAATTTAGACGATATTTTGTGAAAAAACTTCGTGAAGAATAGTGTATTCTCGCTGCAAAATAATTTTGTGAAGCTCCGCACTGCTCTTTCACATGTACTATCTTCGTCAGCAGACAAAACTTCCGACGCAACAATCTCGCTGGTTCCTTTCTCTCCGTCCAATGCCGTGTCCAAACCCGTGTACCACTTTTCAATAAAATTAATTGATTTTCCTGCCTAACATGATTGTGATAAATAGCTGTTCGAGAAACGTCGGGTACTTCGAGTATGGTCACTGTAAATAGGACAGTTCATATTTTTGGTAGTGTCTGCGGTGTTAAAAAGAGGAAAGAGGCCGCTCTATACGAGTTTGACAGGAGTCTGGTTGTGATGGCACAGCGCCTTGGTTTCAGCCTACTCTCTGAAACGGCTCGTGATGGATGCTCGCGTGCTGCCGTTGTGAGCGCGTATGAAATGTATGTATCGATAGGGAAACAACGGCACGTCGAGCGTACATACGCACGATGCGAGGGCAGCGGAAGGTGTCGAGCGTTGGCGGAATCGACTGCAGGTCAGTGTTCGAGGAATCGCAAGGTACAATGGCGGTATCCAGAATAATGATTCTCAGCACTCTGTTCATCGAACATAGTCGCGGACGAGGTTCTAGAGTCAAAGAGGCGAAGTCACATTGGGGTAGTGGTGATAATGCAAAGGCTCATCGGAGAGTATTTTACGTCGTATAAAAAAATTCAAAAACATGGATTCAATCGAAAAAGCAAAGATGGTCAAAGGTTTTTTGATAATTATGCCTAAAATATAGTGTATTCTAGATCGGGTGAATTTCAATATATTCGTGGGCGGGCGGTGATATGACTAAAATGAAGGATTCAAAGGAATAAAATACTTTGGTGAAAAATTTACTGAATGAGAAAGTTTAATAATTGTTATTTATCAATCAAAATAGGCACAACGCATATTAATCGGAACCATTAATTTTTAATAGACTGTCTCAAAATTTAGACTCCAATATTATAATTGGAAATCAGTCATAATATTCGCTTTCTATCTTGAGCTTAGGCGACACTGGTGGGAGAGGAGCAATGGTGTTCTTCTTCTGTCAAGGTTTGAGTGCCGTGGGGCGCAGAGCGCAGGATCTCGGAAGCTGTTATTCTCAGGCGACAAGAGATAGACGGTGGGAAGGGAAGAGGAGGAACAAACCTTATTCCGGGCGTGGGAATCGTGTGCAACGCATGGCATGTAACGTAGATTGGTTCTGTCCTTCCTAACGTTGAACAGCCGACTGCTTTTCTCGTTCTGCTCCGGTTACACAAACAATATATAGCATTTGTCGATCTTAATAAGCACTGTCTGTGGTTGTTATTATACAAAGGACTGCAGAAAATATAATAGTAATTTAATAATACATTGTAATTTAAAATTGATTAAAAGAAATAATACAAGAAACATTCCTCAGCCATCTCGTGGTTCAGAGCGAATGTCGCTGGTGGTGACAAGGAGACTCGGGTTCGATTCCCGGACAATGTGAAATTTGTTCCAACAAAACGAGTTTTCATACTTCATAGGGGCTAGTCCAACCCCTGTAAAACGTTCCGAACCCTACTTCTATCCTAATTCCCTCCCAATTCTGGCCACTGGCTAGTGACGCAGGAGGCACGTACATGGAGATGCTACCTGGCGGTCCACTTAACAACAGACTGTCTACTCTTACGGATACCTTAGCGTTAAAATCATTAATGTGGTTTCTAATGACCTAGTAGTTGATGCGACCATAAATAAAAAAGAGACGTTCCCTTGAGTCCAAATCATACGTTATTAAAATAACATATATTTGATGCACAAAATTCCTAGTTTCAAGAAAACTAACAAGGGACCTTTCAACAGGTTCAGGTCGAAACCTGACCTGATTTTTTCTATTGTAAGATATTCACTCTTTACATGTTCCGGGGGGAAATGTAGTTGCTGTCGCGCACTAGACGTTATTGAAAAAATTTAGATTTTGTTCAGTTTTGGCCACGTTTCCTCTAAAGCCATGGACAACCCTTGCTGCTGCGAACGACTCACGTAGAGCTGTCATTGCTCGCTAGAATCTCTATTTATCGATTATGTCTGACAGTTCGCTGGACGGAAAACAGTAGTCATTTCAGGGAATATTGTGATACGGTATACTACAGTAGTGCTAAAAAATCGCATCACGTAAAGAAAATGGACATTCTGTATTTTCCTAATCGTATGTGCTCTCAAAATTTAAAAAAATAGTAGAAATCGGTAATCATATATTTTATGTGGTTTATTATCTTTATAACTCGCTCGATTTTTGTAAATCAAGTGGTGTCTTTTCTGGATTGTATTGCAGATTACAACTGTGAGAAAGGCGATGCGGTTTTTTGAGCACTACTGTAAATTTGTGGATTAATGTTGTTTAATCGTCAGTTAGTTACTAGGGATTAATCAAAATTCGCTCAACGATATTTTTTTTAAAGATTAATAAAAACAGTTAAATCGTTTGTATTTATGCCTAATAATACCGATTAATCTACATTAAAATTTTCGACTATAGACTTATATCATTTCAATTAAATTTTAATTTTTTAAATTTCTTATGTTATATTTACATTTAATTTAAAAAAATGCCCTTATTTTGTCAAAAATTGAGTTTTATCGTAAGCACCTACTGTCAATGCGGCGTATTCTGCTTTGCGTTTTTGAGCGGCCACGAAGGTGATGTTTTGCTTATTGATTATCGAACGAAACAATGATAGTCACGGGTATTGTTGTTTTGAAGCTAATTCAACAAGTGTCACTACCATGGATAATGGTTAAAATGACTGTTAACTGGGGTTTTCTGCAAACATCTTGAACTCAGCCATCATACATTGAGGTGTCTTCATCAAAGAGACAATGTTAGCCATACGTGCGTGCTGCGGGCACATTTTCTCATCACATCGGGTTTCTTTTTTCTCAATGTCGAAGTACCAGTGCCCGGAAGAATAGGTGCTGTGCTGTGCTGTGCTGTGCTGTGCTATGCCGTGCCGTGCCGTGCCGTGCCGTGCCGTGCCGTGCCGTGCCGTGCAGTCCTGTGCGGCATTGCGAGCTCGTCAAGGGCGTGGGCGATGTCATTAGTTTAGTGTTTCGCTGCCGAATTGGACATTCTCTCACAATATGCAGGGCTGCACAAACCCCGCGGGAACGATGATTTGCGATGTGTGAACTTTTGGTATGTTTTTCAGTATTTTCCAGTGCGCGACGGTACCCAACTTTTTTTCAGCTCATATAAATAGTGAATATCTATCGATAGAAAAATGAGGCCAGATTCAGTGGCGGCTGCTACTTAAGGGCTGTAGCGCGGTGCCTTCCCAAGAAAAACCAACCACGGGAAAAGTTGCAGAAAATAATAAACTTGTAAAGGATTAAATATACTTAACTTAAATTATGCATACCACTAGCGAAAGTTTTGAGAACGAATTTAGTTTTCTGTGCCCGCTTACGCATAAAATAAATGTTTTTATAATGAGTCGTATCGTGGACTACTGCGAGTCCGCCCGTGGCTGTGCTTGCCAGGCAATGGAATCTTGAGGAAGAGTGGGGTACTGGGAGTTTGGTGGGGCAGCAAGTTGCTCTTAAAGTTTTTTTGGCGCTCCGCACCTATTAAGTAGCCTTAATAGGTGTGAGTCCACGCCTATTAACTAAGCTAGAATACCGACCATTTCATGTAATTTCATGAATTACTTGTTTGCTGGAAATGGTTTCTAAAAAACATCTTTTCGCATGAGCACAATTGTATCTTCCGTTATCATCGTAAAAGTTGTCTTGGACAAGGATTAAAATTCCGATACATGCAAACCGGTTGTACAGTATGCCATATTTTTCTCGTTCAAGACATATTTCAAAGAGGTAAATGTATCTGATTCTTCGGACATATGGATACATGCCGCCCACCTATGTCGCAACCCACCGGCCGCCACTGGCCGCATTTCGACCTGTAACTATTGAAAGGTCCCTTGTAAGCTTCAAAGTTTGTAAAGGTGCATTTACTTATGGAGCAACAATATTTCCTTTCTCTGAAAAGCATTATCTCTCTTATATAGATACTCTTATATACAATCTCTGTCCACTTGATAGATAAGAACCAGAGGTCTCCAAAAATGACAACTTAAAAATGACCCCAGTATTTGAGTACTAAGCCATAAATTTCATTTCTATATACATAAAACTTTAGAACACATACTGAGGATTGCAGCACGATGATAATTCAGTCTCAGAACAACATACTATTATTTACAAAATTACAAGAAATTTGCAATAAATACATACTATCATTTACAACATACTGTAAATTAAAATTTCGCTTTTACGAAAACAAATAACCCTACCAAATCACGAAACTTCATTTCCGCATATGAGGGTTAAGAAACACTTTTAATACATTTGACTATAAATTTGTGAAGGATACACCATCAGACAATATTCAAAGGAAGAACAAAATCTATCTACAATATGACGTAATTCAACTGAAAATAATTTATTGTATCTAGAGTACAGTAGGCATTCTCTCGCATTCGCCTCTTTTTAAAGAGCTACAAATTTACATGGGTCAAGAGACAGGTAATTGTCGCTGATATTACATTCCTACCATATTTTTCGAATAGCATGTGAATTTTTTTTCGCATTTGTATTTTATTACAAACAAAGCAATTTGCCTCTTTCAATGACGAGTCGAATGTACGCCCGCTTCCCTTCCATTAGTCCACAATTTCAATGCAACATGAAATATGAATGGCGATTGAATGTAAAATGCGTTTCAAGAGTATTGCGTTAATATAATGCAACAATTGCAATAGCATTGCAGCTCAATGAGATGTAAATGTCAGACAAAGAGCATCCTATTTACGCAAGAGAATTTTACTACTCTGATATATCAATCCGAAATTTATATAGTCTTCTATAACGTACTGGCAGTAACGTTATGTTGGTTATCGTCTGCATTCAAACTTGATACGTTTAAATTAATGGCCTTTTTTTACAGACGTCAACTACTAAAACAAACCGATTAAGCATAGGTTAAAACCTTTATTAACAACGCTTAGAACGTAAATGTTGTGAAACCATGCTCCATACCGTACATTTTTTCTAGCGAGTTTCAAATGACGATTCGACTTTGATTTCGAATCTCCATCGAAATGTTCTGCAATCCAATATGTGTTGACAATTACAAATAGGTTGTACAGGTTATCACGAAATCTAATTTGCTCAAAGTCATATCACTGGGTACTTACGAGTCAGTTACATAAGTGCAATAGTGAGTTAAACAATGTTCGTACTTATTATATAATCGCACATGTATAATTGACTTGCACGTACATTTCAATAAGACAGATTAGGTTCATACTCGGTTTGTAGTGTTCTTAATTGAGTAGCAGCTCTAATGAACGTGATGTTAAATATATTCTTTACCTTTAATTGTGTTGGTCATCCCGGGAGCACTTCACTTACGAGACGTATGCTCTTACCCGTTGACGCGTCCGGAAAAAACAATGAACCAATGCAATTGTGATGGTAAAACACGTCAGTTATGTAACGTAAGTTCTCTGGTGAAGTCTGATAAACTGGGAATACAAAATAATTTCTGAAATGCGGATTTTTATTTAATAAATTATTTGGTCAACATTTGTCTATTCCAAACTTGTAGTGTTACAATACATACTTTTTCGTTTTATTTCTAAGTTTTGCTTTAGATTAGAGTAGATTAAAAGATTAGATCTTTAAACCTAAAATTCAATGAAACAAAGACCTACGCCATTCTATTAAGCGCCACTTCTTCTGTCCATGGACATTTTTTAAAAATAGAAATTCTCTTACAACAGATTTCATGTAGCCAAAAATCTCTGTTTTCTAATTTGTAGTTTTTAAATATTAACTTTCTGTAATTAGCAAAAGTAAAAAGACCTGCAAATGGGGCTAGTACCACTTTTCTACCGTCTTTTGATACGTTTAAGAAAAAAATGGTAGCTCTTTTTTCAGAAAATAAGTTTTTAAAGTCTAAATGTCATGCAAAATTATGCACAAAATATTCATATTTTCGAAAAAATTGTATATTGGGGCGTGTCAAACTTTTGACTGACTTTTTCAAAAAATGAGGGGGCCACCCAGTTGTGTTTTGGTGAGCAATCCACAATTATATTGCTCGAGTAATTGCTCGCATTAACTAAAAAATGGACGAGCATAACCTTTCTCATCCAATAGATGCTCATTCACTAACAAGCGCTATGTGGTAAATCACTGAAGTGGCACTTTTTTATGAAAATTGTGGTATCTTGTATTAATTTCATTAGATCCCATGCACTAAACCACAGACCAATTCAGAAATTTCTATCTGAGCGAAGGTGAAGTTTTTTAAAATCTCAAAATTTTTCTATGGAAGAGATTCAAATTTCGAATTTAGTAGCGCTTAAGCGCCATTTTCTTAATAACGCCTACAGATTTTTCAAAGGAAATTGACACTTAGATTTAGTGTTTTTTAATGTTTTACTATTTAATATTTGTTGTTTTAATATTAAATGGTTTAATGGTGAAATAATATTTCTGTTCTACTATTAGGATTAGCTAAAAATTAAGACATTTTAAAAAAAATGTACCTTCGACGGGGATAAATAAAAGCAGGCAAGAATATGTGGCAAGTTCGTTTATCTAGCTGAGGCTAAAGGAAATAGGAAAGTCTGTGCCATTCTGTACCATCATCAATTTTTTAAAAATTTCAAAGCTTCGACTCGATCCCGATGAACAGGTGTCTCTTCAATTTGTAAAAAATCCTATACATGGCTCAGGCGCTAGTGGTGTTCACAGACGGACAGACGGATGTTTTTAAAATAACTACTTTTTTTGCATCAGAGGACCCCAAAAATGTATTTCCGTTGAAATCTCGAATTCTATTTTCCTCGGCATTACTTAACTTTCTCTATACTACATATATTACTCCGTATATACGTACGTATACGGAAAAGTAATAAGGACCCAAGAAAAAATATCTTGATGAAGAATTTCATGTTCAATGCCGAGTAGACAATATTTCGGTCACCAAATCTTCTTTGCTGGACCCAAAGACTTCACTAAAACTGTTATAAGCAGGAAATTCAAGTCCCACGTTTCCAAGTATGGTGAAGGAAGAGCATTACACCGTTTGCAGTGAGCTAGACGGAAGGTCACTTTACCATTTTCCTCCAGAGAGAGACTTAGCAGTCTTCGCTCAAGCGCAGTCGCGTATGGACTCCACATTAGCCTGACCGACCGTCTAGCTGAGTGCAGTGTGCTACCTGAAATCATCCAAGTACTGATAACAAGAAAAAAATGAATAAGACGTCTCTGGATCAAACACAGATTACCTCACCTAAAATCAGAATAAAATCCCTTAATACGACTCGTCCGGAACACTGCGACTTTATTCCACGTCAAGGAACACAAAAAACACGTCGCCGCAATACCACCATGACGTATCATTGTGGAAAGCGACACGTATGATGCTAGGAACAAAATCTGTCATTCCAGGTTTGAAAAATGGCCACCTGACAGCTCAAAACGACAAAGGAAAGTCGAAAAGTTCGCTGACTACTTTAATTCCACTTTTTAAACTCATAACATTTTGGAAGATTTTCATAATTGTCAGAAGTCATTGAATTTAATAGCTCCTTAATTTTGACACACCAAGACCTATTCCTTTTATAACTCCCAAAGACGTGTATAATACCATCAAAAACGTGCCGGCAAGAAAGTCACCTGGTACTGATCTCATCCACTTCATTTGTTTTGAAAGATGTCCCCAGAAGCGGCCTAGATTTCTAACCCAGATATATAACTTGGTGCTAAGAACAGGATATTTCCCCAGTTCTTGGAATCTTTCCGTAATCATTTCTATTCCAAAACCCAACAAAAACCCTGCCAAGCCTACTAGCTACAAACTCACCAGTCATACCCTTTCTGTCTAAAAGACTAGAAAAATTGCCCTTTAAGAGACTCCGTAAAGTTATAAATCAAAATAATATTATTTCTCCCTTTCAATTTGGTTTCTCTCAATGTCATTCCACTAGTCACCAATTACTGCGTCTAACCGAAAATGTCCATGAAACATTACATGCTGGCCATCATTTAATAGCAGTCTTCCACGATGTCGCACAAGCGTTCGACAGGGTCTGGTACGAAGGGAAAATATACAAACGCGGGAAACTAGCCAAACCGAAATACTTAATACGGTATCAAATTTCATTACAGATCGCACATTTATTGTGAAGGGGGCCCAACACTCTTCACCACGGATATGTTGAGCAGGAATTCAACAAGGTTCCCCGTTGCCGCCAGTTCTCTTTAATATTTACATTTCAGACTTTCCAAAGCATCCTAATATTCACACTGCCCTTTTTGCAGATGGAACTGTCATTTTTGCCTCTGATAATTATCTCAACACTACAAGAAACTTAATTCAGGGATACACGACCATTAAAACAGGTTGTAGAAAGTGGAAAATTACGATAAATACTAGTAATTCCTCATCCAAAGTTTTCACTCTTCGATTTCCAGCCTTTCCACTTCCACTAAAATTCGACTCAACAATAATTCCATGGTGATCCACAATCCCCCTCTACGTTTTTCGGTGTCCTAATGGATTACAGATTGACAGGGAAAGACCACGTCACTTCCATGGTGAATGAAGCAAACAGACACTTAGGTATTCTTCGGCCAGTAACTAACCGACACTCCACAATAAAGCTCTATTCTGCTCTCCTTATTTATAAAATCATTTTACGTTCGTTACTCACGTACGCTTGTCCAGTCTGATATAACGCCGCCCCTACAACAATTAACAATATTCAAAAATTCAAAAATAAGGTCCTCAGAACTGTAGTTAACGTCCCTTGGTATATAAGTAACACATATCTCCACAAAGGCTTAGCCATAGAACTCGTTCTAACATATATCACCAAACTTTCTCATACATTCTTCCAAAATCTTCCCTTAGTTACCGGTGCATCTCATTTCAATCGTGGTAATGAGCATCCCGTAGACCCTCGTCTCGGGACCGACGCATGTTTCACATCATCTTTCTTAATACGACTGATATTAGGTAATGAAATAAATACTCCTGCCATCAACAGTCAACAATATGTATTCCCCCACTTTAATACTCGCACTGCTTCATTCTAATGCTTAATGGAAAGTCGACAAAGCCATCCCCTTCACAGAGTTTTTGTCTGAAAATGCTAGTTGTAATCCTAAGAAGTATTGACGCGCTCCGTGATTTGAGTCGTGTTCAACTGCTACATGACAATGTTGGAAGAGGGCTGTGAAGGACAGAAAAGCAAGCGAAGTGTGTCCAATAATCCGATAGGCCTTCGTTTTTTATGGCTAGTTGTGCCGTATATCGCGAGCTGTCATGGATGCGTGCTTGGAAAATGTCGCAACACTACATAAACGGCCTCTGTTCAAATACAGAACGATCGAAGTTTCAAATATGTAGTCGCAAATTGTTCCCATGAGCAAAGGCTTTCAGAAGATCAACAGCGAGTGCGTTGAAACAAAAAATTACATACTATTTTTAATCCCATTCCGCGTATTCCCTTAATTGCTTATTCCATCAGAGAGATGTTCGGGAACTCATTTAGAAGTGATTAAAAATTTGACACACTCACTTTAAATAATCTGTATGTGTTTGAGGGAAGCAACAATGTCCCGACTACCTCCTTTTATTCTTTCGCCTCACTTCGTAAGAGAAGAGGGTATTGGGATCGTGTAGCGGAAATCGGCGATTTTTAGACAGAGAAACTCTTATTGCCGGGCCCTGGTAACGAAAATGTGGATGAATATTGTTCCCATTGTAAAAATGTAGTACTAATGTACTACAGTACATTACTTCCTTTAACACGTTGTTTAGGCAGAATCTGTGTTTGGTGAGACCTTGGTACCGAGAAGGCGGTTCACGGGAAATAGTGTCTGTCTGTCAGTTTGTCCGGACGTCCATCCGGCCGTCTTTCTGTGATGTCCGTAAAGATTGCACCCCTACTCTTGCAAAAATTAAAAAATAATATCCCATAATTCTGCACTAAAAAGTGCTAATTTATACTCAAATTTAAAGATTGTGAACAGATGCAGAACATCTAAATATACCACGTTTAATAGTAGGTGTACTAACTTAACGTTAACTCAGGATCCCCACCCAGGGAAAATGCATGAAGAAAAAACTAAAAGTACCAGAATTTTGTACTAATTAAAGGCTACATTCTCATACATTCAGTAACTAAACAAAAACGATTTCTTAAGGAGATTACCTTCGATATTTCGAATGGTTCAACCGTAATAAGCACTTACAAGTTGTTTAAAAATACTCTTTGTGCCAAAATTGAATTTAAGAATCATAGAAATACTCCAGAAACATGCAAAGTGTCTATTATTTACAAAATAAATGAGTATATTTTGTTTACAAAGAAAAGTTTACACAGAAATAAAAAAGCAATTAAATTATGTAAATTCATTACATTTTCATTTCTGTTAATTTTTGTTTGTGAATAAATATATTTATTTCTTTTGTAAATAATAAACAATTTACATGTTTTTGGAATGTTTATATGTTTCTGAAATGCAGATATTGGCTTAAAAATCCTTCTTTAAATCAAATTTTGAGTGCTCATTGCAGCTCAGACATTCGAAATTTCGAAGGAGTTAATTAGACAAAATGTGTTGACTTGACGTGAAACTAGCTCGTCTACGAATAAAAGTAGTAAATTTCACTATTGTGCATCAGTTCAAAACTTTTAAATTAGGGTATAAATTCTGGAAAGGTTGAGGTCAGGGATGATCATACCCACACATAACTGGAAATGAACTACTCTATTTGGAACGCCTTCCTATCTAAAACATCCATTGCAAATTTGATGGAAGTAGTGACAAGATTTCAGCAGGCTCATTTGAAGCCCACTCAGAAGAAAGCATTACTTCATAGCAACGTATGTCACATTACCTATACCAACTGGCTTTGTCAATGCTCAGGGAAACGGACGCTCAAATCAGAGTGGCAGTCAAATAGTTCCTGCATCTGGATTTCAGTACTTCAGTGGGCTTATTTTCTCTAGCCAGGAGAAATGGGGGACTGGGTTTGCTGCGGCTCACCCATCATGTGCTTGGAGCAGCACTGAACGTACTTTCTTTAAATTTTCTCTTCGTGTGTGTTCGAAGGACAGTAAATATGGTGCTGGTTCCAAATTCGGTAAACTCTCAGTGTACTGGAAAATTACAGAATTGCAAAAATAAAATATTGAAGATAGTTTTTTAATGAAATATGTTACAAAACATTAGAGCTTTAAAAAGGTCATGTAGAATTTTGTGAAGGAGCAGTCGTTTTCACGTAATTTTTGCTTCAAGTTAATGTAATTTAGAACTTTTTCTCAATAAAAGATCCGACATTTTTTAAAATTTTTTCCCCCATAGATAGAGCAATTTAAAATGGCTCAATTCTTCCTTTAACCCCCTGAATTTTCCAAAATTATAAAAGTTAGAAATAATGCAAAAAAGTATGTGATGTTTTACCAACGTTTTTTTTCTGTTAACATACGTTGTCTGGCACTACTTGATTTTACATTCTTTATTTTATTATTAATTTTCAATATTATTTTTAAAATGCGATGCTAATTTGTACAGGTAGAAGTACAATTTTAATATATAGTATTGAAATTAATTATTTTTTAGTGGATCAAAGCGTAAGGATAAATCATTTTGTGACAGAAGTGCTGAATTCGGTACGGATTTATTTCGGTAAAATATTAAATTTACCGACCCTGTTACAATAGCTTTGAACACTAATTTACAGGGCCTTCCTTGTTGCTATACCTTGAAAATATAGCCTATCGATGTGCAGGAATGTGTACTTCCATCGTATTTCATTCCCACAGGAGTGCCACAACTATTGAAAAATAATAGGGATTAACAAGGAATCATGACCATACGATCTCGAGAGGTGAAGGGTAGGATCTCTGCATGTTCACATAACTGAAACTCAAACAAATTGCCAGAATTATAATACTTTTGACATGAAACAAGCCCTCCAATTTTGATGTTGCATGAAAAGGATAATTCTTAAGAACGTAGTTCAGTGCTGATTACCATTATCTTCCAGGGAGTGGCAGAATTAGTCATACTAGCGTATTCGTGTGAGAACCCTCGAACTCCCGGTTACTTTCGGCCATGCACCATAATATTTCGAACATTCGTACCTCCAGCTACCGTTCCAGTACGAAGAGGCATTTGTCTCTGTTCTTGCGTTCGATAGAACAATTACAACACAATTTTTAAAATTCATTCGATTGTACTGCTCACGCAGATTCTTTTCCCATATTAAGAGGGGAAGTTGTTAACGAAATGAGTTTAATTGTTTAAAAAAATTAAAAACGTAACTTCCAACGTACTTAGGGAATTTATAATAAAAACAAAGAACATTGTAATTGACTTTTGTAAAAAAATTTGAATAAAGTTTCATTCAGTGTATTTTCTTGAAACAATTCACAACACTTCTTTGAAAACAGCATTTTAAGTAATTATTCATTTTTCCTTGACATAGCTATTCGATTTCCTTGATAGTCACAAAAATATTACAAAAGCTTTTTCTGTCGAGAAAGCTACTTAAAGTTGTTCATACGAAAAAACAGGATCGGTCAAGCATAACCCTACTCTTCGGAATATTATTTAACTTTATTACCGAACTGAGAGGTACACACGTGCAACTTAATCGCCTGGAATACCAAATAATTAGTTGAATTTCACATAGTTGCAGATTCGGTATGTTACTGATTCTGCAGGTTCTGTAGATTCTGTAGGTTATATCACAAACTCTTCACGGAAACAACTAAGACAATACTTACATTTGATAAATGAACGGTCGAACTATACACATAAAAAGCCATCTTCATCGGTATCAAGCAACTATGAATACTTCTTGTTGCTGCGAGATCATTTAGGTTTATTTGTATCATAATCTTGAATTTAATGCTTATGCAAATGAACCTCATCAGTCGACGTAAACACAGTGTACACAGAAAGCATACATATAAGTCGGAGAAATCTAAGCCTTCTCAGCGTGACGTCACAAACAAAGATCGCCTCCAGCGCCGAGTAATTTAGTTGGTATTGGCTATTACTGCTGGACCAGAAAAAAATGCAATAGAATGGCCAGTACTATTGTATCCTACAGAGTACGGGGTAAGAAACATTTCTTTAAGACATTTGGTTTTACGACAGAAGTTTTAAGGCCCTAAAATGATTTGTTTAGGCGTTATTTAACTATAAAGATTCAAACATTCTGACACGTGCTGCGGGTTGCATTTATCATAAATATTTATATGCTTTTTTTGAACAAATCCTTCATACTTTAGAAGTCAATGTACAATTCGTCACGTCTCCGTGAAATTCTCTTTCGCTAGAGTCGTTATTAAGACTGGTTGCGTGTGAGAGCTTTATGTATACTACTGAAATAATATAGGATACGATAAAACGGCATACAAGATTAATTCTTCTGTCAGAAAGTTGTCCTTGCGTTGTGATCTCACCCCTGTTCCATATCAGGGGAGGCGGGGGGAGGGGGGAGGTAGAGGTAGAGGAGGGGGCGGAGCCCCTTCCCGTCGCGTCACCCTGGCGCTGCAGGCGTCAACAATGCAAGTTAAAAGGCCGGCCCGCCCCAACGCCCGCCCCAACGCCCGCCCCGGGGTGTAGATATACGCGCGGGCCGCGCCTGGCCGCGGCTGCCGGCGCATGCGAGGGCGCGTCGAGCACGCACCTCCCCCTGCTCCACGCGACGGCCGCGCCGCGTTTTTTATCGCCACCGATTTAGACGTGCGGTGGCGGGCGGCGGGCGTCACCTGGGGGTGTGCACCCCCCTCCCACGCGGAGCTCTCCGTCTCCGTGGAGATGGCGCGCCGCGTGCGACCCACGGGGCTTTTGGGGGTTCTTTCGCAACTCGCTCATTTGCTAGAACCCATAGGCACACATCCGCATTCGGCGGTGACATTTTCTATTTCGCCTTTTCAAGTCCAATAAAAGTAAATCTCATTTAAACTCTCATTTTAATTCGTAAAAATGTAAGCAAATAAAGAAATTTGATCCTTAAAAATAAGTGCTCGCAGATGCAGTTTTATGGATGTTCTACGCTGAATGCGCTTATGCATGCATTTGTTAGACCCACTTCAAGCAGCGTGCCTGTCATTCCTTTTCGTTGGGTTTCAGAGGAAGGTTAACAAATCATTGAAATGTTTTAGAATGCCTACCTGCCAATGTTATGAATATGGTAGATTCTTTAGAATATAATTGCAAGGTGTCCGTCACGTATGGGATATCAGTACCAGAAGAGGTGCCTCAGGGTCATCAACTGATGCTGTCACTGCAGTGCACCCAACCGGGAGGTCCTACTTTCGAATCCCGACGGTGGCAAAGTTTTTCTACACTAGCTAGATAGCTCGGTGGAATTCTATCGCTGACTCGATGGGAATTCTAGCGGCCGCCTGCTCTGATCGGTAATTTTCCGTGTTTTTCCGGTCAACACCTGGCGAATGTTGCAGCAGCACCTTGAAAACGGGCTACAGACCGCACGAGATGTTTCCTTCCTCTTCCTCACGCTCCTACTTACACACACATTCACATGTACTACACTGCCACACATATCGATAAACCAGCTTGGAGCTTGGTGCTCTGCGGGTTAGAGACATCTGGTTGGAAAGACTTGTTAACTTACACTAAGCATACCCCATCATTGTGAAGGTGCTCTCCACAAACGATCCTACGGCTCTATGATTCTACTGCGTCGCTCAGTTTCGCTAACTCCTCGGCGCTTCCCAGAATATTACGGAATATCGTCTGCTTAGAACCGAGTTGTTCTAACTCCACTTTTAATAAAATCAGTTTTCCGTGTTTATTGTTGTTCCACCTTCTTTCCTGTTACTGTTTTATATTGAAAATGCATGATTTACGATCATAGGGTGTTGAAAATTACTATTACATTTTGTTTTTACTCCATTTTATATCTTGTGGTGCATTCCAAATTGTTCTTAATCTTTTAGCCAATTACATCATTGTTTAAGCCAACCAATGAGAGGCAAGTCTCAGTAGAAGACTTCAGAATGTATAGTGAAGTGAAACTGTGGATTAAGCGAATTTAAGTCTACCGTGAGCGATACTCGTTATAATTTAATGAGGGACTGAAGGAATTGGTTAGAAACAAGGATACTGTATAGTATGGTATGAGGGTACTGCCGTTCGGTCGGACAATGTTATAGACCACTCTCCACTGTGGTTAGGCTCCTTGAGTAAATCGTGAAAGAGAATCCACACTTGCCAAAAACCTTGTAGTCTGATTCATGTGTGCCTAAAAACTTCATGTCACTTGCATTGATGACCTTTCTGAAACAAAATGATCAAGTACAAATAATAGACCCTAAGTATGACGTTTCAGAACACAATGCAGATCAGGAAATAGATTCAATGCATAGTGTAATTAATCGCCATTTGAAACGCCTTGATATTCACTCTCCTTTCGCAACAATAAGGACGCTCTTTAGATGTCGATCAAACAAGCCATCCATTTAAATTAATTCAAATAAAATCTATTTATTTTTATTATTATAAGGCTATAACTAAACTAAAGAATTTGAGTAGCATAACATGCAAGGTGGAACATATTGTATTCACGAGAGATTCTGGAGACGTTCATTACAGACTTTTCTTCTCTGATGTTACATTTAGAGTTACCAATTTATTGAAACCCCAGCCAAGAATATCTAACAAAATACGTTCTGTTGGTCTTCAGTCGAAAACAAAGAAATCACTCTCTATCTATCTATCTATCTATCTATCTACCTATCTATCTCTCTCTCTCTCTCTCTCTCTCTCTATATATATATATATATATATATATATATATATATATATATAAAGCTTAAGATCCTAATCTCAAGTCCTAAAGCTAAACGTACAAGTATTAATTCTTCATAAATTCTTAAAAGAAGTTATAACATTGTTTTGTGAAATCTATAAGTATTATTCTAACACCGACTATTTTCCTTAATTTTGTTCATCTCAGAAAGAAATAACGTCATTGTTTAATAAAAGAAGCATTTTCAAACTCTGCTTCCATCATTGAATCCTTACAGCTTAATAGAAGTGGTATGTATTAAGATTTGTTTCGAACTGAAACTTGAAAACTCTCTCCTGAAAAAGTTACAAAAATGGAGTTAGAACAACATGGTTCTAAGCACGCGATATCGCAGGCGGAATCGTACTACATTTGCAAAATATTCTCAACGAATTGCATGAAATGTGCTAGAAATTGAAACAATTCTGAATACGCAATGTAAAGTATTTTATTTAGTGTTCAATTCATTTATATGGATATTTCATTTAATGTTTGACTGAATTGAAAGACCCAAAAATTTTGTTACCTGAGGCTCCATCAGCAAATTGCTTTTGTTCACTTTCAATAGCGCCGGTGATTGCCTGTTTGAAATGCAAACAGCATCGAACTGTTCTTTTATCACTAATTTGTTATTACGAAAATAATTTGAAACATTTGAACTTGTACTGCTGCTTCCCCCATACTGAATATCCAATTTAGAGCAACACCACAAATTACGGAATTCGCAATTAGCAATATACGAAGATAATTTAAAAGGGAAAACGTAATGGTCAATGACTCAAAAGCTTTTGAAAGACCTAAAAATATTCCAATAGGGGCCTCATTTTGATATACTGTGTAAGCAGCATTACGAAGAAAATAAAACAATGGCCGTCTTGAAGAAAATAGTCTTCAACAGATCATTACCATTATACACTGAAAATATTATTTGAGCAAAAAGTAATACATCCAGGGAAATGTGGTATTTTGTTGTTTCTCAAATTTAAATGTATTTTTGCCATTGAAATTTAATCACGATAAATAGTGACTTTCATTAGAATCTGATACCTCTCAGTAACCTAACTTATGCTTATAACTAAAACAAGCAAAAGCTTTAGAAATATCCATTATCGTTTGACTTTCTCGCCTTACGAAGTACCCTGACCCCGATCATTTTACAGATGCGTGATCGACTTAAAGAAAGCTTACGTTATTCTACAGGAAAATATAATATATTTTTTCTAACTATTTGTAACTAGATCATACAAATAGATATCTACAAGGATGAATAAAAATTAGCCATAAAATATCAAAATCATATTTTTAATTCAGGGAAATACTCTGAAAGAAGTATCGAGACTGATCCTAGAAATAGCTGGCCACAAATGCTGAAGAATATCAAATGCAAGCTAAAGGTTATCAGAAGCCACATAATCGTATTGTAACTAACATTATTCCAGACATACGCTATAGCTATTTGGCTTTGTTGGATCTCTGCTTGGAGTCTGCTGCTGATCTGCTGCTTGGAGGAAAGCTGCTGGGGGACGTACTGTAACATCGTTAGCCCATCCTACTCCCAAGAGATTGCTACGTGGGACAGAGGCGGATATGTTGGCAACAATTCAGAAATAAGTTAAGCATCTCCGGACATGTGGAACCTGCAAAACTAACTTGCACATCGTCTGTTTAATAGCAGAGATGAAGCCAAATGAGGTTTGGCAGATCCTTTCCGGTCTTTGAGTGCAGTATTTGTGATGTTGCTTGCGACCACAAATATAAATATTTAGAACATTATTAGGACAAACGCGAAGTTCTCTAGATATTTCTCATCAAATTATACAACAATTGGTGAATTATACTTCGACATTTTAAATAAAATTTCTAATCCGTTCAAGTTTTTTCTATTATGTATATGTATTGTATGAATAATACTGATGCATATCATAAAGATAGGAAAGAGATATGCATCGGCCGTTTTCATTTCAATTTATTAAGACTGACGGTGAACCATCACCAAATTGAGATGTATTTCAGCATTTCTCAGCTTCTTTAGTTGGCACATTTTCACGACGAAGTCTTTTAGAAATGAATGTCACTATATTATAATGAGTAGATATTTTATGTGCATAAAGCTTTTGTAGTTTTTGTGAACATTTTAAAGCTGATACATCTATTCTGGGTACAACCTTACTTGAAAACATTTGCTACTGCCATGGAGATGGAGCTTGATTTCACTCATACTCAAGCTCTTGCTGGAAAATTTACTATTTTCTGGACCGGATTTCTTGCGTTAATTAGCACGAGCCTGTTTTCACTAATTTGAAAGATTCAGTAATTTTTTCGTGTAAAATAATTTTCCTTTAAATTTACTTGATTTATTTGTAATCTAAATATACCATTATAAGTTTAACATCAGTATTTTTATGTAACAGCAGGAGTGTTTGAAGCTCATTTACTGGCAAGTTTTGAGCTATTAATAGAGAAAAGAGAAACATCTCTTTGTTTCATCACTTCACAATATTTAACTCATTTGGGATAGGTAATAAAGTAACTGCAAGAATAAGGAATAAAAGTTCCTTAAAGAACATTGAATGGTTTTAGGAACCTTAGAAATTCTAAGATCAACATTCAATTTTCACGTTCGGTAGAATGAGGTTTTCCAATGAACTTAGGAAATCTATTTTTTTGTAATGCATTCCATGTTTCATTTTCTCATTTTTTGACACCTCTCAGTCCTTTCATGCAATACTCGTATTATCGCTAATATTGAAGTTAAACGCTTTGACGTCCGACTCTTCCAATTCTTTCATATGTAATGTCGCTGCCACGTAAACATGAAGATGAAAAGACGTTGACCAATCGCTCTGTAAAATCCTTCTTTCCAACCGCAAATCATTTAAAGTAACGTTTATTGAACAATTATGTCATTTGCTTCGCTATATTAAATTCCAATGTAAATAAAATAAAACGTTTTTAGGATGTCTTACGCTTACATGGCAGCGACATTGATGACTGATGGATTGGGACATTATGTTTGCACACGTTCATAGAAAATTTGCATTGTCGAATTAATCCACTGTTGACATTACTCTATGTACGAATATGAGTACGTCAATTCAGATCTGTGCATTTCTTCAGAAGACGAAAATAAACGTAGAAGAAACATTCGTTTGCAGCGAGTTTTACTCTTCTCATACTCTTTCTTTGCAGACTCCGAGAACAAATTAATATATTTCCCTTTCAATATCTGACATAGTACGCTTTTGTTATTACTGAGATGTCTAGGCGCGGCATTGGAAATTGGCGCTCACACGGTAAGGTAGCGCTCTGTAGGGCGGTCGCTAGCGGCAGCGGCGCGAAGCACACGCGCCACCAGCGCGCAGGCGGAGCGCGAGTCTGCGCCGACGGGGCGCCCACTGTATTTGGGGGCCTGCAAGCATAGGCGGAGAGGCTGCTGAGTGAGTCAGCCAGCCAGTCTGCTACGAGAGTTCGAGTCCACGAGTTTACGAATACACGAGTATACGAGTGCACGCGTCGGCGTGTCCGGAGTCGCAGCAGGCGTCAGGGAGCCCCACTCCCAGGAGCGACCGGAGGCGTTGGGAGCGTGTTGCTGGCAGAGCACGGGCGCACTGTGGAGAGGCGGCTCCGGGCGTGAGCGGGCCGATGAGCGCCTCCGGTACGGCCTGATTCGGAGGACCGGGACCGGGTTGGAGGAAGACGGGGAAGAGGCACGCAAAAAAAACGTGCCGCCGCGCGCCCGGAGCCATGGCGGCGACGACGGGGAGGAAACACAGCGCACCACAGGAATTTTGTGAAAATGCTAACTTAGAAAAGTTGTACAGGTTGAATAAATAAGCTTTTGTTTGGTTGTATTTTGCGAGTATTGACTGAAATTAAAAATTATAATGTGTGACTAGTACTATTAAGATAAATTTCTCTAGGCACCTTCTCTAGACCTAGTTAAAATCTGCAATAATCAACCCTGAGATAAGGATTTAGTGAATATGGCATGTTCATTTGCGAAACTGCTGTTTACTCGTACAGACAGTTGTCGTTGCTGCTGATAAGGAATACACTTCCATATGAACAATAATTATCCTTAATATTGAAATAATATTTTCTAAGTGCAGACTTTACTTTCAAGTTTCGTATCCAATATTTATTCTTCAATTCAAACTAGTTACGCAAAATTTCGGGTTTACTTTATTAAAGGAACGAAAAGGAAGATGTAGAACGAGGGATTTGCTTGTGACATAAGGTAACTCAGAAATAATAGCAAACGAAGGAGAAACGCTCCAACATTGTTCGTCTTTCAGTCTGACACTGACTCCTCATCCCGATCAGGTTCGCATTAAATTTCTGAGGCTGCGCTGCTGCAAATGGAGGTGCAGCTTGAAGATCCCTGCGGCCGCGGCACGACCGTCTCCGCCTCCCGTCGGCGGCT
>BOPP01000313.1:565114-603717 GCA_017312745.1 Gryllus bimaculatus
AGTCGGACTTAAATGAATTTGTCGAATGAACAACGAAATGGAGAATTGCCATAAACCCTACCAAATCACACCAAAAATATTCTCATTAAGAAAAATACATCAACTTTGACAGATTAAAATTAATAATACTGCAATTCCTTGGCTTAATAATGAAACGCCCGTAAACGTATCTGGGTGTATTACTGGATCAAAAATTAACATGGAAAAACCACATTCAACAAATAACGAACAAAACATACGAAAAAATGAACAAACTTTACCCCATAATTAATAATAAGTCATCGCTTAGTCTGGGATGCGCATTATCAATCTATAAAACGATAATACGTCCCTCATTAACATACGCCTGTCAAATTTGGAACAATATAGCAAACACACATCTAAGGAACTACAAATCATTCAAAACAAGTACCTAAGAAAAACCGTAAAAGCCCCTTGGTTTATTCCAAATATGCAAATTCACAGAGAGCTGAACATTCCTTCCATTACCGAATATATTCAACAGATGAGTAACAGAGTTTTCACACTTCTTCCGTTGTGTACAAGTGCACAAATATTTGATCTAGGCAATAATGCTTCCATCCCAACCCATTATCTCTCGATACCCCAAAGACTGTCTTAAACCACCTTAAATTAGAATAATTTCCATCCCCTCCCATTAATAAATTCCGCTGCTGAAAAAATCAAATAAATACATTAATTAAAAAAACTTAAATAAATTTCTTTTGAATTACTGCTCTGCAGACTTTGTTTACGAGGTAGCCGTGTGATCCTCCTCAAATATTGTTAGCCGAAAGGACAAAATTATGTGTATTAATAAATTGTAAATTAAAACCCCTGAAAAGCATACTATGCCGAACAGGCAGAAAAATAAATTTAAAAAAAAGATACTCCGTAATGAACGGGCTCCCTATCATATTAATCTAGCTTAACCTAGTATTTGTCCCATATCATCTGAGAGACTACGGGTAATTTTGACTATTATTTTTATTTTGAAAACTTGACTTCCGCAAACTTGACTGCGGCATTTCCAGTACCTTTTACCAAACATCATATCTCCTCATTGTTGAAATCGGGAGCCACACTAAAGCCACTCAAACATTAGTGGCTTTAGTGGGAGACTAATTAGTGAGTGGCATTAGTAGTGCATGTATCAATTGTCATCTGGAAGATGCCTTGTAACGAATGACGTACCAATTTTTTAGAGATATACATCTCTACTTTTTGAAATTATATCAGAAGTTCAAAACAATCCGTCTCCTAAAGACGCAAAAAGATTCAGAACCTACTGCTACATGAACTGTAGAAATTAATGTAGTTATTTTTATATTAAATGTGTAAAGTTATTGGTTTTTGCACGATCGAGACTCATAAAAGATAAACAGTTTTTCCTATAATCGTAAAAAAATGCTTCTATTACGAATTATGATTTGTTTTATCTCTACGCTTCATGTTTATTCGAAAGGAACCCCCACCTTCGTGAACGTTGGTATAACAGTAGGCCCTGGTTTCATGAAATAAAGTGGTAAAGCATTGTTGTTTCATAAGAGTTTTGAATTACTAGTATATCGTGGTTATAATTTCTGAATTTAAAATGGATGAAAGTCATGCTGACATTCCTCAGGAGTTGTTAGAACGCTGCAGTATCACCCAAAATTCTAATGGTATTTACGAAAAAACTATCAGTTGAAAAATTGGTGGACATCTAAGAGAGTTGCTATGCGTTTCGTAATATATTGTGCAAAAAAGAGTGGTTACGCACTATTTACGTGTTATTAGTTAATTATAAATTAATAGTTATTGGGTAGAATTCAATAATAGTAAAATTAAAGCTGTTTTGCCATAATTATATGCTATAGCCACGTCTCTTGCAAGCTACATACTGTATGTAAAAGGTATGACGTCATTGTAAACATTTCTTTTACGCACGGCGACGACACGTTTTCCGATTTTTTAAGAAAATACTAACTTCACGCACGTGTAGCAGCGCATACAATCCCACACTTTTATAAGATCATAGAAAAAAATCATTATAAATTCATGAAAACTGACATAGTATCATCTGGTTGATGTCTCGCGCCAAATGACGAAACAATTTTTTAGAGATATGTACGCTCATTTTAAATAATACATTACTTTCTTATATACTACTTATGTAACATAGAGAAATCAGTGTAATGCCGCGGTAAACTAGTGGTGCTACAGTAGCACATACTTTCTCATAATATTTCAAACATTTTCATTCTTTGAAAATTCAGAAAGTTTAACAAAAATTAGATATACTGAATTTTTTAACATTGTTTACTTTAACAGGGAAAAACATTGAAGAAATCATTTGGAGTAGTTTTTGAGAATGCTTTTAAAATTTTCCACTATTTCAAACAAAAATTATGGAACAACTACTTTTTTCAAAAAATGTGCACGGCTTTATATAATACAGTTGTTTCGAACATTCCATTTCAGAAAACATCTCTAACAACAACGCTGTACTTTTTCAATGTTAATTTTTTGTGTGTGCAAATTTTGGAGTGTTTGCCAAAATTATCAGCAGATTTTCTTTACCGTATACTTATATCTGAGAAAAAATTTAAAGAAAAAATTTAGAGCTGTTTTTGAGGAAATAATTGTTTCACATGTATCTGAATTATACGCAAACATAAAAGAAAGCGACTCATAAAATCAAAAATTTGTATATTAATTTATTTCAAAATCTATCGTTGAATAACAGATTTTTTCATTACCATTACCCGACAATACGAGATTTTCGTACTTTAAGTGTACTTTGCCCTTTCTGTATACAAATTTTAAAAACATTTGGTGCCGTTTTTGAAACAAATAATATTCCTTAAAAATTGTATATATGACACGAAAAATTACGCGAAACTACTCATATTTTAGGAAAGTTGGGCACGACCTTATTCGACCTGTTGTTTGAAGACCTGAATAGTTTCTTTTATAAATTGTATTACCTTTACCTAGAAATTCCTCGAAAACTTGATATTGCAAATAATTGTACATGAGATTGTTTAATGTGATTGATTGTTAGTGATTCCGGACGTTTCAACTGCTAAGCTCATTTGTACCGTAAGTGTAATGCATGATTTTCCTCGGGAGGCGGAGGCGATCTTCCCCTGCTGGAAGGCGAGATCCGGTGACAACCAACCATCGGCTAGTGGGCATCTCCCCCAGCGAGTATAACCAGGTATCTCTCCTCAGCGAGGCATCGCCCCACCCGGAGCAAGGTGTCAGCTCCCGACCGGTCTCTCTAATGTGTGGTAGTGTAGTGCTTGTTATCTAAGTGTGTTTAAGTAAGAGGTGAGGATCGGACAAGGAAGAGGAAGGGAAAACCGCGCGCGGTTCGTGACCCATTTGGTAGGATATTGCTCGGCTTTCGCCTGATGTTGGTCGGAGAAGCCACAGAAAACTACTATCAGAGCAGCCGGACTCTAGAATTCTCCTTCAGACGGCAACTGAATCCGACTTGGGAACTCCGGTCAGGGCCACTGCAGTGACATCAGTTGATGCCCTGAGCCACCTCTCCCAGTTTGAATTTGTTTAAGATTTTTTTAAAAGAGATTTCATTTAAGATAAAAAACTTGTTTTAGTGTTGTACTTTTGCAAAGTTAATATTTTGCAATTTTCAAAAACAGAGAATTTGCCAAAAAGAGACCAGCATCTTTTCCTTTACAAGTTATTGTTATATGCAATGGAAAAATTTAAAGAAAAATTTACATCCCATTTTGAGAATTAATTGTTTAAGAAATGCAAAAGTGCATGTAAACAGTTGGCTCATTTAGCAAATCAGTGTAATAACAAATCTACTCGACAGTCAGCAACATAATATGATTTAAGAAATTAAAAATCTGAAACTGAATTAACCAATAATTCCCTTGAATTTACGAAACCACGAAGTTAAAACGAAAATCTTTCAATAAAAAAGAGTAACTTCCCTTCTATTTCTAAGAGAACCCTCTCATCAGAGTCTTTATCCCAGATAGGTTCTGAAATTAATAAGATAGATAACACAAACTTGGATAATACTAAGCTAAAGGTAAAAATAAATTTATACAAGATTCAAATCTTATTACTACTCATGTTAAGATCCCTCACAAATCTGTAGATGAACGTCTTGATCCATTAAAGACAAAGTTCGAAGCTAACTCAACTGACAACCCCCTCACTTAGAGTCAATTAAAATAATTCATTGACAAAGCTCCAGAATCCCACCCCGCCACAAAACCCAACAATAATTGTCTGTGAACTTTCACTTGACATTCCATCTATTATCCAAATAATGACTGAATCCTATCCATTACTTACAGAAAGGCCAATAAAGTATAGATTATATTATAGTATAGAGTATTATCAACAAGTTGAAGTGTGCAGGAGAACAAATGGATGAGTCACACACAGATGCATCTGAGTAATAACTAGAAATGAATATCATACAATGAAACTGTAATGAATTTTATGACAGTTTACCACTCCTGAACCCATTAGTTGATGATATTCTTCCTGAGATACTATCTTTACAGGAACAAACTTTAAAGGTAATCAGTCCGGTAAATTAGCTGGTTATATTCCATTTTTTGTAATATATATAGTGTTCAAATTGCTTCCGATGTTGTAGCTATCCTTGTTAAAAGTGATATTTATGTATATGATATTCCTCTCCAAACTATTCTTGAAGCCACAACTGACAAGGTTAATATTATCTCCAATATTAATGTGTGTAATATTTATATCCCCTATAGGTAGAACTTGGATATCTATGAAATTGATAACATTCTCGTACACTTCCACAAATCTTTTACAGTCACCCATTTTAAAAATTAGTAGTGGAACTGAAAACAACATTGATCGTAGTTTTGCCTTAAATAACATTACAGTAGAATTATATGGTCTACCAACAATAACATTTATGATAGTGACCACTATTCCATTAGCATGATTCTTCCAGACGTGGATCTATTCTCCAATCTGAGGTGTGAGCCTTAATGGATTCTAGAACAAGCTAAATTGCAACAATTCCAACAGTTCATTAGGTCCAATATTGCAACTCTGAATCAACCAATCAACCTCAATTCTCAAGAGGTAAACAGTTTAGTGCAGGACTTCATTTCGCTCATTCTAGAAGCAGCAAGAACTTCGATTCCCAAAACTTTAGATATCATTAAAAAACGTCAGGTTCCGTGGTGGAATGAGCAATGTACTATGGCCATTAAAAATAAAAAGAGAGCATATAGGAAAGTTAAGAAAAACAAAAGCGTGGTAAATGGTAATGCTCACAAAAAAGCAAGAGCTTACTCTCAAATCCACAACGATCAAACAATGGCATATGTTTTCCTCTTCCATCACACATCAATTTCCTACATCAGAGATATGACATAAAGAAAAAGCCTATAGTGAAAGAAATATATCCAGTATTCCTGCATAACATATTGACAGTACTGGCTTAAAACATGTTGGATCTCAAGCCGTATGTAATCTTTTCGCGAAAACTTTTGCTCAAAATTCAGACACCTCGTACAAACACCAAAAACAGAAATGTAAACCATAAAAACAGTGTGCTATTAACTAGGGACTATAACGAATACTACAATAATTCTTTCCTTATGGAAGAATTTCTTTATGTATTAGATCTGAGAAGAAATCCGCACCTGTATCCGATAAGCTCTCAAGTTTTTCTCTCAGTTTATTGAAGAACATTTCTGAAGTTGGACTCAAGTATTTACTTCGCGTTTGTGATTATATCTGGGCTGAACAACATTTTCCCGACCAATGGAGAGAAGCTATTGTTATCCCCTTAACCAAACCTAATAAAGATATCACTCTACTAACGAATTACCGGCCAATCTCCCTAACAAATAACATCTGCCGGTCTGGATGACCGAGATCGCTAAGGCAGTAGTGCCTAAGCGCTCTCGGACCGAAGGATCGCAGGTTCGAGATCCGCCTCGAGCGTGGTTGTATTTTGTTTGTCCTTTCACCCCGTATCATCATATAGTGTCATCCTCATAGTTACCATTTTCGCAATAGTGGTCGCTAATGGCCTAGAGGTTGATGCGACCTTAAATAACAAAAAAATAACATCTGCAAGATATTACAGAGGATGAATTGTCTTCGCCTGAAATCGATATTGAAAAACCGCAACTTAATCACACCATACACTAGAACCCTGTCCAACGAGTGGTGCAGCAGTCGCCACCTCCCACTTTATTCTCGAATGCCCTGCTACTGATAGTATAAGAAAAGAAACCCTAAATTCATTATTCAGTTCCACAGAAGGGTATGCCAAAATTCTTAGAAACTACAAACCAGTACATCCTTACAGACTTTGAATATTGTATTAGTACTTCAGATAGATGCCACATAACATGTGGTCGAAATGTATTATGTTTAACATATATATTTTTGTTATGTTTGTCTTTACAATTGTATAATGACACGGGTCGCTTATGATCTAGATGTTAATAAGCGACCTTAAATATTTTTTTAAAATTACAATATTGAGATAGAGATGTTTTTCTATAATTAAAGCTGCTGTTTAAAAATAAATATTGATGAAAGTGTGTGCACCTCTTTTGGAAAATATAAATAGTTTTGTGTAATTTTGCATATAATATAAGCAATTATTAAACAATTATTTTCTAAAAGTGTACTGTTTTTTAATTTTGTTCACCGATAGAGTAGAGGACGCTTAAAAATGGCGCATGTCTTAGTTTTGTGAAACTTTCTAAATTTTCAAATTGCAAATCTGAAATTGCAAAAGTTAGAAATAATGCATGAAAATATTTGTTGTATTAGCTCTACTAGTTTCCTATGAATGTTATTTGGATACAGCACAATGGACGGACTATTATAACAGATAAAACAGTTGATCTTAACCGTTTTGATATCCTAATATTAGATAAGGAAAAGAACACTGCTTCTATAATCGATCCCTTTAACTCACAATTTGCGGAAGTAAGAACTGGAAAAATTCAAAAAATAAGGGAAGTTGACAGTTAAATCAAAAAACATTTGGGAGTTGCACGACGCCTCCCATTTCCCCATGGTGATATCAGTTGAAGGAATCGTCACTAGGAACTCTAAAAGAAATCTGGAGAATTTAGATATATCTCTGACGAAGCCAAAAATCACCCTCCTTCAAACATGTCATGTTGTCAGAAAATACTTCAATTCATCACATCCATGTAGATGAAGATGAATTTACTTCCTGTTCAGTCCGAGACTAATCCTATAACAACAATTGGGCAGGTGAAGGCTTTCCCTGCTAAAGCAGAGAAAGTGTGAAAAATCGAATAATAATAATAATAATAATAATAATAATAATAATAATAATAATAATAATAATCTAGACCGAAGATACGATGGATACGCCTTAATAAACGAAAACCTTCACAACGCTATTCAAGGAAACGTTCAATAAGAAAATAACATTAACTAAAATTGTACACCATTTTAATGTAAGCTTGCAAAGACTGTGCACAGGAGTGACAATAACGGCAGCAAAGCATTAAAAAATCTACAGCAGCTGCAGGACCTTATTCCGTCACTTCATTTTTTAAATCATTTTTAAAGGGTAACGGCGTGTCCAAAACTAAAAAAGAGAACCATCTCTATTGATCCTGACTCACGAAGAAACAAGTAATGAATTGAACATTCTTTCAAGCGATTATGATGGGTGAAGTGCTTGACTTACTTATTTACGTTTATTGTAGATTGGTTCTTACTAAAATGTCATTTGTGTACGTTTAGCCCTAATATTTTAAATTTTAATTTTACATCTTTTTTTCTCAATCAATGCAACATAAACGCACCTATCTTTCGCTCTGAACATCTGAAGGTTAAGAAAAGATGAGTATTTTTGAAAGAAAATATTAGGAACGTATTTTGACATAACACGTGTAGTGCACCGTAGTACTACTTTGTAGGCATATATTAATAAATACTAAAAATTCAAATAATTTTGTAAACATTTCATTTCTTCACGTTGGTACAAAGGCCTGTCATATACTTATCTTGGTAGCTGTGGTCATGTTGTGATCTACGAGTATTTTTTTTCATTATTTGGTAGTCTATTACTTCATTATATGGTAGTCAGATTACAGTAGACTGATTTCGAACGCAGAAATGCCATTTTGTTGGGAACATTTACATTTCCAAAAAATAAATAAACATGCTTTTTTAATCTCCCGGGTTTTGTTTGAAGTAGAGATGTTTTTAAGATTTGGCTGGAGTATATGTAAAATGCAAGTTGCTATATTATAATATTGTTTTACTGTCACATATACAAGACGAATACACTGCTGTGCCACCATTTGTTAATATTTCATATTCTGTTATTCCCAATGTAAGAATAATTTTAGTTATGCTATACAATTTTTGTTAATTATCGTTGGGAAATGACTCGCGAGAATATTAGGGATTCCTGTTAAATAAACAGAAGTGCAGTTGTAACACGGTAGGTATACCTCTGGCTTTACATACCCCTTCAGGGTATACGCAATACAGAATTTGCACCTCCGTAATGCGAAACGAACACGTGAATAATCATTGCCTAAAGCTTGCGGGCGTTAATAATAAACAATAGGAAAAATGAGAGTAGTAAGTGTATTAAGCTTAGAGACTCGTGTTACATACAACTAGCTGTTTAGGCAACAATAACCGCGCAACAAATTAATTCACTATCGTTCTCCGGTTGCTTTTGCAGTATATTGTTCCGCGGCGTATCCGGCAGCTTAGCGTATTATCGCGTTGTCGCATGTTGCCTAAGCCGCGCATGCGACGCAGTGCGTTAATTAGCTGAAATGGCTGAGAGGCCGCGAGTATTACTGAAGACAGGCTGATGGCCGGCGCAGCTGCGGGGGCTCGGCGCAGGGCGCTCAGGGCGCTCAGGGCGCAGGCACCAGGGCGGGTTCACTTTACTGGTGCCGGTCGCGCCAACTACATAGCTCATCATACCCGTAAGTGAAGTGCATGTGCACCGCATACCACCGCATACAGGAGTCCCCCGCTGGATCGTGAGATCCAGAGTTGACCTACACGCCTTGCTTGCGATGTTTCCCCCACAGGTGTCACCCCCAACGGTGAACCGCCCGACGCGGTTGCCTCTGAACTCCCGGCTGGTGTCCTGATGTGTGTGGTAGTGTAGCGCATGTAATTGTGTGGGTGTAAGGGGAGAGGAGGAGATGTCGTCGCGTTCGTTCTATTGAACGCGAGACGGCGAAGGAGAGAAGGGCGCAATTGGTACGCCCACACGCAATACGCATATTTGGCTTGGAACGTCACACTACCTGACGCGACTGGCGCATGAGGCGGTTCCGCCCTCGAGACGGCGTGGCCGCCCGCGCGGGAGGAGGCCGCGCCTCAAGGGTGGAGCCTTCCGTGAGGGCGAGCTGCGACCCAGAAGGCAGGGGCCACTCTCAGCTGTTTCGTGCACATGAGGTCGCAATGCACCAAACCAGATCGTAGCGCGCCAGCTCACGGGGACAAGAATCTTCAGGGGGACAATCTTCAATGCTGCTTTTCGTCTTGTACCGTATTGTACTGTACTCCCAATATTATTATTATTATTATTATTATTATTATTATTATTATTATTATTATTATTGTTAATGTAATTGTTGTATTTTTTGCAATTATTGTCATTTAACTGCCACCGGGTCATACCCAATTACAGTTCTAATAAATGTAAGAATAAGAAAAGAAAGATCGCACGGGATCAGTGGCCCGTTTGGAAGGGTATTGCATTCGCCTGGTACTGATTCTCCGTAAAACATAGAAAACTACGGATCAAAGAAGCCGCCAGCTAAAATTGCCATCCAGCCAGTGGTTGAATGGACGCCGCTAGAAGTGCCATGTAAGCTATGTAGCGACCGCCGTTCAAGACTCGAACCCTAAGCTCCCCGACCGGTAGTGGAGCGGGGCGCGCGGTGGAACGAGGGAGGGAAGGAGGAGAAGGCAGGGCGTGGCGCGGAGGGGGCTGGGCGGGGTTAGAGCGTGCGCGGGGCTTAGGGGTGGCGTTTTTTCTGGGCACAAATGTGGTATTGCGTGACAGCAAGCGGGACGGGGCGTAGCGTGGCGAAAGCGGGGGATAAGCGGGAATGGCGGGACGGGTGGTGTACACAGAGCAGGCCGCGGTTGGGGACGGGGGACGGAAGGGGGAGTACGCAGTGCGGGGTATGGAGGGCTAGGTGGAGCATTGGCGGGCATAGGCGCGTGCTGGACAGTAGTATGGTATTGCGTGACAGCATGGGCGGGGCGTGGAGATGCGTGGCATGGCGAGAGGGGCGAGGCGATGCGTGGCGCAACGGGGAGCAGCGTGCCCGGATGCGCGGGGCGGGGCGGAGGCGGGGCGGGGCGGGGTTGGGGCGGGGTCGGGGCGTGGGGGGCGGAGCATGTGGAGTGGAGTGTGACGTGCGAGCAATGGCGGGGTGTCGGAGGGGAGGGCGCGGCGAAAGCAGGCCGGGGCGGGGGAAGGAAGCAGGCGAACGCGAGGCGGGAGGCGAGGCGTGGAGTGGGCGGCGGCGAGAGCAGAGGCGCGCAGGGCGGGGGAGGGGCGGGGAGGGGCTAGGGGCCTACACAGGGGATTCGACTGCGGAGGCGACAGCGTTGCAGTGCGGCGACGAGATAGGCGCGCGGGATTCGCACGCGAGCACGCCGGGGGGCGGGGGGGGGAGGACGGACGCAGAGGAAATGGGACAGGAAAGAAATAATTGGGGCTTAGTGCGCCTCTAACGGCGAGGAAAGAACGGATTAGGACGCAAAAGGGAGAGCTGTGCTATCTAAGGAGACACTTTTTTTCTAGAAAATGAAATAACATGGCTAGTTTTCTTTTTGGTGAGACTCACTCTTACGCTCCTTGGTGACAACAGAAAAACCCAACTCCGCTTCGCACAAGTTGAAATCGGGAAAGAGTTCGCACTTTAAGAATTCCTATTCACCGTAGAATCACTGCCAGGTCATGGAGTAACTCTCAGAATTTTATGAAACATCACTGTATGCCAAACTCTTCACTCGTTATTAGAAAATTCGCATTTTTTCAGTGATCAGCAATAATATACTTTCTATTGATATTATATGTGTGAAAAGTGAATCATAAAATGGCGAATACATTTGACTCATTCGGGCGCACGCCGGGGCCTGAAAGGTTGAGTTGCTACTCTAAAAACCCCGCGCGCGTTCGATCTGACTAGTATTTTGATTTCGAAGGGCGTCAAATCCACAGTGGCATGTCCTAAGTCTACTTGCGGCGTGTAAAGGATCGTGGCTGAATGCCCGGCCACGTTCAGGTTCCCTTCTAATCACAACCCATATTCGCTCTCCAGGGAACGCAAACAAATGGGTAGATGTTAGAGTGACGGGCGTTGAAGCGGTTTCTCCGTGGCAAATATAGGAGTCAGAATTCTACTAGCTACGCTGGAAGCCTTTGTGGAGCCAACTAAAACATTCCCTGCAAATGTGGCCCTTGTTGTGGTTTAGCCAATCAGTCAAATTCCAAGGGCCAGAATATTACAACTTTTAATTCTTTGTATATTTCGTATTTCTGATAGTGTTAATACATTTCAACACCTGGTCAAAGATGGAAGTTCAACAATTACGTGGGAATACTTTCCCGTTTCGCAATTGTCATCTACCGTTGCAACTCCATAGCTACTACGCCAGTGATAATTGTTAAAAATGATGTTTTGAGCTTTCGAAGGCCAGCCAATCCTACCAAGTCAGAAATCGAACTCGGATCACCACGTCTACGGTCAGTTTTCCACTTGAGTTACTGAGATCGTTTACTCGCTTGTGCTCTGCGAAGAGCCTTAACGAGATACGAGTCCTTCATAGATATACGAAGTTAGAAGCGTTGGTGTCTGTCACAAGCTCAAGTATACAGAGCTACTGGACGGACAGGATTTGGGATAGTTTCCCGGCTGGGCGAGTAATGTTTTCGAGCAGTCAAAACATAATGCATAACAATCTATATTATAGAAATATTGACATTGTATGTTGAAAATGTTTTCCTACTCTCCCTTCTTTCTATTTCTCTTAATTTCTATTAAAATTATGATTAGCTCAGGTATTTTTAGTTTTTGTTTAATTAAAATCTAACTAAACACATAAATACAATGCTCACATATCTCAGGGCTTTATTTTCTATGATACGCTTTCAAGGGTGGGCCTGGAAATCCACCACTCATTACGAGTTTTTGGCTGAAACTATCACTATTTGTGGAATTTATGATCAACATATTCTACATTATTACTGAATTAATAAAACCATAATTCATGCTAGTTTCTGTAGAACAACAATGCATCACGTCATTTATTTCCTCTATCTATCTCGTAGCAACTTCACATTCTACCTATATTTCATGATCACGTAAACACACATATAATTATTTATTATCATTATTATACAATAATATAAAACATCAGATTCTCACTACACAACATACAAGAACCATTCATTTCGGTCGTGCTCAGATCTGCGCAAATTTACCTCATTTGAAATTCATTCAATGGTCATTTACTATCTAATTATATTTTTATTGATTTAAATTCTACTGCAGTCTTGACCTTGAACAGATTTAGAATGTGTTTTTTTTCTGTAAATATTCACTTTCCTTTTTGAAGAATACACAGCATACTTGAACGTCGAATTTTTTTCATGAGACTCCATCCATCTTACGACACATTAAAGTTCTAATTTTCGTCAGAATGAATTTTTAATTAATAGTTCTGAATCCACATTGTCTCTTCGTCGCAACTATTTCAACTAATGTTACGTCAGTAACATTATGTAAACTTTACTCGAGTTATCAAATGCAACTTTCAACAGAAACATATTTATCGCGGTTCGTAAACGTATCATATGGTGACCTTCTTCAATATCTCCCTGACCGTCTCCTATGATGACTTTCTACTATTTCTCTCTGGTTCTTCTTGCAATAATGATTTTTGTTCGATCGTCTACTGTTCGTCTTTTTGGCGCAGTTCCAGCTGTAAATCGTTTCTTTTTCATAACTTTCACGCATCATTGTTCTTTGGTAGACCTATCACGCTTTCCCATTCGCTACATCTTCTTTACTTGTGCTATTTTATACGATAAAAATATTTAACTAATATTTCACTTCTTATTTACTTAAAATGTAAGTAATTTTGGCATTAGTAATGTATTATCAATGTATTATTATTGATTGGTAGATGATTCGGAAGGAGACGACTGTCTACGTACTATGCTCTGTCTCGTTGTAGATAGGGATGGCCAACTTCCTACTCCCCAAGGGCCACTTTTTGTTTTAAATGAAGGAGAGCGCCGCGAAACTAATTTTTAAAAATGCACATACATCAATAAACAAAACATATGAATTAAAATTATACAAAATATCATTTAAAACGTTTTAATGTCGTGTATAAATCAAATGAAGTAAGGATAATAATAAATATAACAATTTCATTTTAGTTTCTTTTTAATTTTGTTGTTCACACAAAACTAAAGTTAATACTATTAGACCGCTGCCTACAAAAATATGAGAACACAATATCAAAATAAAAAAATGTAAATAATAGATTTGTATCTATAGCTACTTCAAGAATTCTGTGCAAATAAATTAGATTGTTTTCAAGGGTAAATTTGAAAATTTTTGTTGACTTACAAAGCCATCTAAATGCTCAACTAACTCAGGTATGGTTATATTATTTTTTTGCTCCCATTGTATCATTCTCTCATTTGATGACAGTAACCCGTTGTATAATAATACTCATTGCGATACACAATTCATTATGATAGAAGTTCTTAACCAATCACAGAGAAATTTACAAACCAAGTATTGATAGTTAACCATTCAGTGAGAATAGTTCTAGTATATGTGTCGTCCGATTGGGTGAGTTAAACTTGCTTTAATACCATAATACGCTTGTCAGTTTGTATTTATTTTATTAATAGTAAATTAATAATTTTACTAATAATTAATAATAACAATGATAATATAATTATAATAATAAATTTTATGTAGAATATTGTTTAAAATAAATTGTATCGTAATTTCACATTGATTATATTTGACTAGCGCAGTGGTAGAGGTAGAGGGAGCATTTGACTGACGTGAAGATTAGAACGCAAGTCATTTTGCGTTATATGTTGCTGCCGTGTGATTACCCTTAAAAACCTGCAAATTCTTTATTTTAAAACGGCTAGTGAACCAAAGGTTAGGACTTGGAAATTATTGCCGCAACTTTTGTACTCTCGTGCAGGCGGACTGGTAAACCAAAGCCACCTTCAGAGGGGTAGAATAGCTGACCGCTAGGTGGCCTTGGCTGACTCCTGCAAGTCAACTGTCACGAAACGATTCAATGCACGTTTAACTTATAAAACTTACCATAAGTCGTAGCAAAAGTACCTGATGAAACTCGATGTAATGGGTATTAATAACTCGTGTGAAGTTTACGATACTCGATCGTTCCTCGCTCGTAACGTAATATCACACCCGTGTGTTAATACCCATCATTTCATCATCGTTTCATAATGTACAATTGTGGACGGAGAGTACACGAAAATACTCTAATACTACACACAACGGTTTGTTGTCCAATTATATTAAACACTTACTGTTACATTTATATTACAAAAAGATATTCGGTTTCTCATTTGTGCTGAACCACACATGTTTTAGATTTATTTACTCAAAAAAACAGTAAAAATCGCATGTGACGTATGAGGGAGATCATCTGCACACCTTTTCTTGAGTTTAAAAATCCCTTCCATCATTTTAACTGTAAATAGTTGAATGATGAATAAAAGTTAAATAAAGATAAAGAAATAAAAATTCAAAAAGCGCGAAATTAGCAACATTTAAAACAGATTACACATTTTCGTTCCCGAGGTATAGAAAACTTTTTTGAAACGGTAAACGAACTGCAGATTTGAAATTTCTGTATTTCTAACAAAACAGTAACTCACCCCCAGGTATACTCCTACCACTACAAGCAATAGGAGAGTTCTACAAAACGTGCGCATATAGAAGCTACATTTACGTCCAGAAGCAAAACAAGGAGCCATCTCAGCATTTGATCAATGGATTAGGGACACTGGACAAAAACTTGACCGGGATGGGGATGATGAAACGGAGGATGAAGTACATTATTTATTACAAGCATATAAAGTCTTTTAAAAAAAATAAACAAATACAAATGTAAATCATTATATTTATTATATATGACTGTTTTGTTAAAATAAAAATAATATTTCTTTTTGATTTTCAGTATAGTCACTAATTGTATAGAAACAGTTATGCAGCAGAAAATATTTTACTTTTAATTTGTGTACCGAATTCAATTCTTTAATGCCATCTGGTAATGCGTTGTAAAGTAACGTACACGTATTGTATATTGATTTCTGATAGTGAGCTGTTGGTACTGACACTTTATGAACGTGATTTCTAAAACGTGTGATGTAATTATGAATATCATGATTGCATGAAAATATGTTCCCGCCGTTTAGTAGGTCAGTTTTGACAAATATTACAGATTCGTAAATAAATAGGCAAGGCAATGGTAAAATTCCAAGCTCAATGAAGAAATGTGTGCAGGAATCACGCGGATGGCATTTTTTCATTATTCGAATAATTTTCTTTTTCAATCTATAGGTCTGGGTACTACATGATGAGCTTCCCCAGAATATTATGCCATAACTCAGGTGGGAATGCACATTCGCAAAATACCCACAACGAGCTGCAAGAAGGCTGAAAGAATTCTGAATGCGTAACATAATGAACTTAATTTAGTGTTTTATTCTTTTATGTGCCCCTTTGTTACCCAACATCAGCTAATTGCTTATTGTTTATTTTCAATGGAGCTTATGATTGCTGATTTGAAATACAAAAATGCATTGAAACTGTTTTTTCTTCGCTAACTATTAATTTGTTATTGAAAAACCAATTTGAAACTTCTGAAATCGTACTGTTTATTGATTCTTTTTTGCAAAGAACATTCCTGTCATCGGTAAACAGAATCGTCCTTCCGTTTTTAATAGACGAGGGCATATTGTTTACGTATAACAGAAAGAGAATAGGACCTAAGTTTCAACATTGTCGGACCCTATATTGAAATTGTAAGAAATCGGAAAGATAAGTAAATCATTTTCGTGCCAGTACGATATTTCTACTTGCTTGCTAGGTTTAATTGTAAGTCCGATCGTGTTTCTTTTATACATAAAAGATATGCCTTCGTCCATTAGAAAACGAATAACAGGTCTTTTTGCCGACGACACGAATATACTTTACAAAAAAGAAAAAGTAGTAAGGTTGCATATGTTTTGGATTGGTGTTGTAATAACAAATTAATATGAAACAATGGGGAAAGGGTTCGCATGTCCATGTCGAATAATATGCAATTGGCCGATTTTAGAGTAACAGGTCCTTCAACTTTTGAGTCAATGACCCGCATTTCGAGAAGATTTTTCGTCTAGTTTTCCTTGATTCATTGAGACAATTTTGAGATGGCCACGTTACTTCTGAACATAAAGTTTGCTTTACAATTCGCACGTTTTATTAAGCTCACTGTTTGCTAGTTGTGGTGGGAGTAGAGCTGGGGTTGTAGGTTGCTGTTTTATTAGCAACACAATGTAGTCAAGTCTGCAGTTGTTTATCGATGCAAGTCAGTTTTCGGCGAGTATTACTTTGTAGACGAGCGAGACTTTCTAGTTTTCAAATGTTTCTAACCATGCTTCGTTGATACTTTATTCTTACTCTACTGGGTATAGTATTAAGGTGGGATATGGATTCTGAAGCTCAAGAGAACGCGCGTAGACTCTACTTCTTCCAGCCTCATTCTTCAGTTTTTACTGCTTTTGTCGAAAGTAAATTAAATTGTTACGTTTTTAAATCTTAACATTAATTATTTTGTTTGATTTGGAATCGGATGAAAATTAACATTCTAGCTTAATGGGGTAATACAAAAAAGAAATTGATAAGTGAAGTTTCATGTACTTTATAGCTTATAGTTGCTTAGATCAGTCTGCACTGAATAGAAACTCTTGTGTATCATTACTTGTCACAAAATTCTTATAACTTCAGTACTCTTAGGAGTTATAAGTTACGACTTAGGTCGTAACCTTATATGACTATAAATTAAAGGCGGAAACGGACCGAGGAGGGCTGGTCGAAAGGGCGATCGCTTGAAGAACAATAGCGGAGCGCGAACGACAAAGAGAAGGGAGAGACCACAGCTCGGAGCAGGGAAGAAGGAAACGGAGGAGGAAGCGAGGTGGATGCTGGAGATGGGGATTAAGAGCGAGGACGTGCGCATGGACGGGCAGGGACAAAGGGGAGACGGGCAGGGGCGTGGCAGGGGCGTGGCAGGGGGCAGGGGGCGGGGCGAGGGGACAGCGCGTCCCTGCGCTTGTCTAATTGCTCCGACTGGCTGTGCCTCCCGCCTGGCCTCGCGCCGCCCGCCCCCTCGCCGCTAACGAGATGAGGATGTACGACGCGACGCACCCACTCGCCGCGGATTAAAAACGACGCCAACCTCCGAGCTAGCCTGTGTTAAAACAATTCACAGTTTTCCACAACGTTTCTTTCGTGAATTCTTTCATGGAAAAATTATATTTAAAATAAGTCGTTAGCAGTTCTGCCTTTTCCATTTTAGAATAACGCAATTGAAAAAAACACTTTTTTGCATGAATCTTGCCAACAGGGCTATCATCTGATCAACGGACCTACGGTGGGTAAATACATGGTACTTCAGAAAGTATTGGGCAAAACAAATAACATGAACTCAATATGAATAGTTTACTTTATAAAATGAGTATTCGGGATTTCGGAAAGGACGTTCTTGTAACGACATTTTTAAAGACAACATCTTAAAAGAATATTAGAAAAACGACGAGAAGTAAATAAGGAAACCCATACAGCCTTTTATTGCCTTTCGAGAAAGCTTTTGATAGCGTGATCAGACACAAGCTATGGAAAATAATGAACGAAAGTGACTATCCTGAACACCTCATAAAAACCATCCAAAATATGTATAAGAGACAAAAATTATAATAAATACTGGCATAAAGAAGACTGAAGAATATTAATAATAGAGGACTTAAACAAGGATGTAGTTTATCTCCAACACTATATATATATATATATATATATATATATATATATATATATAATATATAGAGAGAGAGAGAGAGAGAGAGAGAGAGAGAGAGAGAGTGAGTGAGAGAGAAGAGTACGCTGTACTTTTGTCTCTCTCTTTCATTACCCATGTTTCTGAGCCATCCATGATTCTAGGTCTAGCAGGTATATTGTAGAGTTTCACTTTTGTTTACGTGTCCATGTCTCGTTCAAAGTGTCTCTTGATTGTTCCACATATTTTATTGTAGTTATTAAGTTTGTTTTCTATGTCTGCCTGAGTTTGGTTGTATGCACTTCTGTTGTTTGGAAGGTATGAAAACGTTTCACTAATTTTTCATTTATACCTATTTTGGCTCTCCTTTGTTTCTTGCTTTGCGTTACTTTTGTTTTCTGAATTGCAATTTTCATGGAATATTCTTGGGATACTTTTGCCAATTGAAACACTGCCCTTTGTAAATTATCTTCAGAATCATTTACGATAGTTTAGTCATGTACATACAAGATTGTATCTATCTTCTTGTCTTTTGTGATCCGTATTCCTGTAATGTCCAATTCCTGTCTTTCTCCAGTTGCTCACTAAGGGGATTAGATTTAGATTTATTTAGTCAAAAAACTGTATGTAACGTACGGGGGAGAAGATTATCTGCGCAGTTTTCTTGTGGTTCAGAATCCCTTCCTGCCATTTTAACTATAAATAGTTGAAAGATGAGTAAAGGTGTAAAATAAAAAAATAAATTACAAAAATACGCGAGATTAGCAATAATTGAAAAAAATGGTTAATATGTATGTTGAAGACGATGTGTGATAATTCACATCCTTGCCTTAAGTCTCTGTTGGTTGTTACTGCTGCCGTCTTTTTTCCCTCTCTTAACTGTATTTTAATTCTTGACTCCTTGTAGAGACTTTGTATTGCATTGACTAACTGATTGGGACCTTCTCCTCTTAAAATACTTTTATTTGTATTGTTTGCGTATTGCTTGGTTTGGAGCCCAGTTTGTAACAGTTTGCAAGAATATAAGAAAGGCGCAGTGTGTAAATCTAGGGCCTGATCTGAGAGAATGCTTTTGATAAATGGGGTATAACCAACGAGATGCAAAATGAGGAGCGTTCATGCAAATAACAACATGTCCATCAAATCAGATTTTTTAGAAAAAGCAAAAAACCAATTGTGGACAGGATATCGCTTTTTTAAACAATGTAATATGCTGTACTGCTTACCAACTGTTAAAAATTGGGCATGTTTGCTTTTGCTTGATAAAGTTGGACATGTTTGTTTTTGTCCGACGCACTTGCGGACATGTTTGCTTTCGCATAAAATAAGTCTGATATTATTATCACATTTGATGACGTTAAATTATTCTACTGCAGTTTTTCTGCAAATACTTTATTTTCCTAGAGAGACAAAATTACTTCAACAATTCCTGTAGCTAATGCAACCATTTTTTAGTCTCTAAAGAAATTACAAAGAACTGAAAAGAAATCAAATGTGCCAGCCCCAATCACCTTCTGAACCGGGAGTATCTGAAGAACTCCCTTCATATATGTCCTAAAATTCAGTCAATAGAGCTGTTTTATTAAATTTTTCGCCAATTTTTTGCCTCTTTTTAAGAGTCATTTTACCAAATTTGAAGGGTAAATTGTACCATATTTGTTAATGAAAAACCACGTTTCCAAAGAATCAAAGCAGAAACTTCATCAAATCTAAAATATTTCTGTGGGATAACTTTGACTGTATGAATATCCTTCCGTTTCATTGTTTTGTAAATAATGATTCGCTTCACATTTCTGATCTTCTGTACTTTCTTGCACATACGACTAAAAGTTTTTTAGTCCGTGATATCCCAATCTTCTCACTCATAAAATAGGACGCTGTTGTGAAGACTTCACAGACGGAAAGAACCACGCCGCGTAATCAGTCACGTGATCGTGAATTTCGGCATCTTGCTGGTTACACAGACATGTTCTTTATTGCTTGCAACAACGCTGTACACATATTGTATTTCACCTGAACCTCGTATGTTTACAAGTAAAATTATTAGGAAAATATTTGCTTTTGCCCCACATCAGGACAGAAAATAGAGCTGACGGTCATTAGCATTACCGCAATGCTAACATAATTTTTTCCGATGGACGTGATTGTTTTTGCATTAACGATCCTCAAATACGAACTGACGCAATGAGGAAAGAAACTGAAGCGCTTGGTGCAATAACATTCTATGTTCATTTGCATATATTCCCTTTGTTAGGTACTACACTGATAGCTCTACCAATGTCAGCGTTTGTAATAAGAAAATAATCGAGATGCCATCACTTTCCAAAAATTAGCATTTTTGATGCAAGGGTATAAATGAAATAATTTCAAAAAAGAACTTTTACGCCATGGCCCCAATTTGTTTTTTAAATTTTCTCCTTGTATGTATCAAATTACTAGAAAAAATGTGTGTTCGCTCCATTCCAAACAAAATATCTGTATTAAAGTTAACATTTCAGAGCTAAAAATTTGAAGGTAAACATTTTTGTCTAAAACAAAATCTCTTCTAAAAATCGTCTCTTTTAAATAGGTCATGTATAATTTACAAAATCGAGTACACCAATTTTTTCTCAATTTTTTTCCGTCATATTGCCAAGCAGTTAGAAATTATGCGAGAAAATAAGCCCTGTTGTAGCACCACTAGTTTTAATTATTGTACTACAATCAGGGGATAATGTGACTTCAAAATTAATCAAGGAATAAGTAAAAATTGTTTTAAGAAAAGAAAGAACCTCGAAGATGGGAAGAGAAATTAAAGTCGTTGCAGAATTTAAGTTTTTAACAAGTCAGGAAATTGGGAAAGCAAGTTAGGTGTCGTACCTAGCCAAAGAGAATAAGTTACGTATTTTTGGATACTGTCGTGTCATGCACGTCAATTTTCAGACCACAATCGCCATTGTTTTCTGAAGGCGATTCCGCACTTGAATTCCAAATGACATTTTCATTTGCATTCTCAGTCTGGTTCTTCGTCTCTGGCTGGGCCTCTGAGTGGAGGGCAGGGGGAGTGGAGGCGGAGCGCGATGGAGCGGGCGTGCGCGCGGGCGAGAGCAGGCTGCTGCGTCACGCGGGAGGCGTGCCCTCGCGCAGGCGGCGGTTCGCCCGGGGCTCGATCTGGCGGCCCCGCAGAGGCTGAGTGAGTGGCGGGGGCGATGACCGGCGCATCGCAATAGCCGAGATAGCGGGGGGTGAGGGCCCTGAGGGCTGGCCGTAGGCGGGCAGGACCTCGTATAGTGACGAGCGGTTTGTGCGGGGCGTCAGGGCAGCGGCTAGCACGCGACGCCGACGGGTAATTGATTGATTGATGGTAGTATTTCCGAGTGCGTCAACTGGTAAGGTATTAGTGCCGTAAATGTAGTTCAAGCTTCGAGAGGTCGTGGTGGCCTCCCCCGCTGGATGGCGAGATCTGGCGCCGACCTACCGTCAGTTACGAAGTTTTCCCCCATCAGGTATCTCCCAACAGCGGGCCAACTCCCCAGCCGGGACAGGCTACACGCCTCTGACCGGCCTCCAGCATGTGTGGTAGTGTAAGTATCATGTAAGTATCATGTAAGTGTGGTAGTGTAAGTAAAGGGAAGGATAGAACAAGGAAAAGGAAGGAAAAATCGCGCCCCATCCGTTGCCCGATTGTTAGGGTACTGCTCCGATGTTCGCCTTGTGTTGATCGGAGAGAACATGGAAAACTACCGATCAGAGTAGCCAGCCTCCAGAATTCTTCTCCAGACCGTGACAGAATTCGACCTAGCTTTGTGTCCAGTGTCGAAAACCTTGCCATCGTCGGGACTTGAACCTAGGACCTCCCGGTCAGAGGGAAGCATCTCGCCGAATGAACGGAAGGGCCTCAACGGCAGAGACGCGACGGCAGCCGTAGCGGCCGCGATGCCCGCGCCAAATGGAAAGTGCGTTGGGCGGCCACGGCAGGGCGCGCGGGGGAGCGGCGGGCGGGCGCGGGGCCAGGGCCTCTAAGAATAGGCGGCGGGCGCAGGGGCCCGGGCGGCGGGCGCTGGCGAAACCACCGTCGCGCAGTGGGCCTCGAGTGCCGCGGCGAACACTGCCGCCGCCGCCTCGCCATGCCCATCGCCACCAGCCGCCTCGCTGCGCAAGCCACCATGCTGTCATCGCAACCACTTCGAGAGATTGCTACGGCGTGCACTCCACCGAGGACCACTACGAGATGCTGGCCACGGACGCCTACCTCGACGTGGAGGGCCTTCGCTCACATGCGTAGTACGCCACGCCCCCCCCGCTGGGCGTAATGCTTGGCGCCACACCGCACTCAATATGCATCCCTCCCTCATTCATTGCTTCACCAGCGCGTATCCACACCACACATCTCTCATTATCCACCTCAGTTTCAGCGCGGGAATATTTTTGTGCGTTGTCCATTTCCCCTTGCTTCATAATGGTGATTCTATGTTGAGTAAAGGAAATGAACAAGATTGACTTTAAATTTGTGTATTCTGGAGTAAGTAATAATTATGAAAAAAGGTAAAATATTTTGTCCTTAAGTCATCAACAGATGAGATTTGTATGTTACATTATATCAGCATCGTAATAATTAAATGTTAAAAATAATCAGTACCAAGAAGTGATATTGTGCTGAAAGTGTGTTTGAAATGGAATTCTTCAGCAGCAGTCACAGACACTTCCTTCGTTCAATTCCTTTTCTGAGTCCAAAACATTAAATTACTGACGTGATTATTGTGCTGTCATCATGTATACTTTTATACCACGATTGCAACGGATGGATCTAAATAACTATAGAAGGTGTTTTCATGTAACTCGGAATTAATTTAGGTCCTAAAAGTAAATTCGCAGCTGTTATTAAATGGTTGTTTCATCAATTATAGATATAGCTTGTGCTATTCTTTCGATAAAGGTATTTCATGGTATCGATGGATGAGCACAAACGTTAGGAATCCTTGGTGTAGGTCTTGTTTGTTTCTATGATCATGTCGACAGATGGGAAGTTTGGAAATCTACCAAGGAACAACGTTCTCGCCAGCGATCTCAGTGTGTCGGTGGCAAACGTCATTCCTCACACGGAATTTCAAAAATCCCTTTGGGGAGGGACAATATTCCTTCGACACTTTTCATAATTGAATTAGGGTTTCGTCGTTACTAATTACCATAGTGGTGGTGAGTGACAGCAGTTGTTTTGTGATTCCTAAACTCACGCATATTATCGAAATATTAACTACACAACCAGCAGAGCACGAGGTCCACAAATGTTTCACGACAAACTACGAAATGGAAAGATTAAGACGATTAATGTAGACATTGGAAACAATATTTTACTTTCTCCCTTACTACGCACAATGTAAAGGGAAAGAATTTTAATCGTGCGGCAGAAATGGAAATTTTTCGAAGAAAAACTCGTAGTGTCGGCGCTCGTGACGAAAAAGTCTGTAAATCTTGTTCTTATATTTAGTAAATTACTTCCTCTAAAACATATAGACCAAAGCCACTTTTTGTGTTCCTGATACCAAAAGCTCGATTGACTGAAAATCGACATTCTCCGATCGATCAAAACAAACTCGAGACCCTGAAAGTTTGAAATGAATATTTTGATTTTTGAGGGTACTTTATAATATAAAGCTTCAACATTTTTCAAATTTTCTCAAAATAGCTCCAAATTTGATTAAACCATAATCTTCGGGTAGCGTAGAGAACGCTTACAAAAATGGCGCATGTCTTATGTTTGTGGAATTCTCTGAATTTTCGAAAGTTGCAAAACCTAGAAATAATGCGACAAAGTAGTATGTGCTGTTGTAGCACCACTAATTTTATACAAAACGGAATCGATAGATTCCCAGAAAACACACGAATAACGTGCAATAGCGACTGAAAAGTCTGATTGTGTTCTCACGTTAATCCCCTGAAAAAAATACAGAGGATGTTTTCGTTATGAATTTCATTGGCAACGTCCGTTTGCGAAGCATTTTTCGAGAAAATGGGTTCCCATGCTAACACCATACAAATAGATTATAAAATAGTAAATGTGTGACGTTTTCGAACTTCAATTACTGGGTTGGCAGGTATGTTTTATTACGTTGCCAGTTACCTCACGACATAATAACAATGGACCTTGAAATCATCTCCTATATAAACACAGATGCGTAATCTGATGTGCTAGATCTGCACCCGCTTTCTACGAGTGAACTTCGTAGCTGCCACGAACCATTTCATGAAAAGTTTGAAGCAGTTCCAAGAAACAGGTCGCACCCCGCTCTGTGTTCTCTCCTTTCCAGTCTCCATAGAGCGATCCATGCACCAACCACAAATGTCTTCTGATGGACATTACTAGAATAGCTTTTGTGTTATTGTTAAATTTATTGTTAATTGATTGTGTCAACCTATACACTCAAATATTTTCACTCTAACTTTCGTTGCCTAAAAAGTATTACATTCCGATTTGAAGCCAAACTATACTTGTACAGTTATATTTGACATTATACACTGATTCATGAAATTATCATTACTCGTGTGTGTACTAGCGGCCACCTTCACATCTTTCTTTTCTAGACTATCCTTATTCCCAAGATATGCTTTGCTTCCCAAAGATACATAAATAAAATTTTAAATTTGCAAATACAACTATATGCAAGTTCAGTATGCCCTTTTCTTTGAATGTCTTCATTTTATTTTATCGCACTTACTTCATAAGAAGAGAAAGTTATGTAGTTGCTCGTCGGAAAACAGGGGATATCAGGAAATCGATCGGGGAATATCAATTTTGGAGAAAATTGTCTGAACGGTGATGGCGAAAATTGGCCCTAGCGATGACCACAGACGGAGTAACGGACAGAGAGAGGAGTTTTGTCGTCACTCAATTTTCGGTATCAATGACCAACAAAACGTCGATTCTGGCTACTCCACGTTTTAGAGGAAATAATTTACTATACATGGGAACAGGATTTACCCACTCATTCGTAACCAGTCCCGGCAATAAACGTTTTTCTGCCGAAAATTCTCCGTTTTTTGCGCAGCTTTTCGTAACTTTCTCTCTACCGCGTAAGGTTTTTATCACTTTCTCATTGCCATGAAACGATCGAAAAAATTAGACATGAAAACTTACAGTGGGGTAGAAGTATTGTAATTTACACAAGACTGACAAAGTAAAGATAGTTTTATTGGAAAGTATATGTTGCAGCAATAACAACCACACCTAAGAAGCTGGTCCCTTGCGAAGCTTTGAACGTGGTAAATAACTGTGTAAAAAGTGAACATATCTCTTCCAGCCAGCCTCTTCTCTAACAGCCAGCCCCTGAACTGAGCGTTACAGCATTTCTGGTTCGGTGCTGAGCGAGAGGAACCATTCTAACCTCTCTAAGCGTTGAGGTAAATGTGCACTGAAAGACAAATAGTTCATTTCATTTAATTACAAAATATTATTTCTGTCTTTTTCTATCAATTTCATTTAAAATAGATGTTTCGGGGTCACTATAACGGTAACTAGATAGTGATAACGATAACAATAGCCAAGATAACTAAATCTGGAAGAATTTGATTAAGAGTTCAAGAAGCTTTCATTTTGTAGAAAACTGGTTACGAAGCTATTCGAGCTTCACCTGTCCCCACCTTTTTTTCATTTCCTTGTTATTGGCATTGCAAGTTACATAGCGATACTATAGTACTTTTACATATGTATTTTTTGACAACTTTAATTAATCTAAAAAACTCGCTTAATTCTAAAATTAACTTCTCAGGGTGAGGGAGCTCATGAAGCGCCTTACTTGTTCTCCAACTCGGTCTGTGTGTTCAATAAGCTTGAATTGGGAACCTATTTTTATTCTCTAAGAGAATCTGGGATTTGAGCGAGGTTGAAACAGGATGGGTGATCGTTTTGGTTGATGTATGAGTAGAATTTGCTAGAGATCTTGGTAATGAATGAAATTATGTATGGGATATTTAATTATTTGTGCCACTGAAGATTTCAAACGAAACATGGGGCTAGAGTAATTGTTCCGATGTATTTATTTTGAACGATTTGGATTTAATTTAATTTGGTTCTTGAGGCATTTAACAAGATGGGACACGCATAGGTCAAAATAGCTCGAATAATATGTTTGTATAGGGCTATTGCATTGTTTAAAGAAATTTTACTTTCTAATTAATGAGTGGTTTTATTTGGAGGATCTTTATATTTGCTTGATGCGTTTTTCCATTTATATGATGTCACCATTGTAGCTTCGTATCAAGATTTAGTCCTAGATATTTGATGTTTTGGTTGGGTGTCGTCCAAGGAATAAGTGGATTACTGATTTGGAGGGAGGTGTTAAAAATTTTTTCTGTGTGTAAAGATTTTTGCATTAGACTTTTCGGCATTGAATTTGAGTTTCCATTTTATGGACCATTCATCAATTTCGTCTAGGTGCCTTAGTATCTTATTTCTTATGATGTTGCATGAATAACTGGACCCGTACATAATAGTAGCGTCAGTGAATTGCCGGTTGTTGGTCTTGGGTGCTACTGCGATGTTAGCTACGTAGAAATTAAAAGAGTGTGGGAGATAACGGATATCCATGGCGGAGGTCTGTTTGTATATTTCTAGGGTTTGATGTGTGATTGTCAATGGTAATCTCAGAAGTTCTGTCTGATAGAAAACTAGTTATGTGTTGAGAAACTGTAATTTTAATTTGTGGATGAGGCCGATGTGTCAGACTCTGTCGAAGGTCTGAGTTAGATCTAGACATGTGACGATTGTATGATACTTTTTCTGGAAAACTTCCTGTATGAATTCATTGCCCCTTAGTAATTGGGTAGCAATCTTATTAGGGACTCGATTTCTTCAGAGGGGGAAAATTTTATTCTGTATGGAACATTACAATTTGGGGAAAGGGCTGATTGTTTTACAGAGTTGCCGTCGAGGTGGTTGAGATGCGAATGCGGTGAGAACGATTGAGCATAATGATCTGCTTACATTTCTGCTTTTTCTAATGAGATGTAACAATTGCCTGTAGACGTATTTATTTGAGGAATTAATAATCGTTTTTTAGAATTCGTACAGTAAATTGCCAGCGTGTATTATGGGCGCTTAACGATTGGATCATTTATCGTAAGAAGTGTGATAAAAATTCTTAATAGTGTTTTTGTTATGTTATTGTATTTAATTATTTTTTAACACAAGAACATTTGGTTTTAACCCATACTCTGCTAGTTTCATTTTTTGTTTTAATTATGATTATAATTGATTTTTGTAGATCGTTGTGAGCTTTTTGGGTATAACTGGAGGGTTAGCTTTTATCATTGAGCTAATTGTGTTTGATATTAAATTGTTTAGTGTGATTACCGATTGTTCTATGTCCATTTTATCATTTACAATTTTGAATTTTGGCGTAGAATTAGTATGGTGTTGAATGTTTTTCAGTTGATATGTGTTGTATTTAAGGAATACGATGGTGAGTGAGAGTCGGGGAGTTGCTGTGTCAAGATTATTGTGGGGAGGAGATCTGAGTCTTTTGGCATTCGTCTCTTAATATTATAGTGGGGACTGATTGGTTATATAGCCAGTTGACATTTGTTATATAAAGCTTTATTTCAGATTACTTATATAGAGCTATTAGTGTGAATTTTGTTATTTACAGGTAGGTTTATCGCTGTGCACTAGAGATCACAAGTAAGTTAGTTTTGATGTTTGGAATATAATTATGTATTAGGAGTAGTACATCTCCTGTTGATGGGGGTCTATCCTCTCTTTGTGGGTTGTATCCGGATATTCTAATGCTGTCTTTAGGATTTGGATGCGTTTCAGTGATTGCGGGTATTTTTACATTGTTGGCTGTTAAGAAATATGATAAATTGGCTTTCTTGTTTAAAGTTCCATAGGCATTCCAATTCATGAGGACTAAGTTACTATTGTGTTGATGCATTACCATAGTTATTGATAAACGCTGACGAAATAGAATTTTAAATATTACTGATAAAAGAAGGAATGATTGAATTTTGTAAGTTGATAATAAAGCTAGAGATGGAAATTTAATTGAAAGGACAGTTGTGATTATTCGAATTTACATCGTTGTGTATGGGTTTGGTATGGGAGGGTATGTGTATTTACATTTTTACTCGGGTTGAGTTATTTCTATTGTTGGAATTAGGAGGGGAGATTAAAGTTTGTAATATTTTCTGTGGGAGGGAGAAATGGAAAGTTTTGGTTTGAGAGGGTGGAGGAGTATTATTGTTGTGGCTAGTTTTTTTTTGCTCTGGCCTAACTGCTTTTGTTGCCGACTCCAATAAGTTCTTGCAGTAAGAACATTCTGGAGTACGTGAGTCTGCCTGATGAGCGCCATTGTACAGTTTATATTAATGAGTATTCCCCTTATACGGACAATTAAGCGAATAATGCTCTTCTGCGCAGAAAATACAAGCTAGATCGTGACTACAACTGCTTTTTGTGTGCCCGAAATCGAAGTAACGAATGCATTGAACCGGACCCCATACATTTGATCATTTGTTTCGGCATTACACATAGGTTACATATTAGTTTAGTTTGAAGAATGGTTTCTATGTTCTGTGAGCCGTTAAATTCTTCGACAATAACCGGTATTGGACAGCTGTTTTTCTGCAGCCTGGTGACACTTAAAATGGAGGGGTGTTGTGATTTGAATTATTGATGTAATTCCTCCTGGGTGATGGATACGTGAACATTCTTAAGTATTACAGAGAATTTCTTGTTCCCTGGATGTTTGTATGAATGAAAGTTCCCTTTTGTTTGAATGAGATATTTAATGGCTTTTCTAAAGTCTGTAACGGTTGTAAAATTAATTTTTAGTTTGTTGTCAATGTAGTGAGAGATGAATTGGGGAGTTACGTTTTTTTTTATTTTCCCATTAAACTTTGCTACATTTGAGATGAATTTCACATAAATTGTAAAGATTTTCACATTTTCGGAGTTTTCCGGGGGGCTTGCAACAATGAACTAAAACATATTGCCTCGGTTCTCCAGATTTTCTAGATATCCGAATTTGTTGCCAACAGGCACTGAATATTGATAGTCTGCGTCTTTGGTGGGCTTTTAAAGAGGTTGTTCTGTTGGATTACTGTCTGCATGGACTCTTTTACCGAAGTTCCTGTTTACGAACACGTATTTCACTACCACTGGGAGACACATTCACTGCGCCATTGCATGGAGGTTGGCTACTAACCAGTTGGGAGCCACCTGTAGCCAAGTCAAGGTATGAAGCATTTGTACCCTCTATGCTGCCAACGTGAGACTGCAAGTGGAGATGGCCGTTATGGTATTGAAGTCCCATACTGACGATACCAGGGGGTTGTCTTTCATGCTAAAGGGTAGAGTTTACCTCCTTGGCGTTCTCTGAGTTGAATAGGAGCGTCATTGACTCTGCTACGGCTTGGCAGAGGCCAAGGCCTGCCGAGGCGGCTTCACTGTTTATGTTGATGCATTAGCACTTGACGAAGAAGTAGTATGTCTGAAGCACTACAGAAAACACTGCATTATATTACGAAGCACTATTACTATTTAAATCACTGCTAGTCTGAGAAGACCGCGGGAGCTGAGTGATAACACAGCTCAGCACGGGCGGTATTTCTGTTAGCTGCGCTGATCGGAGCTCGACAGGGGAAGAATGTTCGCGACAGAGGCTCCAAGCGAACCCACCTGTCGTCGTCTATCCCCCGCCAGTCATCTCTTGTTTTCCTTCATGTCCCTCATACATCTCCACGTGTGGCTCGCCCTTTCCCCTCATCCCCCCCAACTCGTGTCCCCATTGAACGCGTGTTCCTAAAAAAGACATAAAAACATGGTATTAAAGGTCAAGGGCGCTTCATTCCTGCGTTAAGTGTGATTATACACTGTGACAAAATCATGTGATTCCTCATAATACCGTTTCGTACCTCCTTTTCCCGACGAAGTGCAGCAACTTGACGAGGCAAGGGCTCAACAAGTCGTTGGAAGACCCATGCGGAAATATTCAGCCCCGTTGCCACTACAGCAGTCCATAATTGCGAAAGTGTTACCGGTGCAGGATTTTCTGCACAAATTGACCTCTCGATTATGTACCACAAATGTTTGATGGAAATCATGTCGGGCGATTTGGGTGGCCAAATCGTTCGCTCGAATTATCTAGAATGTTCGTTAAACCAATCGCAAACAATTGTGGCCCGGTGTATGGCTTCGTGGGTCCATGGCTTCGTGGTGTCTGCACTACACTGGAACCCTACCATCAGCTCTTACCAAATGAAATTGGTACTCGTTTGACCCAGACACGGATTTCCGGACGTTTAGGGTCGAATCGATGTAGTCACGAATCCGGGAGACGGGCTACAGGCGATACCCTCTGCACGGTATGTGTATACGGTATGCGGATTATATTTCATGTAACATCCCTTGTAACTCTCGCCTTCCGAGAAGGCGGCGTCAAGACTCTTGCGTGGAGGGGGGAGACTGACAGGGGTGGCAGTGAGGGATAAGAGTCATAACTAGAGCAATCCATTGATGATTGTGAGGTCTCACAATCACCAATTTTAACGATCAGCCTGAGAGATTTTTCCCACTGATTCATCTGAATTTAACTTGTCTTCTACTGAAATCCCAAACAAAGATATAAAAATTGCTACCTTAAGATGAAACTAATTAGGGGGCGGATTTCAATGAATTCATTTTTATATACCTTTTTAAAATTTTTCGTCAATTTCAACTAATAAATCATTTTTACTTTTTCCGTCATATAGTGCATTTTTCGTTTATTTCATCGATTTTAATGTCATTTTAATAGTACTTGCTTAAAACAATATTTACGAGGTCTAACAAATATTGACCACATAATTCCTAAGTAGTGTAGTCTATTTCTTCACTCATACATTTTAATGTCAGCTGCTGTGAGCACTATGTAATCTAAGGTCCCTGTGATGTTTATCGGCGCCATTATCAGTTTAGACAATTTCGCGATAAAGGTAGATATTTTATTTTAAAAACAGTTCAAACCCAAATTTTTTCAAGCTGAGTTCTCTTGAACGATAGAAAGAAGCCTCGATTACATCAGTAACATATCCAATAGTTTGAGTTGTTCATTTAAAGTGGTTCTGATCAAATTTTTTGACATTTTTCTTTGATTTTAGGTCATTTTAAAAACATTTTAAGAGCATTTTATTTATAATTTTTGGTAATGTTTAGGTCATCAAAATCCGACCCCTAAAAAAAATAAACATCACTTTCAAACTTGACAAGAATCCAACCACCTTCGTTTGTAAATTTCATTTTTAATTAATATGATCACTCGTTCACTTTGCAACTATACGACTACTGCTTTTCATAGAAGATATTTGTATTGTACATTGTATATGGAAAAAAAACAGTACACTTCCGTCTTCTGTCCTGGTTTTTGTGGCAGCACGTGGCGCTATGAAGTGAGAAACTCTCTAATCAGTACAAGCAGTCGCTACTGCGGTTGCGCATTTTTGTTAAAGCATGGTAAATTTACACTGATAGAACTATCAAGAGAATTTCAAAATTTTTATTGCTTTGTTCTTTTCGTACATGTTTAAATAAGAAGTTTATTAAAAGTAAATAATAGAAATGTCTACCTATCCATTATTTAATGAATTAATCGAGATATTACAATGAAAATATTAAGCATTCATTCCCTACCCGTTTTAAAATGATGCTTGTTTCTGCCACAACACAATGAGCCCCATTCTTGTAAGTTTGAAAATGATCTTTATTATTATCGTCCTTCCGCTACATTTTTTTAGATTATTGTCGCTTTGGAATTTCAGTAAACGAAAAGTTCAATTCAGATGAATAATTGGGGAAAAATTTCCCATTTTGATAGTCATATTGATGTTTGGTCATATGTTCTTCATGTCAAGACCTTGGATTGCTGCAGTTAAGCCTCTATCCTCCACGGCAAACCCGGTCTCTCTCAACGAAACAGTATCGAAGGCTACCTTCCCCAACGGGGACTGTTGCAAAGGTTGCTACAAGAAATGTCAGTGTACTTAAAAATCATATGTCAGAAAGTCTAATTTTAGACACAAATTACTATCAAAATACTAACATATGATACATAATGTTTTCCCTCTTTTCATGATCTACCCATTGCTGGTAAAATTATAGTTTTTAATTTAAAAATCAAAGATGATAAAATTTCTCGAAAACTAAAAACATTATAGACCATTTCTCTAAAGAATGTTACTTGCCCCATGATTCCGCATTGTTAAGCGAAAAGTGCCTTTCAATATCGCGATCCATTTAGAAGTTCTGGGTGGCACATAGTTGGTGCGGCATCTCGTTATTTTGGTTGATTGGTATTTTCAGATTTGGTCCTTTTTTTATTTGGGCACATAAATTATTTACAGAGTCCATGTCTTGCCCTTATCGTATTCAAATTGTATCATTCATTTTTCAGTTGTTGGCAATGAATTTAACGTTTGCTCCAACATTTGATACTAGCGTATCTGTGTACCTGTGAATTAAATGTTCTGCGAGTGCGTTCTGTCTACTCTCTGTCAACAGACTTTTCGGTTAGTACATTTTACTAAGAATTGTTCACCTGTGGAAACTCCCAAATATTTCGCAAAATCCTACTCTTCGTAAAACAACAATACCAATTTCTTTCTTAGTAAACACCGAGAAAAATCTGGTTAAAAAATCATTCTTAGTGTAATAGAATTTACAATTATAATTAAGGTCATACACAGGCACGCACATACAAAGGCAACATAACATTCATCAATGACGACACGCTCAGTTAACATACACCCCCGGGCATATTGTGATGGTACATTGTACATGTTTATTCAATATTCTCATTAATGTTGAAATTACTAGATGCACAACAATTGACCAGAGAGCTATGCAAGGAAGCAGCAAGATAACCACTACAGCGTTATTTAGTTTGATAATATACTTTCTTCGTCCTATAAGCAAGAGCAGCAGAGGCACAGAATTTAATTGCAAATTGGGAAACCTCTTGTTCTTTAGTTTCTCGTACTCTACCTTACATGTACAGCATATAAAGGTTTATAGGAAGTATATAGGAAAAGTGAAATGATGCAAATATAGATGCCAGGATTTTGATGATAAATAATTTTTCGGGTGTCTCTGGTACCGACAAACAGTTGACTTTTTAAATTCTATTTCAAAACGGGTATCCATTTGTGATTCATATAAACATTGGAAACACACATGATTTGAATAAAAATGGACAATACTGGATCGACGTGTACACTCTATACGCCGTTCGAATTTGAAACGTATCTTAAATTTTCAGGGTACTTAACATTCCTTTTAATTCTTAGAACATTTTCAAAATTTTACCAAAAATGGGTGGAATTTCTTTCTTTTAATTTTAGTTCCAATACAGCGAAATGTATTCAAATGAACATTTTCTAGGTCCACTTTTGTTAAACCTCATGAATTTCGAAAATGGAAAAACGCACGATTCAGATATTCATCAGTTGTAAACTGGTATATACAAATCATTCAGTGTAACCTATTCTAAGAGCCCCATTTAAAACATTTAGGACTTCATAAGTTAAACCCGTGAATCATTTATTTATTTAAGGTCATACTACAGTTGAAAACTGTATGTGACGAGGGAGTGTACAATGGGAAGGAGTGCAATCGTCACATTAGATTTCAGTTACATCAGTTAAATTGAATTAATTGTTTCAGTAGCTGGAACATCTTCCTCAACATTAGAGTGTGTTTATAATACTTTCAAACTCAGTGCATCACATTTTTAGAAGTCAACATACTGTTTTCAAGTGATGATGTCCACTATAAAATTCTTATTGGTGTATATCATTATCAACAAAATAAATATATGTGACTATCTGAATGTGACTTCGCAACCCAGTGTATATAAATCCCTTGTTGTTTTTCACGCAGACGGATGGACAAACACATGGACAGACCGAAAGATGGACAGACAGATAGATGGAAAGACGAACAGATGAAAAGACAGACGTTTTGCCATGAATCGATTTTTCGGTATCAAGATCTTATATTACGTAGATTCTGGCCACACAATGGGATAGAGGAAGTAATTTACTGCAAAAAAGAACAAGATTTATCCACATTTTGTGTTGATTGCATAGACTTCCACGGCCGGAATGTGCAATGTCTAGGCTATCCAGGAAGCTTGCAGTACGCTCTGAGGAAGGCCACAACATGTAGGCGGAAACGTCAGCCACATTGACACAGACGCGGCTCCTCCAAGATAGCCTAGACATTACACTTTTTTGCCACCAGGTCCCGACAATGATAGTTTCTCTGTCGAATAATCGCTGATTTGCGCCACATGATTGAAATATTTTGTCTGTACTACGTACGGAGTAAGGCGAGAAAATCAAATCGACACAAAATCAAACATAACGGAGTATATTGATGTCCTGTTCAATTTCAACCAACATGGATCACGCGTATCAGAAAACAAATTCTCTTTCATGAAACTGAGGCGTAATGGTTGTACGAAAGGGCTCATTAGTAAGATTACATGTGATCTGTATGGGTGATTTTCTTGTAAGTGATTTTCTTGTTCGTGATAGTAACGTATTGTTCTTCAGTCGGGGACAATAATAAAAGTAAAATTCTGATTAAAAGAGAACTAGAAAAGTGTAAAGAGCGTCCCTTTTCACTTCAACGGGTGCATGTATAGAACTACCTCCACGGCAGCAGCAGCACAAGTGATCGCCAGAGGGTGCCTCTCGATCTATCACCGCAACTTGTGGCTGCTAAGTATAAAAATAGAAAAGAATCTTCCACAACAAAGAGGAACGTACACTCCACTCGTTGAAGGAGCGTATAGAACATTGTACTTTAAAGCGATAGGGATGTTGCAACGCAGATGGGAATGATACGGCTACAGAAGCAAGAGTGATTTTCTACCTAGTGTGCAAACTAAAATGAAATATAAACATTTTGCGGTCGTCATTATCCATGGCTTAGATTATTAACGAACATGAGCAATTTAGTGCACAATTATTTAAAAAACTACTAGTCTATTCTCCCGTCTGTGCGCGTAAGGAGGTGGAGACGACATTGCATCTCTTGTGTGAATCTAACGGTCGGAAAGACTGCGCTTCGAGGTGGAGCAAAGGACGTTGAGGTAACTGAAAGTGCGCATCTAACAGCTTTTAAAAACTAATTTAATTTCTGTCAAAAAAATCTTAAGCTGAATTACAAATGATGGCCCTAAAAATAATCGCAGCTCAGATCTCCAATGTTTAAGATAGTAAATAAGATGGGAGACAGATTAAATTGGAAATGACTAGTGATCATTCAACGTATGCATGCTATTTCGTCTGGGCACATCTCATATTTTCAACAAACAGATGTGCTGATTTTAAACGTAGAAAGCTCAATGTAATTTCATCATTCTCTTTCTTTGAATATATGTAAATTCATGAAAATTTTGTTTCTGATTTCAAGTTAAATGAGATCATGATGCTAAAATGAATTTGTTAAAATAATTCACAAATTAAGAAGATAACTATTCAAATATTTTCTTGTTAATTAAGTTAAGTTTAGTTGATTTTTCGGAGCAAATTAATATGAATCGATTATTTCTATTTTAATAAAGGAAATGTAATGACTTACCGCTGTTTGCGGCGTAATACACGAGATTTGAGTTGCTGAATACATACAATTATGTACTTTATATATACTTTACATCAACATATTATACACATAAATTAATATTATTCGTACTGGGTGATTCAAACATACTTTTACAAATGAAAGTATCTTCCGTAATAGGAAATATTTGTTATTACGAATTAATTTATTGAAAATACGTCAACATTCATTTTAATTCGTCGTAGTGTTGTATTATTCTCTTTTCCCGGACATATCGACGTACAGTGTCGACTGTTTAACGTGGGGCATCGCAATAAGTCTACAGCAGCTACAATTGCAAATGCTACGTGACCTGCAACGCAAGGGAACACATCATTTGTCTATACACATAGCGGTGGCGTATCTAATAGAGTGACGGCGCAGTGTACACACCAATTGTTACTAATTGCACCCATAGACAACTCTAAACTATTTGATGCACATTTACCTCCGCTACAACGTGAGTGTTGAAAATTAAAACTGATTATTTCATCAATTTACGGACTTGTATGCAGCAGGTCATCATTGTCCTAGCCGTCATACTTGAAATGTTAATCTGAATTGACCCTCATTCTTCTCGCAGGTTCTGCAATAAAAATCTCATTAAAGGTATTTCTTTAACAGCTTCACATTATACATAATGTTTATCAATTCAAGGTAGAAATGTTCTTCAATTGGTTCAAATGAACTGCTTCATAGACCAAAATACAATAAAATAATGACGAATCAACAATGCTCATTTTCTCATATTATTTGTAACGGTTACGTAATATTATAATATTGATATCCTTCTAATTCGTTAGTCATTATTTGAAAATTTTTTCCAATAAAAAAATTGCGAAAAATGCGAATTAGCCATTTCCGGAATTCACATGTTTCTCCAATAACGGTTAAATTAAAGGTTTTAATGTAATCTATTCTTCAATATTATACCTTTAATTCATCACTAATGGACTTTGAAGGTCGGTATATTTCAGTTAGATATTCACTGACTATCCTCATCCTTTGCATTTGTAACTACCCTTTGACACATTCATCATCCTCCCACACTTTGGCACATCTGAGGTCCACAGTTCCAAAGTGGCTAGAACATGTGCCTGCTGTGACCTCCAGCCCGCATCGACTCATACACCTGTTTAAGAGTTGCGGAGGAAAGGTAGGGCGCATTCAGTTAAGTCGCAGTCCGGCCGACTTTTTCGTGTTTGCACGTTTTACAAAAATACAGCACAACACGCTGAAGCCAACGTTACCGATAATTCGAGAAAGTATGTGTTGTTGAGAGTATAACCAACTCTAATTAACCTTTAATATAACTTCTTCTGTATACGTTCTGCGTCGCCACTTTATTCAGCAAGTAAACCGTTCACATTATTGACAGTGTCTCTAAACCTATTGTAGTGCAAAAAATGTAGAGAGAATTTGTTCTACACACGGTGGCTTTTACACACAGTGGCTGTAACATCTCCTATGCGTTTGAAAGAGCGCCTTCTATTGAAATAATATAAAAGTCAATATCTGACGAAACTTTCTGCAGCTCAATGACTTTATTTCTTCACGAACACCAGTGCAGAATGACTTTCCTACCAACCTGAGACGCGCTATCAGAAATGACACATGTATACCTTCTTTAAATAATATTGTGCACTATTTGTTCATTGGCAAAAAGCGATCATCTTTGGCAAGCTCTCCCCTATATCCTCAAAAAATTTGTAGCATTTGCTATTTATAAATAACGCTAACCTACGAGTGTAGAGCAGCCCTTCGAGTCTTTGAAATGCGCTTTAGGCTGTGGTGGTATACTCGTACAGGTGCGGTAAAATCGACAAATTATAAAAAAACACTTTCTACGAAAGTCTATGCTGATATGCCCAAACCTGAAAGAGAATTACTTATTGCTAATATAATGAAGGGCTGGTTGGTACTTTTTGGAAGAAATGACTCGCCTTGGATATAGAATATAACTCAAACGTGCAGTGCAATCAATAAGTGAAGGTAAATTATCAAGCTATAGTAACTGTAATCGCTTTTCTGGTGAAATTAAAAGTAAATGTATTGTTTTTGTTACTCAAACTGTTAGCTTTTAACTAGTTGCAAGCAAGAACTGCGAAGATCTCTTACGAGTACTTTGTCAAGAAAGTTACTTATGTTTTTTTTCCATTGAAAATTTCCTGGCGCTCAAATTAAATTCTTCGCGTTTCTTTCCTTTCTTACGTTAAACGGCAATGCCCATTAGTTTTTTAGTTTGAGGGCATTTGTTGCGTAAGTTTTTTACATTTCTCAAGTATCAGCAATTATGAAAGTATCAGCTAATTTTGTATATCCTGTGAATAATTACAAGTGTTGAAAGGTTTTTTGTTTAAATACATTTACTTTGCGAGGGGCATTCGTGTTTTCAGTATGACTGTTTGTTAGCTTTGGGTTTGTTAGCTATTGTATTATACGTGAATCTGAATCTGTATTGTGTACAAAGTTGCCAGATAATGGCACACGATCAGTATTGATTTCAAAAGGAATACAAGTAGTCATTAGTTCAAAAAATGGTGTTGGAAATTTCCGGTATGATATTTTATTTTTTCTAGTAGTCTGGTAGTCTTATGACCCCTTGAACATTATTCTATCGAATAGTTTTTGCGATATGCGAAAAAGGAAATAACCGGAGAGTCGGAAAGGAGTAATAGTATTTTTATTTACTTTTGTTAGAATGTAATATACATTTGCAGTGAATATTTGTAATTATTTTTGAATTAGTTTAATGCAAATATATTGGAGTACTTTTATAATCTTTCTTAAATACTTATTTTGCAATAAATTCAGATGTTACTCACACATTTATCTCTATTTATTAGGGTTGGAAAAAAATAATCTGTCTCTAGTT
>BOPP01000313.1:603905-631906 GCA_017312745.1 Gryllus bimaculatus
GCTTTCTCGCGGCGAACTTCCGGTAACGAATGTTAGTTTGGATTATCATCACACATCGATAGGTAAACATCGCATGAGTATAATAAGATCCAAAGTTTTGTCATGAATGACATATGTCTCAAAAAATTATAACAGTTTAACCGTTTAAAAATAAGCTGTTAAACATCCTTACTCTATACTAGTACAATGTGGCGAAGCCGACGCTGTAAACTGTTTTAAAAATAGTTTCATGTGTTGAAAATGTCTTTCAGACTTAATTTTTTTCATGCCTAGCTCTGTTCAATTATGCTCTTTCAGTATCTGACAGTGAACTTACCAATGCATTGTAGTAGCTGATAATGTTATACTCACGTTTAAAAGTTTCCAACACCTAATGACCTTGTATTTATATCAACCTCAACACGGGATATACGGGAACTGGTCTTATTGAAATTTCAACATTATAATCACCGTATCAAATAATTGTATGTTAAATAGTTAAATTTTAGAACATCTACGTTTTTACGCTTTTTTGCTAATATGCACAAAGATGCACATAGCACATTTGCATTAGTACAGATGCTAAATGCGAAAATGCAGATCGGTATTAGCACACCTACGTAAGAACGGAAAAGTGCAAATTCGAGCATATTGTTCATACATTCTCGAGCACTACTCACAGTTTTGTTTTCTCCATATTCACTTCAAATTCTTCAAGTTTAATAACTTCCGAGGCAATACTGATCGTAGGTTTCCGTAAATTTATTTTTTTAAATACGATAATTTGAATCTAAATTGATATTATACTGCAGTGCGATTTACTTGATTTTTCAATCGTTCACACAACACGATGTCAGCATCAGTGTTGTCAACGTCGTGAAAGAAAACTATGGCGTATTAAGTTAAAAATGCCTTTGGGTACTGGAGTTTAATCAACGTCACCTACATAGATATACTTAGGAGGCGTTGGCTTAATTCCCGGGATTATCACAAAGATAGCAGTGCCTAACACGAAAAAGAGCACATTTTGGAGATTTGAATCTTCTAGCCGGATGCGAAAACAAATTACCACTTCCCCACCAGGACACCGAGACGCGTCAAATGACATATCATACGGCTCGATTGGTGCACGGGAAGTGGTCTAGTCACGAGTGACGGAATCGCACACATGCGCACATCTACACAAATGCACACTCAAGGGTTTTACTCGAATTCTGTATAGAAATGGAATACGTTTGTATAGAATATAATGAACTGAGCCCCTCGTATGGCTCACGGACAGTGTGTCAGCTCTCTGCGAGGCATCCAAGGGCTCAATTTCCGGACGTGGGAAAAATAAAGCTATAGCTTTCTAAAAAAAAGTTGTCTCACTTTATAAGCTTGTGCTACAAAGAAAAAGCTCAGGTAGGTCAAGAAGTAAAGGTGCGGTAATGCGGGCATGTCATGCTTGAAAGCATGTATCTCCCTTCTCCCCAGGCGTGGATAATACTAAATTAAAACAGAGCCCAGGCCTGGGTGACACCACTAGCTGGCAAATATCTAATTAATCAGACTCTAAAATTTCAAATACATGCATGCATAATGAACTGAAAAAAGTGATCTAAATTGTGCCTGAAAGAGTGAATTTCCCATCGAAATTATTTTATAAATTAAGGTGTTGTGCTGAATACTTGTTCTTAATCTACTCTTCTCTTGAGTTCAGTAGATGTTGTTTTGCAATTTTTGTATGTTCTTATTCGAGATTATCTTCATATGAAACTTTCACGTTAATTTTGAATCATCGAAAACGTATCCTAAATATTTAACAATTGTTTGTTTCCATAGCTTCTCCTATAGTTTAAGCACAGGAGGAAACCAAGATGCACAATCAGTAAAGATTTTGCTTGTAATTTATTTCAATTTATGTTAATTGTTAATTTGTACCAGGTTACGGTCATATTTATATTGTTTAAGAGCTTGTTATACTCACAAAATATTAATTTATGTTATTATATGTCCAAATATTGTCTAGTCCTGGAAAATGGCCTTTTCTGAATGGATTTGTAATATTTTGTAAATATACTCTGGAAACCAAGGAAGTGTATTTGCCAAACATTGGACGTATGATGATTCAAACAAGCGAGTTAACATAAAAAGTCGCCCGAGTATTAGACGAATTATGTTAGATATGATCTAAATAAGTACATAATATTACGAATTTAATTATAAGTAGTTACATTTTTCAGACCACCCATTCTTGACCAAGAAATGAAGCGCTTTAAATGTGTGTATATATATATATATATATATATATATATATATATATATATATATATATATATGTGTGTGTGTGTGTGTATGTATGTATGTATGTATGTATGTAACTTGGCGCAAAACTTTACAACATATGTTCAGAAATCCACTTAGGAATTAATTTGTTTTACTTTCATACAAACTTTCAACGATATTCAGGCGAAAACGTTACCTTTTTATAGCATTTTCATGTATCCTTTTGAAGACATGTCTGTTGACACGCCAAAGCTTTTCTTTTCGTGTAAAATTGATAATTTAAATAAATCAATTAAATATCACAACTTTTTCAAGAAATAGAAACATCAACGTGAACTTTCCCACAAGAATAGAGTGAAACTTCATGAAAATTCAGCAGTTGTTCTTTTGCACTACTTCATAATGAAGCCCCAGAAACTTTCAACTTTCCGAACTTTCGCCAAACTTTTCCACCCGGAACCTCTGACGCCGAATTATGGCGACTTATACGTATTCGCTTTCATAACTCCACCCTGTCCGAACGTGGATAAAACTTACAAAATTTGATATTAATTTTAAAAGCAACCGGATCGGCATAAGCAGGAGAACAGCGGCGGGGCGCAGCACGGTCCTGCGGGAGCCGCATCTCGAGATCCCCTTTAAAAGCGAACCAACCGCCCCCAGCCCGACCTCTGCTCACTCCCTGCCCCACGCGCTCTCTCCCCTCCCCCTCTCCCCTCCCACTCGTGCCCCGAGACTCGGGACTAGGCGAGCAACAGGGCCCGTTTCGGTCGCCACCTGATTACGTTTTTATTGCAGGCAATCGCCCTAAATCATAACGCTTCCTCGCATAAATTTTGCATTCGCGTTCCTTCCGGCTCGGAAATAAGCACGATATGTTAATAGCGTTGCAGCGCACGATGAAACGGCGTCACGCGATCTCCCGGGGCTCCTGCACAGCTCTCCTCGAGGAGGAAGGGCCGACCGCAGCGCCCCGCCCCTCACGGGGCCGGCCTTCGCCCTCGGGAGCTGCGTCTCCGGGAGCGCTCCGCCGTTTAACCCCGTCGCTTTAACGCGGGCGAGACGCAGTTTCAGCGCAGAACGGGACGAGGGGTCGCGGTGCACGCGCCCCGCCCGACCGCCCCTGCTTCGCAAGCGCCGAGACGGCCTTTAATGCAGAACCGCCCCGGCTGCGGATTTCCCGAAGGAAGGAAGCAAGGAAGGCACCGCGTTTAAACCCATCGCGATGGATGGGGTGGGCGCGATACCTGCTCGAACCTGCCAAATGGCGGCCAACGACAACGCCCACGCCTTAACAAAATTTATATCCAACAATAAAAATTGTACTACTTCACAATGAAGCCCCAGAAACTTTCAACTTTTCGAAGTTCTCATTCACTTGTTGGATTTGACAATTGTGTAACTTCCCCTGCAGATTGGGTGCGGTTCACTTAGCAGTTTCCTTCTATTCCCCTTTGACGCACCTCTAATCAGAATCACTACTCCCCCGCCTCTCTCCACAAACGCGATGCCTCGTAGTCATGCCGGCCAGTACTACGGTGAAAAAACACGACCCCTCCAGAGAATGAACAGCCCGAATTCTTTCCAGACATGGAATGTCAGTAAAAAACATGTAAAAGACTCGTCAAATTATATGATTCTTATTCGGCGAGACTGTTTGTTCATCATTAACAAGAATAAACTGTTCAGCAATTTTATTTTAACGTTATTGTACAGAATATACAATATAGAAATGAAAAGAGTTGATCTCGTGATTTGGACGGTCTTGCTAAGATTCTTGATACGGAAAAAATATATTACAAAACTCGGCTGTCTCTCAACTACACTAGCGCTAACACCAGAAACAGTTTTTCCCAAATAATACAGACTCTCTTATCAATCTGGCTCAATTTATGACGCTCAGAATTTGAAAGGAATGTCGATTTTAAGAGGTAAGAGAGATGAAACGTATTTTACACTTTCTCAAAAACTACTAATTTCTCCTTTCAATTTTGTGCTGAAATACAGTAATGCGGGATACAACTACAACAAAAGTTGTTCTTGAATTTTCGGTAATTGCAATAATTGTATTTTCCGTATTTTCTTGTATATTAATTATTTAAGCTATATGTTGTTCTTAATATGGTGCACTCCTCAATATTAGTACATTAAAATAACTCATTATAGTTTTTTTCAAAAAAATAGTAGTTATTATGTAGTTTTGAATTAAATCGTGTCAATATTCAATAAGTAACTGATCAAGATTTTTATATAAACTACTCCAACTTTTTCTTTCAATTTTTGTTAGAACTGTGCACTTAAATTTCCATTAAAAATTGAATTTTACAAAAATTACCCTTCACTGAATTCCTAATTCTTCGTGCGTTCTTAATATTTACATTGCAGACGCATTTAATTATTTGTAAATAAAACAGAACCAAATATTTTTACAAATTTCTTGAAATATCAAAAATATATTCAGTATATATGAACAGGAAATAGCTCATTTTTAAAACACTAAAAATAAATTTCGTTAACAATGGGGCCTTCTCTGCCATTTGTATTACCTAATGGTATCTTCTCTAAGAAGCGGCCATTTTCTTCGAAAATTTTCATATTAAAACAGTATGAGCTCTCCCATAATATTCCGAAAAGCTAATTGAAATAAAAATATTAAGGGTCCAACAAATTAACAAAACGTAGCTTTTTTTAGCAAATGCGCTTTTTAAAATATCAGTATTTTAGTAACGATATATACATAATGTTAATTGAAATATTCTGCATATTCATGTGAGCGCTGCAGAATTCAAAACTGAAAAGGTTTCTTAGCATTGTAATAAGCGCAATACATTCTGTGGGATTCGTATGTATAAATTTGGTGATTTGAAAGCGGCATTTGCTAGCCCCATATATAATTTATATATATATATATATATATATATATGCATTAAATATAATAAAATATTCTTAAGGCATGAGTCAGAAGATATAAAGCTGTAAACATATTGTGCGTGCGTTACGAGCCATTTGGTAAAAAGAATTTTTCGAGATATTGCGGAAATATTTATATTTAATAAAGTGTAATATACAATCCAAAATCGTTAAAAATAATAGAAGATGGTCTGTGATTTCATGAATATTACGTTGTTTTCTGTGTATAAGTTTCCTTCGGGGAGTTGGTAACTTTGAAAGTCTGTGAATTAAAGGATAATTGCATACGCACGAGAAAGAGCAACACAAAAATTATTGCTTCGGAATGATATGCTTTCTAACTAACCTGATGTTATATTCGAGGAAAAGAGCTTCAAAGATACGAAGTCCAATAACAGCTTTTTTCCTCTAATTGATCAGTCATGATGTATGCTAAGTTCGGGGTGTTATACGAATGAAGTTGTATTATTATAAATAACTTAATTTAGAGTTAGGGGTGATTTGCAGTTAGAACCTTATCCACACATGTAATCTTGTTGCATTCAAGGTTACATAAGGCAACGTAGTAAATACTTACATATGACATACAATCTTTTTACGTACTGCAATTCTCAGAAAAAGTAAATTTAATAGTTACTCATTACGAAACAAAATACCGTTTCTGTAGGTCTTCTCTACCATTTGTATTACCTAATGGTATCTTGACACACATTCATTTCGTTTTGAAATGAAAATGTATTCTTAGAGTATTGGAAATTATTAATTACTAATGACCCGACAATGCTTCGCTATTGCAATGTATTACACTTCACACGCCTCTAGTCAAGTGATTGTTAATCACGCTGTACGCTATGTACTGCCAAAATTGTAATAGATAAAATACATTATTGTGAGTATGTGTTTGTTCTATGGTCTGGCTTCGACATGGTTCTCAAGAATTCTATTGATACAACGTTCTCGCTTAACTTTGGGCATTCATTCGTTATGACACTGTCTTGGAGAAATTTGATTTACTTGTCCGAGATATGTTCAAGTAGAAATTCCAGCTGATATTTCACAATCGTAGGGGCATAATATGCTTAATACTTGAAGGTGCGGCGGGTTGTGTAGAGCTTCAACTCAAGGGCGCTTGAGTCATCATCCACGCCATAAAATCATCATCCACGCATCTATGTAAGATATACGTACATTCTCATTGTACGATGCACATATTATTTGCGCAAGTGCAATCAATACGTTTACAAAGTTGTATCGCAATCAGATGAAAGGTACATAAAAAGCGCATAAAATACGTACAAACAAACAAACAAACATTGCTTTTTATATGTTACATTTGATAAAAATTAATGGAAAGTACATTGCATTACAACACTTTAAACTAATTTTCGATCAAAGCAAAATTACTCTTTTTGATCATGTTTCATCAAGTATATTGTTTTTATGCCTTTTCATTTGTCATCCTAAATTTCCCTATTCCTTCTTACTGACAGTGGAGAGACTTGAGTAAAAACTTGTGAACCTGTTCCTCTTCCTCTTAGTTTTCTTCTTGATTACTAATAACTTAAATTAACAGGAACTGCTTTTTCATTTGAATAGTGAGTAACTTAAATTCAACTTCATGGGCAAAATTTGTTCTTGAAATTTTTATGAAGAACATTAACTTTTAATTGAGATGTTTTACAGAAGTAAACAATCTTTTAAGTTTGGCTCGTGTAAGTTAATTACTCTCAATGATTTGCGTTTATCTATCTGTTTCAATAATCTCACTAGACACAAGAATGAAAAACACTACTCCTTTCGTAGTTTTCTCTATTGAACCATGAACACTGTTTACTTCCTGTCAGCATTAATAACCAGCATTACATTTTTTTATCGTTCAGGATTAATTTTTGTATTGTTCTTTTGGAACTGAAGGTATGTATTCCACATGAGTTGATTCCTGTTTGGGAAGCAGATGAGTCTCTCCAAGAAATAAAATCAATAAATTAACTTTCAGAAGAAACTCTGACCAGTAGTTTTTAAAAGAAACTGGCAAAGATCTATTCTAGTTCTACCAGATTGCCCTTAATTCCATCAAAAGCAAGTTTTTGTTGTGCTGAAATAGCCTGTTAGATCGTTAACATGTAGTCAGGTTTTATACAACCTTCTTCCTTAACGTATTTCTTTCTTCATTTATTCACTTTTTCCTAATTTTCTTTGGAGATGAAATACTTCCAAGCTCCATTACACTACTTTAATGTATCATTGTACCACAAACGAGTATTCACTGAAGCAAGAGGGCCACGACTAATGAAAGACTGTGGAAAGAATCCTGACATTCCAACGATATTCATTTGGTTTTTAAATAGGACTTTGTTATTTTCAAATCTATTATATTTGCCAGCAGATGGTACCAGGGATGTATATGTTACAAATGATATTATCAAATTATCAGTGCATGGATTATCTCATTATTTGTATTTTAGTATGTTAGAAACTTGCCATTCTAAAGTAACAAAATGTCAAGCATTTTAAAGGCCGAGAGTAAATAAATGACGCGCGAACGAGCATACAATTTATCAACATGTTCCAACCGTGTTTATTTTACCTGTACATCTGACAATCTTTATTTTACTGGATGTTAAGGAATCAAACTTCTTTTATATTCCAATTGTGTTCGGATTAAAGAATATTTTTTTCAATAGTTAATTTATTTATCACATCTTGTCAGGAAAGAAAACCTAGATAGACCGCTGGCAGAGAACTTCTTTTACAATGTCACGAGAAAGCTATTATTGCAATCTCCCGGCATGAATAGTTCTTGCATATGCAACATTAAATTCTTCTGCTAGGTTCAATCAACCGTACACTCTAACAAACAACTTACATACAGACTTATGATAATGGCATTCCTGTTTGCCTACTCACACTTTCCTATAATCTGTCGAAAGAATACCTAGTTAATAATCTCTATTAAAAATCATACTTTTCTAAAAGCAATGGAAACAAAAGGAGAATATGGGCCCAAAGCACAATTACAATTCCTCTTATGATATTGAAAATGGGTAGAGAGTCAGATCGCCAGTCAACTTTGATGAAACACTGAATGTACGACCAACACAAACGACCATTATTCGTCCGGTATTAGAGTACGGAGTAGCGTGTTGGGATCCGTATAGAAAAGGTCACTTAAACCATGAAAGAGTTTAGAAAGTAGCAGCAAAATGTATTAAAAGGGAAATTTCGTTAGGAAATATTTTCAACAAAGTATTGGCATGGGAATAATTGACAAGCCATGGGGGTATAGTAATGTTATGTATATTTTAGTAAGCATTGGAAAAAATACGGCACAGAGAAATTCAGGAAAGACTGCAGGAACCCGTTTACGTAGAACGTCACGACCATATTAGAAAAGTACGTCCAAGGAAACAGATAATTGATTTTGAAAAATACTACTTTGTAAATAGGACTATTGTGTCTTGGAATAGCGTGCCTGCAGCATCAATGAGGACTTTCTCACAAACAGAAAGACTTAGATAAAAAGTAATTCTAGTAATGGAGTTGTAAACGATAAGATTAGTGGTCTGTGAAGGGCCTCTGCATTTAGTAGGCATGCCTAAAATGAAACAATATTGTACCATATATTGTACTGTATGTATTTGAGTGCTGTTTATTGATCTATATTATTGTATTAGATACATAGAAAGTGTGAAGATTAATGCCCATGCAAATTAAATAAAAGTTCTTTCTATGTACGTTTGTTGATAAATGCGTATTAACTGCTATGGGCATTAGTCCCGTAAGTGAATGTTACATACACCCGCCAGCGGGACATTTCTTCAGCTGAGACAAACTCTATGCTTCCAACTAGTCTCCCAACATGTATGGTACTGTAGTGCATGTATGTCTGGGCATGTGCGTTTGCGTTTGCGTGTGTGTGTGTGTGTGTAAGGGATAGGAGAAGACAAGGATGAGGGAAGGAAGTTCCCGCGCGGTCCGGGGCCAGTATCGATCGAAAAAAACACGGAAAACTACCGATCAGAGCAGGCGCCCACTACATTGAATTCTCCACTAGTCAGCGGCTGAAATCGACCTAACTAGTGTCGAAATTCCTCTCCCGGCCAGAGTCGCTAGAGTGGCAACAGTTGTCACCCTGAACTAACTCAGCCGGTCAATGCAAGTTCGTTTTGGGCCTCATAATCCTGAGATCTAATAATTCTTATTCCATGAATAATTGATCGAAATCAATTACATAAGTTTATTTTAGAACTTTATTATTCTTTCCTTACATCGACCCCTTTTAAAAAACAGTTTGCTTCACCGAAGCCCTTCAATTCTTTTCTATTTATACAACATAGTAAACATAACACAAAAAATGGCACAAAAGTGATTTTAAAATGAAAATAGGAGGAAAAAATATGAACGAAAGTTTTGAAAAAATATTTATTAAATTAATGTTTTATTATTTTTGAACTAATATCATGTTTAACTTTGCAAATATAAGCAAGTTTTCAGAAACAAAAACAAAATTATAATTGTAGAAAAGATTCATTTTCGATAATGGGAATGATGTTGAAATAAAAAAGGGAAAATATTTTCTAATGTATTATTAAGTATTGTACAGTTTTATCCAAGAAAACAATTATCTTATACAATTATATTTTTTTAAATCAAGGGGTCCATGATTATACCAATCAGTGGCTGGTGTATAATGAGCAATAATCTCTCAGTCTAAACCTTGATCATCATTGACACTTTAAAATTTCATCGATTCCCATAGGACACCGATTGGAGGCTCAATAAAACAAGTACAGGAAAGTTAGCTAGACCAATAATTATAGTGTTTGCCAAGACCCAGTAATCATAGTTCACATTAACAGACTTAATTTCTACAAAAATCTCTACGGTCACCAGAAGAATTTTTCTTCAATATATTTCAGAGCTGTTGCATGATAAATAAAATTCCTTCGACCGGCTCAGCACACTGGGCAATTGCACGGATGCAACGAAACCGCTAGGAGTGTATTAATGTTGGCCAGTGGCAAGTAACGGCATTTACGGAATTGTCAATATTAAATTTTGCATTTTTTAATTGTCAATTTTATGCGCTTGACGCCTGCAGAGAAATCCTGCAGACATACAGTTCGTACGTGCTAGTAAGAAAACAGTACAAAAGTATACATACATAAGTATACATAGGAATACAGAACATAAGACGGCCAAGTCGTCCTCAAAAAGCGAAGTTTTTCCTGGCTTGCTGTAACTGACAAAACTACGGAGGGACAGACGCACTGCCATTAATGGCAAAAGCAAACTGGGAAACTTAATTCTGAGCCCAGTAGAAGGTTGCCTGGACAACTTGTTGCCCAGGTACACACGGAAGTACCTGTTGGTTTCAAAGTTCTGAAGAAGGGGAGCGCCTCCCTGCCTCACGAGTGTACACGATGCAGAGCCTCCGTATGGCAGCGAAAAATTTCTCAATTACCAAAACATATTGCCTTTAAACGTTATTTAACGACCACAGAAGTGGAGATGTTAACAAAAGGTCCAGAGCTGATCTGTGTGAAACAAAGCGAATTGGAGTAAAGAAAATACGAGAAGTAGGCCAGACGTCTCGCCATTCACTCAAAATGTTTTCGGACACAATTATATTGGAAATTGGCGGTCATGCGATTGAACTGTTCGCTCCTTCCTTTCCTTAAGGAATGCAACGACAATGGCTTCGCAGCAAATCCCGGGGAATAAATATCCCTTGCAAGGTTTTGAAAACTGGAAATTTCATGTATTTATTAGACATTTCATGCATCAATGTTTGGTTGAAGGTTTGGATACGTCCTAGGAGCATCAACTTTAGCAAGGGCGAGAGTAGAGGAGAAACCATCCATGAAGAAGAAGCGTTGTGGTCCTCTTCCAAGCCATTCGAAATATCCAATGAACAGATCTCAAACCTTCTCTCAGAATTCAGGAAATTCTGTGTTGCTTCAGATAAGGGAATTTTTCGTAGTTAGAAACTAGTTCCTCAACTATGTCTCCTTTCGCCAAACAACTCCAGAAGAAGTGTGACAAACGTGAAGACGGATACGCTCTCTACGATACTGATTGATTTTCGCTTACGATCAATCTATATCGGTCTCGAGTTCTTTTACAGTCAATCACATGTTCGGTGGTGGGTACATCCATTGAGCTTCTCCAGTCCCATCTTGCGGTTGCGTGCTGTGGTAGCGCAATTGGCACTCCACGAAGCACAACGGGGCGTCTGTGACGCGGCGTTGATGGCAAACATACTTACTGCGCTGTCAGTAAAACAGGAAATTCTTTGGGAAATTTGTCGTATAGGTACACGAACTTTTTAATGAATCTCAATTAGTGCGATGGATGAGTCAGTGAGACTCGGGCAATGTTAAGATCAGAAATATCAAAGTGGACCACATAGTCGTAGTAGTGGTCACTCCCGGGTAGTTCATTAAAAACAGTACAATGTAATAAAGTATAAAAATATGTAATGCAGGGAATCAGATCGATGATCTTTGAATAGAAGGGAATTAGAAACAAACACGTGACATTACGAAGAGCGTGAAGGCTATCGTCACTCACAAAACTGTATATACGAAAACAACGGAGGGGCAATGTTAGAAGGAGATGGTGCGTTTCCTGAAAACAGATGACGAAGAGTCTAGTGCGAGAAATTTTCAGTTTTATTTCCTGTAAATGTGCATGGAAGCCATTTATCCACGAGAGAGCCATAAAGGTGACAAGAGTCCCTATTTTTCCTCGCTTCAGGGCACCCGCGTGAGACTCTTTGTCTATCGCAGAGTACTTTTGACGAATCGATTGAATTGAATTGAATTCAATTCAATTCAAATACGCCTTATTTTCCGTGGCGAGACTCAGGCCACCAGGCCGGCTCTTCCGTCTGAGCACGCAAATTTCACTACGCTCCTTTCTCCATCTAGCGAAGAAAGAAGGATCGTTCAGCCTTTCGCTGGATGGAAACGCTTTCTCAGGTTCACGTAGTATTTTATAAATGTACGTTGCCATTACAAATAAAGCAACAAAAGTATCTGTTGCTGTATCACCACTAGTTGTAAATGTAACCCCCCTCGGTGATAACGGTATGAAGACGGAGTTTTCCTTGGGTGTGTGCGGATCTACAAATTATACATGTGACTATGTAAATATTGTTACTTCGTCGGGGTGCGAGTGAAACACAGACAGTACAAAATTATTATCTACAGATTTATTTACTTGGTTATTTACACGGGTAATTACACTCCTAAGAAACTAGCGCTGCACTCCCAGCACAGCACTTCCCTGAGGCATCCCCGCTCCAGCTTGACACAGACCCCAGCAGCTAACCTTAGCGCCGCTCCTGGCATCTCGATCCGTGGCGAACAGCCACACCTCGCAGCCGAAGCTAGCGATAACCCCCGGCGGGTGACAAGTGCCTTCCGCACCGCGATTCGGTTCAAACTCGAATGCCGACCGTTCCTTCGCTAGCTGCTTTTTCGAGGAATCACGGGACATGAAGTCGACCGGCGGCCCGCGTCACCTAATTAACGAATTTTGGGCCAATTGCAAATACGGGGCCGCCGCTGCTGTCGGACGCAACTGTAGTCCCTCTTGGACACCCACATTTCGACAACACGCCCCGGCCCGCACCCTCCGAACTTGGTAGCCGGCAGCCAGCGAACCCCTCCCCCTCCCCCTCGCCGACCACCCAACTAGTGAGGTCCAGCGGTCACGTCACGACGTTACAATCTGTGGCATCACCGTGGGATACAGCAATTGTTCATATAGTGTTCGTGTAATTAATGTAGTGTAAGAATAATGTATATAAGCAGAATATTGTATATATGTGTTCCTTCTCGAATAACCTTGTATGCCCACCGCAGATAAAATTTCGAGTGACCGACCCACGGGGCAAAAGCGGGCCACGACTACCCGAGCGAGCAAAACCGTGCCCGGCCCTGCGTGACAGAATGTAGACTTTTAAGTGTAATCCGCTTACCTTTTTTGAGCTGGTCGTAAAGATAATGCTAGTCTGATTGAGAAGAACAACACAGGTCGCTTCGGCGTGTGCACACTACCCCGTTAACTCACAGGCGAGACCCTGGTTTCGCACTGCAAGTAGATGCGTGACGAGAGCGACAGACCACAGAATCAACTAGGGGGGGGGGGTTGCGCATCGTATCCGACTTCAGCCAATCAGCTTCCGACTCCAGTTTGCGCCACAATATTAGCGGGGATTTTAAATGCAACTAGATACCAAACCTCGTTACAAGACATTGAAACAGATTTATGAAGTATTTATTTTAAATATTGCATCTTGTACCCTCTATCGCGCTATTGTTGGTTGGTTACAGTTCAAAATTGTCACTGGGTTGGTTACTTTCAAAATGTTTCTCAACACTTCTCGCTCTCCATGCAACATAACAGCCAGCGTCTCGTCGGGCTTTTCAAATGAAATGCCTGTATTGTGGTCACGTGGTTCGTGACGCAAACTGGTGCTGCGCAGAACGAACAAAAATCGGTGGGCCGGAGTAACTCGCCCATATCTTTCCACCATGGAATCAACTTTCTCCACAGGCATGCTTCTACGCTAGCTGTAACTCTCGAACCATCAGCTCAAGGAATAAACTTCTCTGCGCCGACTGACTCTAATACCAAGCTGTCAGGTAACATCATGCCCTGTTGTTTCAAAAATTATATAATGTGATTGTCTGAATTAAAATTAGTTACAAGTATGAGGTTTTCATGTGGAATCAAAGACAATGAGTGAAATACTTCCTTATTGTAGAGAAAGTTCATTCATCAATATTAATGTAGTTAATGACACGACGTTTCTTTGCCGGGTATGACCACATCACCAGGTAGAAGAATTCTGTAATTTACATTAAACGTTTTATATTAATAAACTAGTGATAACTTCTTATACCACCCTTCACGGTTAGGCATATACCTGTACCGTCTACACAGAGTCTCCATCCATTTTCTCTTTGGTCTTCCAACGACTATTTTTTTTTGGTACGCTATAGAAAGCTGCTTTTGAAAATCTGGTATCTTACATTCTTACAATATGTTGTAACAATCTGCCTTTAGGTCAGTTTTTATAGGTTCTATTTTTAATCATTTCCGTATGTTTTCGTTTCCAAAACATTCGTCCCTTGAAGACCATATTAGAACATTTTTGCACTCCTTTGAAGACGTTTGGTTATCTAACGAACAATATACAACAAGAATTAGCTGAGTACGCATTCCCTAATGGCATAGCTTTTTTTCACACATTCAAGAAATTGTGCAGCGTTGCAGAAATTGTGCCGATACCTGCATGCCGCCATAATTGCGTCTTCCTGTTTCTCACACTGGCTAACTTCTCAAAAAGATTTAGCTTTGAGCTTATCGTACATGTATTTTGTTGATGGCTCTCAGTCATTTGCACAAAAATCTTATTCGACTTGCCTTTATCCTTTGATTGTTCTGTTCGTAGATACCCAGCTTTCGCAAACATAGAGCAGAATGAGAATTGCCATAGTTTTTTTAAAGTATTTTTTTAAATTTCTTGTCTCGTTTTATTTTTTAGGTTCCACATATTGTTTGGAATCTTGAAAGCTTGCTTTTTGCGTCTCTAAGTAATGACATAAAACAAATAAACAACGTAAAGTTAATGAAACATCCACATCGAAAAACAGTTTGATTGTGATATATCTTTAAATCAATAAATAACCACGAAGGCCCTTCTAGTTCAAGTGTAAAACATGAATTAATGAAAGCATAGACCTTTAAAAATCATTACAATAAAAAATTTAAAAAGTTATATTTTTTTCAAACCAAGTATAAACCAAATTTAAACAACTAAGTATGCAATTATGATATACTATTTAATTAAAAAATCCTTTGCTGTTTAACAGCCATTAACAACACTAACCATTGACCAAATTTAATTATATATCTTTTGTTGTTAATCATCAACATCAACATTGTCATTTACATTCAGTGACTTCACAATGACTTCATCAACATCAGACTGATAAATATTGTCGCATTTATAATTTTGTCCATTTGTAGACATGAATTCTGAGTACATAACGCATAGGAGGAATAATTTATTAAGCTTAAAAACAAGATTTATCCACTTTTTATGTTAGTAGGGCCTGGCAATAAGAGTCGTTATGTTGGAAATTTGCCGTTTTCCGGCCCACGATGGCAATACTTTCTCTTCTTACGAAATAAGGGCGAGAAAGAAAAAATACGAAAAATGAAGATTTCATTTGTGCTTTAAGGGAGTCATATTTGAATGAATGTATTTGGCATTTTGGGTCGACTTTGTCGGTGCGCTAACGGAGTCCTCCATGCCTGGGCCTAGTTCAATTCTCGTGCTTTGAAATTTAAGAGTAAGAATTTGGGTAAGAGCGACATGCGGGGAACATGACTTATTCCCTTCACTGAACTAGCAAGATCCGCCTGCCTGACCTATTCTTCGTCACACAACTACATAAACTGGGACGATTTTAAAGGGAAGTTACAACTATTTTTGCTTCGACCGGGAATCGAACCAGGTACCACACGACAGGAAGCTAGGTTTATATCTGTAAATGGTAATACTAATTGAACAGCGAAAGCCCTGGAAGATATGACGGAGGGCATCAGCTGATGTCACTGCACTCCCTCTGACCGAGAGGTCGTAGGTTCGAGTCCCGACGGTGGTACGATTTTTTTGCACTAGCTTGTCAGCCAGGTGAGATTCAGTCGCTGTGTGGAGGAGAATTCGGACTGCCAACTGTTATGATCGGTATTTCTCGGTGATTTCTTAGATCGACACCAGCCGACATGTATCAGCGACATTAAAACCTACATTTCACATGGATTTTAATATTCCTAAGTTCTTCAATAAGCAATATAAAACCAAATACAATCAAGGATAGCTCATGGCTCAGAGCGAAGGCGCTAGCCTTTCACCATTCACCAAAGCGGTTCCGGTTCGATTCCCGTCGATTCCCAGGCAATCTCATGTGAAAAGTGTTCTAACAAAATGAGTTTCACTGCTTTACAAGGGCTAGTCCGACAGCCCTACCACTTACCTAATTCCTTCTTAATGTTGTCCGTTGAGTAGTGACGCAGGAGCACGTAAGAGGAAGGCGCGTACGCGGAGATTCTACCTGACCGTTCTCTTGACAACTTTCTGCGATGAAAGGGGACAGTAGACCAATATAATAAGAAGTGTCATTGCCCTCCTAGGGGTTTGGAGACACGCTGCGTCAATACTGACGCAATAGTTTGTTTAAAAAAACGGTCTCCTCCAGTACTGAGGATGATCGACAAATGGTCACCACCTACAGTATGCATACCCATACTGCAATATTCAAGGCATTTAATGTTGTTCGTGCCATGTAACATAAGTGTGTATGAGAGTTTGTAACTCAACAAAAAATTAAAGATATATAGCTTAAAACTAAAGTTTCGAGTTGGAAATGGAGTCTAAGTGAGCTTCATTCACTCGAGATACTTACGCTATCGCGCTCTAGGAACAACTGTTCTCCTCCTTGAGAAAGATCTATGTAAACTTCATAATAACTTAATTACTAACGTTACATAACTAGTAATTACGTTAATAACTATGGTTGTACGTATACTAGATTTACATAATTTAATTTTTCTGTGAGAAATAACATGGATGCACGAGACGGTGCCCAATTCCTATATATTTTTAGTAATGTCTGCTTAAGCTTGGCTACAAAACGCGAACATCCATTGCTAATAGAATGATGTCAATAATTGATCTATACATATATGAATTAATACATTTGTGTGACTTCATTCTCGTGAAATGCTTTCAGCAATTCACTTTTCTCTAAAAGCTATACTAAAACTTCATTACGTGTTAAAGAATGTAGGCCCTTTCACCTGACATAACATACACACATGTTTTATTACAAGCGAATGGTAGAAATTTGGTCAGTGAATTTCGAAATCTCCAAAGCGTATATTTTGTTATGAAGAATCACTACTATAGTTTATATTGAATCTATTATAATGGACATATCGAATTATTCAATAACACACTTTTTTCTTCCCCTTCAGATTTGAACCTCAAGATCCCTCTTTATCATTCGTGTGAGGGAATAAAGGCGAACAAAACTAATATTAAATCTAAGTTATCTATCTAAGTTAAATCTCAGTTTTTATTATCATTTTTCAGGACTGAGAAGATGCCATTTTGGTCACAAATTCTATAAATTACTATTTTAAAGACAATATTTCTTCGTTAAAGCCTCTTATGGTTTTATTGTACCATGCTTCGTCAGATCTTGTGAGGCCAGTTTTGAATCCTGGGTCAGGATCAATTACGGGAGAACCACTTTAAAGTGATTAGTGTTTGCACCAGTTGATTGTTGCCGGCGCCCCGAAACTTGTTGTGACAGCGGCGGCGGTTTTTTCCCCCGTGAGTGTCGCCGTGAATAATACAGGGCCGCGCGCATCGTCCCCGCGGGGCCATCCCACGAGCTGCAGAAAGTTGAGCGCCGCGGGCGGGGAGGGCGGGGCGGAGGGCGCGAGCGGACGCGTGTATGCTGGGCACGCGCCGCGCCTGACCCACCAGCGCTAGAATATTCCAGCGCCGCGCCCGTCTTCCGGCCACACGCCGGAGAAATGCGCGTACGACGCCAGGCCATGCGAAGCGCCGCCCCGTGCTGTCGATAACTTGTTTCTCCCGCCCCCGCCCCCGCCAATACCCGAGATACACCGCTCCGGCTCCGAGTCCTTGAAGGAAACGCAATAGCGGAACCCAAAGCGTTCAGCGCACTACCGCGCCTGCAGGTGGAGCGGCGGAAATTACGACACTGCGGCAGTTAGTAATTCGATCACATCATATTGCATCATTTCTGGCGACAGGGGCGTGTAAACGTCACTAGGCGCCAGGATGCAGTTTCCTATTCCTTTTCCTTCCTCCCTGAACCCTATATACTGAAAATACTTTGTCTATAACGGAAAGCAAAACAGGTTGAAAGAAAATAAAATTCTAGGATTAGTTCATTTTTATGATTAATGAATTATATTATTAATATCAACAACAAAATTATGTGTATCATCAGTAATCCCGGCGGATATCTGGCACCGATAGAAATAGTCCGTACATCGAGTGAAATTTCTTACACAAATTTTAAAATAAATACACTTGTGATCCTTCATGAACTCTGCTTTTAACCTTCTATATGTTCGAATTTAATTACGTACAAAATAATCAGTACATATAAATGGAAATTAAAATATTTCTTTTATTTCAACTCGGAAAGATCTATTTAATAACGGATACGTTCTTTAAAAAAACCAAGACGAATCCATTATATTATGAAAAACCAACAACACTGCTGGCACGCGCGTTCTCTAAACTTCACTTCCCAGTCTTTTACTTTACGTAGCTTTTAGTTAAGAGAAAGTTATGTAATTGGGCTCCGGAAGATAGGAAATTTTTGGCACAAAACCACTTTTTGCCGGGCTCTGGTAACAAAAAAGTGGGCAAATCCTATTGCTAAGTGTAGTAAATTACTTCCTCTAACACCTTCCTCTAACACCCTCAGAATCCGTGTTTTGTGGGTTCTTGATACTGAAAAATTGATTGACAGCAAAACGTCTCTCTATACGTGGCCATCAATAGCGCCTAAACCATTTAGAGGATTTTCTCCAAAATTCATATTTCCCGATAATTTTAATTGAATTCTAGGCCGTCTGATTTTGAAAAGTGTATTTTGGTTTTTATGGCAACTTTGCACATAGCCTTAAAAACATTTTCATTTTTTTTTAAAATGGCACAAATTTTGTATTAAACATTTTTTTGGCGACTTGAAACAAATACAATGTTCTAAATAGAGATTTTTTTTCCTTAATGAAGAATGTTCTTTAAAGACATTTTGAAATTGGGTGATGTGTAATTTTTCGAAATGATTAGTCGTGTTTGTGCAACCTTGCGCAAAATATAAGAAAATTTAAATATTTTATCACAACCCGCTCCCACTGTTTTATTTAAAGTTTCTCCTCATATTATCTTGGAACGAAAAAAAAGGTGCTAGTCCCAGTCATAAAATTTCAAACTTTTGACACTTCAAAGCTACAAAATTGAAGATATTGATTTTTGCCTCATACAAAGTCCGTTAGAGAAATCAGATCTTTAACAAGGACATGTACAATATTTTGAAAAAAGAGTAGATTTCGCTTAAATTGTCTGAAATTTATGCAATTTCTAAAAAAGTATTTTCTCAATACCGCACTACTTTATTTCATACAATATTCTTCTCGTACGTAACAATGGACAGAAAAAAATCTGGTGCAACTGCCATTTTCGCAGCGGCGTTCCAACAGTATTTTCATGATTCTATATTTTCGAAAAAAGCAAAAATGTTGGAAATATTGGGTTAAGACAATTACATTTTCAAGCGTCGGCTCGAACCACACAGCGTTTCTGCAGCATAGTGGTAAGGCTGACGGCGAGTTCACTCGGAGAATCTGAGTTCGAGATTCGGTGCGGAGAATATTGTTTTCTGATTGAAAATACTTTTGCATGTTTATGTAGTAGTACTATATAGCAGAACAGTTATAAATTATGCCAGATAGTATGTGCTTTTGTATCAATAACCCATAAAACATGGACATTGACTGCACGAAGTGTTAGAGGAAGTAATTAAATACATATAGGAACATTATATACAAGCATATCTACTTTCTCGTTACCAGGGTGGGACGAGTTTTGTGTCGAAAATTGGTTTCTTTCAACATTACATTACAATACTTTATCTTTACTACGTAAGTATTTAGTGAGGCGAGAAAGTAAAATCAATCGGTTTCATGAAAAAATGTCCGCATCTGATACATCATCTTCATTCATCACTGATTTTTTCTAGGAACGTGTGTTACACATTATTCTATATTTATCATATAACAGACTTAAACGTCTCTCGGATGTTCGTAGGCACCGAGAATCGTTTCCTATATTATTTCAGTAGTATTCATACCTTTTGCGGATCTCACACACAACCAATCTTTGTAAATGAGATATTTAAAGAAAGAGAATTTCATGGTGACGTGACGAATTGTGCTTTGAGTTTAAAATATGAAGGATTTGTTTAAAAATGCATTTAAATATTCATGTCAAATGCACGCCGCAGCACTCGGTCCGCCAGTTCGTTAAATAACTCATAGAAGCGTAATTCTAGGGCCTGAAAGCCTAAATTTTTCAGACCAAAACCTCAAAGATACGTTCCAAATACTGTAATCTACAGGATGAGATATTCTTGTACATTCTATTTAATTTTTGCTGGTTCGGCAGTCGATACTACCAATTCCACCTATTTTTCAACCCTTGGTGACGGTGGCCATCTTTGTAATCACGCTTAGAAGGTTTAGATCCCTCTATCGTATACTATTCACGCTTTATGTGTACACCGTGGTTTGCGCAGACTGACGAGGTTTATTTTCATAATTCAAGATTCGCTCTCGTAGCAACAACTAGAAGTACTATTAATAGTTGCTTGGTATTGAAAAAGATTGTTTCTTATGAGTATAGTGAAATCATGCAATTAACGTTTTTCTTAGCTCTACAAGTGCTTTGTACCTAATTGTGGCGGTATGTGGGTGTACAGTGAAGAGTGAAAACGTATCTTGTTAGATTTAGTTTGTGTTTTTCCTGTACCACTATGTTCGTTATCAGCAGTGATCGGTGACTCTTTCAAGTCAGCGTGTTTGGTCACGTAGCTTTCTCTAGAGTAAAAAGCAGTTTTTATATTTTTGGGACTATCACGAAAAGCTGGCAAAGAATATTGATTATTTACTTCAAAATTTTAAGGAAATGTAGTGTATTGAATTATGCTCTCTCGATAATACTGAATAAAACTTTTTTTGAAAATATATTTTCGACTTCAATTGCATTGTTTTTTTTATTTTTTATGTTGTTTATTAATTGCATTGTTTTATATTGTGTTAGTACATCGGAAGTAACCTTTATACATTTTTAAACAAATAAATACGTTGAATGCTACAAAAGGCACAGACATTCCCGTATTAGTTTTATATTTCCTTTGGTCTCGGTTAGCTATTCGAAGTGCCGCATATTCTTGCCTGCTGCCATGTATCGCCGCCCAAAGTACATTTTTTTACCTTTTCTTATTTTTCGGTTTCCTAATTGTAGAGCGGAAGTATTATTTTAAGATTACTAAAGAATAGTGAAATCTCGTCCTAAATGGCAATTTTCTTTGAAAAAGTTGGAGCCGTTTTTAAAAAACTGGCGTTTTCAAAAACTGTAAATTCGAAATTTGAAGATCTTTTTCACAAAACAATTTCGACTTTCCGAAAAACGTAATTTGAAGTCAGTTTAAGTACTTTTCTCTTACAAATACAACAGTATTCACAAATTGCTGGAAATGTGCATATCAACGGCGTGAGAGATCTTTCATAAATTTTACATTTGTGTAATTTTGAAAAAACAATACACCGAAATTAACTTCACGACATGTTAAAGAGGGCAACTACTACTATCCTTTTAAATATTTCAAGAAAAAAGGAGCCGTTTTTCAGAAAATCTTTTCTTGTTTTTAAAAATGCACATATGGCAAGCAATATTGCCCAAAAACTACTAAAATTGTTCAAAAATGTCTCAAGTACTTGAAGAAAAGTACCCCCAAATCTAATGAATGATTTTCAAAATCGCAGAACTTCGGCTCAGGCCAAGTGGACAGGGTTTTTTCAATTTGAAAAAAATCGTATGTATGGTTTTGGCGCTAGTGTTGTTCACATACATCAGACGGACAGACGGCCGGACGGATATTTTTTTTTTAAAAAAAAGGTTTTTCTGTATCAGGGGACCCCAAAATGTCTATTTCTGTTGAAATGTCAAAGTCGATTTTTCGCAGCATTACATAACGTTTCCTACTACATATATTACTCCGTATATACGTATGTACGAGTACACAGGAAAGTAAAAATGACAACAGGTGTTTCTCTGAACTCCATTTTCACTACCATCTTACAATCAAATGATCATAAAATACATACAGACTTAAAGATAAAAGACAACACTACAAGATTTTATCAATTTCAAACTGATATGTACGATAGTTTTTGTTTCACAACGTTTTGAATAGTAGGTATATTGCCCAGGACACAGGAATTAACCACGTGGCGTATCCCTCAGGATCGAACGTGTTAATGTAGAGGGTCACAGAATCAGGGTGGATGTTTTATGAGGTTTTACGTAATCGCGTAAAAACTCTAAAGAGCAGTCACGGGAGAAGAAACAAAATCAACTTGTAGGAGAAGACGATACTAGATTTACACAGGCAATGATAAAAATGGTAATCAGCAGCAGTCTTATTGTTAATGCAGTACCTAGTGACCGACGGTAACCACTTGAGTATTACAGCAAGAAAATACAATTAACTTTTCTGATTACCTGAATGTCATGGAATAAATCAAGTCGATTGAACGTTTTCACTCCATGTCTCGGAGCTACAGAAGAGAGGCGTTCAGGAGAAATGAAACACGCGATAGCTTCTTTTACAAAGCGTAACACAACTTTCTTGAAATGCAATACCAGTTCGCTTGTGTTTCCACGGGTCAGCCATTTCCTGAAACACTGGGTCTCTTGCGCAGCTCTTCGCCAAAGAGCGGTCGCCCCCCGGCAAACGATCCACGCGAAGGCCGACAGCAGGGAGGCCCCGTCGTCCACTGCGCTGGGGGAGGGGGGAAGGCACGGATCGCATCGCACATCGGAAGCGGAACGAAGACAGATGGGCGACGGCGGCGGCGGCGGCGGCGGCGGCGCGGTGTCGCTCGATCAGCGAGCGAGACAACGCGACAGACCTGCACACTTCCCTTCCCACGTCCGACCCCTTCCACACCCCACCTCCCCCATTACCCTCCTTCAATTCACCCCCTGCCCCCCCTCCCATCCCCGCACACGGTGGCCCGTATTTCCTCCGACGGGGGGCGGTCGGCTACTTCACTAGAGCTGCCTCATTCTGCTCGTACGTGCTGCTTCCCGAGACCCACTTTGCTCTATCGCCAACTTCTCTCTGCTGGAAATTGAACGCTTTATTTCCGGGTTTGAAAGGTCGTTCTCGAATGAAGTCCAATATGATCTGTTGATTGTCATTTCGCCACATTTATGTTGGGCTAATGTGCGATATTCTTAACAAGTGATGACCAAATGGTTGCGAAGTAGAAAGAACGGCGTGTTTGTCCAAGAAATCGCAACTATTTTGCTCCTCGGAATACGACTCAATACGGAATTCGTACTTTTTAACGAGGACAAACTGTAGCATGTAGTCTAATACCGCTTTGCAAGAAACGGAATTTTAATCTTCGTCTAAGGCGACTTCTACTTTGATAACAAAATATGCAATTGTTCCTCACGAAAACAAAGAGTTTTTTAATATTTTCACCAAACAAAACACTAATTTATGTAATCAGATGAACTGGTTGATATTTACAGGTTAACTCATTGGACCGGACTTCGTTTTGACGAACGACTAAGGAGTTTTAGCGAACGTGCCCATGCGCAGGGTAGTTTTCCCCCTCGTCCGCTGCACCATTTCCATTTACCTTTGCCAAACCCCTGAAACTCGGAACGAAGGCTCCCGAAGTTCCTCGATCGTGCCCGATGATTTGCCGGACATTGCGACTGGTCCACCTCATTTGCATCGTCTCCCTCGACGCGACCTGCACCTTCCCGCCCTCCGCTGCACTCTGCCGTACAGAACTTCTTGGTCCTACATACTGTGTGGATTCTGCGTTACTCCGTACGCAGTGCTTATTTGTTCTGGTGATTAGGAAGTGCACGGTTTGCATCCTTTTTATTTTGTGTTCATGATGTTTGAGTTTGTTATGAAAAACAAATACTGCAAGACAGATAAAATCAGCGACATTATTAAAATTGTATTTATTCACTGTATTCCCACAAATCAAAAGATTTAATGAATTAACTCACCTTTGTATTTCTGATGCTACAATACCAAATATTTTCTCGCCTTATTTATAAGTTTTTCAAATTTCGAAAATCAAGAAAGTTCTCCGAAAATAAAATCTTTGCCATTTTTATGCTTACTTGCTCCATCTGTAAAAAAAATGTTAAAAATGCTGATCCGTTTTTCAGAAAAAAAAAATACAGGAAAAATTACCTAAAACTACTCCTTTTTTTTAAAAAATGGTGAGGGTCTTTATGAAAAATCTATTTGTTTGAAAACGATTTTATTTAAGAAAAATATCTGTCATCAATATTCTGGTTGTGCAACCCTAATTTCTTACAATTTTCGAAAATATAGAGTTTTCCGAAAATGGGTCCGCCGCCATTTTTTCAAGTTTATTAGACTGTATACAAGAAAAAATGTTAAAAATTAAATATTTTTTATTAAAAAATTAGAATTTAAATATTGCATATATTTCATAATGCATTACGCAAAAATGCATAATGCATAACCCACTGTTCATGGTCGTATTTCAAGATCTGTCTTTGAATCACACTCTACATTAAGAAAACAACTATATTCAATATTGTTGTTGTAAGAAAACGCCGAACAAATTCTGAAGTATTGCATTTTTTTCTAAAAATCAGGGGTTTCAACGAAAATTAAACCCACAATTATTTTAAGCGTCTTAATTTAATTTTACAACAAAATATATTATAAAAGTATGGAGCAATTTCTGAAACTAGTGATGCTACAACATACTTTCTCGCATTATTTCTAAATTTGCAATTTACAAAAATTCAGAGATGTCAACAAAAATGCTATTCTTTTATGCAACCCTTGTTTTAGCATAAAAACAAATGAAAACATTTGGAGCAGTTTGTGAGAAAATGCGTTTTATATAAATTGCGTTTATTTCAAGTAAAAATTACTGGAAAACGACCCATTTTAAAAACAGTTGTAGATGACCTTTAATATGTAACTATTGAATACATGCATTAGACTATACTTTACTGTAAATAGATAAAAAGGTATTAACTAAAATTGTCTTGAAAATATTTGAAGCACAAATTTAATCCTGTTCAGTACTTGTCTGTACTGTCTCTTTGTAAAGTTCGAATCAACAGAACCATCACTCGTCACAAACAAGAGTTAATGTTCCACTGATTAAACTAACTCAGTTATTTAATGCCGAAATTGTTTTGACGCAATCAACACTTATAACTTCTTAAGTTCGTTAAAATTTTAGTAATCTCTTAAAATTTGTAAATAACTCTGTGGCCTGGTTAATAACAAATACACGCGGAATTTTACTTCCAATTAATCTCCAACAAGCAATATGTCATAAGTCTTCCATTTCCTTTTTCTTGTTTATATCATGTTCGTACCTATTGTCATAGCAAGCTCCTCGTCATCGTGTAATACACGAAATATCCATTCAGCTTTATTATCAAGTGATTTTTCATTTTCGAATAAATGTCGTGAAAATTGTATATATTCTGTTGTTTTGAAGGATGACTGTTAGCCTTTTTTTATACCAAATCCCTAAAATACATAATACTGTTTTGTGGGAATGTTTTTCTTCAAGGATACTGTTTTGTTCTTTTCTCGTTCATTCATATTCCTTGCAGTTTTGCTTGTGATGGCATTTTGAGGCTCTGATGTACTTCAGTAATTGAATTTTCATTTCTACTTCTTAGAACTTTTTCAGCCTTCCATTGTACTCCATTGGCACTCCTTTCTTATATTCAGTTAGGATATAGATTTCCTCTATAATAATATTTACTTTGTTTTGTAATCTTATTATTCACTCAGGCATCTTATGCCTTTTCTTTATTCTCCTACTCTCAGGCACTTTCCCTGCCATCAGTGTTGCCTCTGAATACAGTAACTGTTGAATACTCCTTACTGTGGCCTGACACAAATTTAACAGAGCACTTTTAGATTATGTCAACGACTCATTGCTTTGTTTTCACATATATTTTGATTGGATTTCTGTTATTTATGTCCATTTTCTTCATTTCATGGGATTTTAATTTGATATTCTATTTCTAGACCATTCAAGTCAAAGTTATCATTTGAATTATCTTTTTTAAAAATTTATGTTGACTATCCATTTATTCCCTTATTCGCAAGTTAATTAATGAAGGCTTTTATTTTCTCTCTCTTCGTTTACATTGTTTTTTGTGATTATTTCCTAATAATTATTAATCCTATTTATTTTTAGATACTTCAAGCATGGATTATTTTCTAAGCACCTTCTTAACAGTCGCTAAATATTTCTATTAATGTCAGGTAAAATGTCAGAGTTATTTTGGCTCCATTTTTGAAATGTTCACCTACTGCTGCTGTTAATGATGGCGTAGTGGTAGGCCCTCAAAATTTCTTTACACTTCGCTTGTGTTTACTGATGTTCTTCCCTTTTTATTATAGAAGACTCTTCTTCTTCTCCTTATTTTTTTATGTTTACACATTGCTGGTTCGCCGGAAGACTTGGTTCTCAAGTAACAATTGTCTTTTCGCCAAGTATGTTAGTTGCCATTTATTTAAGAATCTGAATTTAGAAAGTTTTGGACAATGCGGCACGTATTTAACATAACAGACTTCTGTATTAATTTTAGAAGCCTTGGAGAGATACCAAGATTTTGAAGGTTTCCTTTGACGTGTTTTTCTATAAAGCCAAAACAGAAGATAAGTAATGGGACAATGAATGAAGGTCCTGTTTTCATTGATCTATTTATTATTATTATTATTATTATTATTATTATTATTATTATTATTATTATTATTATTATTATATCATTAGCATAATGGACATTATGTCGTATCACAAATACAGTAACCTTACAGGGAACCCTAAATAATATGTTTGTTAATACAAACAATTCAACTATACTCATACATTATTCCGTTTCTAAACGCAGAAGGATAATTTTAATATGATAAAACCCATTTTATCTACATTTTAGGTAGTGAATATCAAGTCAAACACGTATACTGACTTTCGATGAAAATGGAGTTACAGCCATCTGATTCCTAATCATCGATATAGTACAGGCATTTGTAGGGTAAATATCAACTACTGGCTGTTTATTTAATAGCCAATTTTTGGAATTTGACAGGGAGTGGCAGACAAAGGCATAGGCGCAGACTTCAAATCTCATCAGCTATTCAAGCGTCTTTCAGACTATTCTAAAATTCGGAAGTTGAAAAACGTTACGTTTTCTTAGAGAAAATGAAGATATCTACAAAATTACAAGTCATTCATATTCAGCCACCGACTGAGTGCAGCTCAGAGCCAGGATTGCCGCTATCTCTGCGGCGATTCTGACCAGATGGTCGTAGGGTTCGCGTTCTCAGGGAGACGGAATTTGGACACTACTTGTAGCTAGAGTGAATTGAGTAGCTGTCTGGAATTATAGCGGCCGACTGCTTTGGTTGCTCGATTTTTTCGGTCGTCGGTCGATGGTTTCTCCGATGAATACCAGGCGAATGCCGGAGAAGTTCCCCTTACAAACGGACCATGTACCGAACGCCATTTTTTCTTTCGCTTCCTCATCCTCTGCTTACACAAATCCAAAAGCTTATCGCGCGAGCCAAGACATTTGCCAAGCTGGAGGAGATATCCTGGAAAGGATTTACCCGCAAGCCAACGTATCAGTCGCCGACGTCAGGTCGGGTCATTCAGAGTGAATGGAATCATTGCCACCCGCAGAATAAAATAATCCCTTCAGAAAAGGGGACTAATGGCCATAGCTATTGACGTGTCCGAAAACAGTCAAGCAAAAACTAAAACCAAACACGCCAACAGATAACAAACCTACATAACTCGTTATAGCGCATGCACGTCTGTCTCTTATTTGCAGTTGCCTAAGACATGACTGCATAGAGAAGTGGGCGAGGGCGAATGGCGGGCAC
>BOPP01000313.1:632286-649496 GCA_017312745.1 Gryllus bimaculatus
CTCGAGAGTGGAGACCGCTGGGCAGGCGGGTGAGAGAGGGCAAAGCGTCTTGGAGAGCGCCAGAGGCAGCATTCCGTGCACCGCCAGAGGCTTCGAAGGGCAAGCGATCGCTAGGGCCGACGCACGCTGGCAGCTCGCGAGGGGAGGGCGGCACGCCTTGGACGCGCTCTGCACTGGCGGAGGCGAGCGGTCGCACTGAGAAGACGAGGGCACGGCGATGATCCTTGCGTAGCTACGCACCTCTCTCCGAGCAATCACAGACAATTCTCTGCACAATCTCTCCGCAAAATTTCCAGAAAACCACGCAATTAACTTCCAACGAAACACTCCGGGTAATCATTTATTTAATTTAAATTTAAGAACTCAACGTTCTCACAATGAATATTTTGAAATCGATATGACGAGGCAGAAATTAAATTACATTCAGCAGATACATTGTAAATTTAAAAATAGTTTTCTTCATGAAAATTATTAACCAACTCTGGCTTAAAAACAAATTCAAGACTGCATTTATGTACTCGCTTTCACTGTTTTTACTTCCAAAACTGCTCCCTCCCTTTCGTCTCTTCTCTCCTGTGAACGATTTATCGTAGGCCTCAGCGTTGTGGACGGATGACAAGCGAGCAGACAGATGGGGGAGGGTAGACAGACAGAGGGGTAACAGAGGGGAGCAGACGTGTTGGCAGAAGGCGGGCAGACCTCTTTGGAAATCATTTTGTTGGTCTCAGAGATCTCCGAAGACGTGTTACTTCTGTGAAAAATGTCCAGTTCATTCGTGTGTGAGAACGTATCATAAATGGTACAATAATATGGAAACTTCGACACGTCGTCCATATATGGGTAGATCACGGCGCATTGTTGCCAGAGAGCAGTTCTGTCTGTCGCACAGAGTGAAGGAACCGCAGGGTACAGTTTGAAGTATCCGTACATCTCAGATGCACATTATTGACGCTCAAGATAACGTTTCAACGCATATTGTTAATCGATTGTTTGATTAGTGATTCAGCCACGTCAACTACTAAGGTCACTATTTCCGTACGTTTAGTGCATTTTTATCTCTGAAGATGAGAGTTATCTTTCCTGTTAGATGGCGAGTTCCGGCACTGACATACACGTTGACTGGCGCGGTTTCTTCCAATAAAGAATCTCTCACCAGCGGGGCACCGCCCCAGCCGGGACAGGTGCTGGTCTTCCGACTGGTCTCCTGAGAAGTGAGGTAGTGTAGTGCGTGTGTGAGTAAGTATGTTTCAGTAAGGGTGACAACAGCACAAGGAAGAGGAAGGAAACACCCCAAGCTGTCCGTTTGCTGGGGTACTGCTCTGACATTCGCCTGCTTTCAATCGGAGAAATCACAGAAAACTACCGATCCGAGCAGACGGCCGTTCCAATTCTCTTCCAGACAGCGGCTGAATTCGACATAGCTGACAAACGACTGTCAAAAATCCTGCCACCGTCGGGACTCAAATCCTAAGACTTCTCAACTAGGAGCATTACAGTGTCACCAGTTGATGCCCTGATCCAACTATAGCGGTTGTTAATTGAACACTGAAACAGATTGGGCTGAGGAGTCGAATACCTACTCGCCCTCTCACTCACCCACACTCCGATAGCGCAAGAAGGGGGTACAGAATGCACGTTGGGAAGTGGCTGGCTGGTAAAAGGTCGTCAGGTCGATAAATACCGATTCCTGGTTCAACATATCAACGGCCGAGCAAGTGTACGCCTTTACGGAGATACTTCATGCGTGCACTGCTCTGCGAAGACTGATCTGACAAGGAAATGTGGCAACCTGGGCAAAGTTGTTTTCTCAAACACTCTGGATCATTTTTACGATACTGGCTTCTATTCGATACTGAGTGCCGTGTTCAACCCAGAAGGTGTAGGGAACCAGTGTTAAACGCCCCAACGGACCTATGCTGTGAGGATTGGACAGACCGCGTATCCGGTCTCCTCCAGGAGGCACTGATAACAGCGCGAGCTTTGAGCTGCTTTGTCAGTCGTCGTCAGCCAAATTTCCTTTTATTCAGGGCGGCAAGACATTGTATAAACAAATTCATTAAATTCTCTATAGCAACTAGTAGAATTATGCAATATTTTGAAGAAACTCGAAAACAAAACTGCTGATAACTCCACTCGCATTTTTACCTTCAGGAGCATATTCTGACGAAAACTCATTATCTTGTAGCGATTACGATTATTGCAGAAAAATTCTTAATCGGGCTTATTAAACAATTATTATCTGACTGCAAGGCCCTGGGGATCGGATAACGACGGTGGCTGTTTTTCGACTCTAGCTAGATAGCTAGGTGGAATTCAGCCGCCGACTGCAGGAGAATGCTAGCGCTTGGTACTCCGATTAGTACCAAGGAATGTCGGAACAGTACCCTAACTAATACGCCACAGACCGCACGCAATCATTTCTTCCTCTTCACTGTCCTGTCCTATTCTCTCTCCTTACAAGCGCATACACTTACACTTACATACACTACGCTACACTACCACATATGAGGTGAGCTTAAAGCTCAGCTAGTCGGGAGCTTAAAGCTCTAGAGCTTGGCCCTGCTGGGGGAATACCTAGAGGGGGAAATCGCTGGCAAACCGACTTGCAGTTCTGTGCTAGATCTCAACATTCAGTGAGGACAACGGAGAGACGGAACACGGCCACCCCAAGTTCTCTACATTAACGGAACTAATGATCAATTTGAGGAGCTGGAAATCTCGGTTAATATACATTACGTTATACTTTTAGATATGTCATACCATACTGCATATATGTAATTACAAACTTATTAGAAATAATTTCAAAGGAGCTTGTATTCTTTCAGAATACATAGACATAAAGATTTATTTAAAAAATTAAAGGCTTTGATTCAGCCTTTCCAAGTAATTTGCACGAGATTCCTACAATATTGTTTTTTTTGTTCCTCCTTGTGCTTGTGTACTCAACTACCTGTCTGTTGTGTATTGGGACAAATGAGTCTAAATAGATGGAAGACGAACATTTATGAAACACGCATGAAATCCGTGTAACACGCAAGACCGTTGACGTGGAGGACAGCGCCCTGGATCGAGCCTCGGGGGAGCCTTCGGCGGCAGCCAACGTTGCGTACAAACGTCCGTAGCCTCGCTGGGACGCAGTTCGTGGGAAGCCGTGCAGAAGAAAGCCGGATCGTAGTGAGGTGCACTAGCGAGGTAACTGTAGCGTGTTCCGTACCCTAGAGGGGAGGGGCCAAAACACGGGCTAGGGATCACCGTACACGAAGAATTAACTTCCACTTCCTTCTAATGCTCACATAGTAAAACACTTCACTACTCACTCGCTCTCTGCTCCGCTTGCCGAAGCCAATGAGGGGCCAGCCGGAAGCGGGCCAGCCGGGCTATTTGCCACGTTGAGCAGGCAGGCGCTGCGCCCATTTGACGGATACCCGAAATGCTGGCGCGCGCAGATTAATTCACCGGCGCATACACGGCATCCCCCGCACACGGACGCGCGCTTGTACTGCTTCCTTATTTTCCAGTGCGTTCCATGACGAGGGGGGTTGGGACACGGTAGCTCAATTTCGATTGATTGATTGATGGGCTAGTGATTCCGCGCGTCAACTGCTAAGGTAATTAGTCCCATAAGTGTAAAGCATGCCTATTCCTATGTAGATGTAGCGTTGATTTTCCCCCTCTGGATGATGACATCCGGCGCCATCCTGTCAGCTGGCGGGGTTTTCCCCAACCAGGTATTTCCCACCAGCGGGGCATCGCTCTAGCCAGGACAAATTTTAAGCTCCCCGCCGGTCTTCCGGCATCCGGTATGGTAGTGTATGCGTGAGTAGGTGTAAGTGTAAGGGGAGAGAGGAACGGGAAGGAAATATCGCGCGCGGTCCGTGGCCCCTTTGTTAGGGCATTGCCATCCAGGAATACCATTACAGCTAGGCGGCATCTTTGCACAATTCCCCATTTTGCGAATAGCTGTGTCGTCGACATTGATTCGCCGACTCAAAAGGTACCGACTCAAAAGGTAAGTGGATCCCGGAAGGTCTATAACGGTATGCGTGCATGCTTCTTGGAAGGCTCTTAGGATCCGATGGTGGTGTTCTTTGAGGGCGCATTTCATATTTCCAACAAGGGCGTCTGCTGGGGTAAGGTGGTACTGTAAGGGGAATTGGGGAATCGTCGTGATGTTGATTTTTGTCATGTAGCTGGTTATCTTGGAGCAGGTGTGACTGAGTACATTGTCGTGAAGCAATTTCCAATATCTTGTAATGGCTGTAAACCTGTAGAACCTTCTCCTCAGCCTTCTTAGCACTTGTATGTAAACGCACCATTCACTATGTGCCCCTCAGATGCAAATTTGCAGTGGACCACGCCTTGAGTCAAAAAAGGTGAGTATGGTTTTCACTCTGGATTTGTTCAAACGAGCATTTTTGGGAGAGGTGATGCCATTTGCAGCTTTGTTTTCTGGTCATATTCGAATATCGAAGTTTCGGCTCCCGTGATTACGTCGTTCAAAAAGCCGGGGACTTCATCAACGCTTTGCAGAAGATCTTCGCAAGCAGACACGATTCAGCGTTTGGTCGTCCGTCAACACCTTCAAGCGAGTTTGGCGAAGATTGATCGCATCGTGAGATTTCTTAGTGATAACGGTGTGCACTGTCATCTTATCAATGCCAATACGGTCTGCAACCATGCGCACACTTAACCACATACATTGCATGTTGTCGTCGGTTCTTGACTCCGACGGCCGTCCTTCACACTCTCTCGGCCCTCTTCAAAGCGCTTCAGATAGTGAGGAACTGCTGTTTGTAACATGATTTCATCCTCTAAACTTGGTGAATCACGCCCAACGTCACCTTACCCGGTTTCCCCAGTTCAACTCATTATTTGCTGGCTTATCTCTCTTTAATCGTTCGCTGCATTTTGCACTTGCGGCGAGTCGCTCGACAGGGGTCCAGTAAAAGCAGAATCGAACCCGAATCTAACTCGCAGACCACTGGCGCTTGGCGCGTGATGAAGATCGGACCCCCACCACCGAGTCTGCGCGGTGCGAGCGAGCAGCGACGTCAGTCACGGCAGAGAAAAATGTTCCGGATCTTTTTATACAAATCTTGTATCCAGCTACAATGCAACAAAAGTACACTTCAAAAGTTACTTTTTATGAAATATTATTCACATGCATAATTCTTTGATTAAAATTTAGTCTAATTGAATTACAAGCATGATCAAGATGAACACAACGGGCTCTTTGAATTTCCATGTTAATGGCATGTCCATTTACATCCGTTGATGATTTCATTCACACATGAACATATTCTCGTCTTTTAACATGATTTGTTTGTATTTTTACACATTTTAGCGGCAATATCTGAATAGTGTAAATACCCCGTTAAAACGATCCCAAACATCTACCTGCACGCACTGAACATACATTTTCGAAGCATTAAACAGCAGGCTCTCGGCTTATGTGGCTAGCGAAATATATTTTCCAGAGCGATGCGATGTTCAACGGTTTTAGAACTTGTCACAAACCCGTCAACTGTCCTCAACGAAGCATAAAAAATAAACTATTTACTTTTTCGCAACGGCTTTGCCGATGCTATTTCAATAAATGTTTTAAATTTATAACGGGTAAACTTTGCGTGCTTGGCAGCGCTCAAAACCACGAACTGCCGCTCAATTTTCGTAGCCTCGGCGAAGCTGTTTCAACTGACTCGCACCCCATAGACGCACCCTACGTACTTTAATATTTCATTTATTTTCGTAAAAGAACAGTAGATCTGAATGTGACGTATGGGAGACAAGTATAATCTGCGCACGTTTTCATCAGCTCCAGAATCTCTTCCCCACCCATTTACTACACAAACTAGAATGGCGAATAAGAGAACCGATACAGCGAGATTAGCGAGATTTGAAAATTACGCATTTTCGCTCCCGAGTTATAGAAAACTTATTTGGATCGGTAAACCAACTACAGATTTCTTTTATTATTGCACATAAAATACATCCCCGACTCTCTCAGACTACGACTAGCGGAACGAAACGTGCGCATCTCAGCATTTCTTAAAGGATAAGGAAAATTGGACGCAAATACTAATCGAGATGGGATAAAGTACATTACTTTTACAGACATATTTATTATTTTTAAAATGATAAAGTACAAGTGTTAACTATGCATCAGATACCATTGTTAAAATAAGTATTATTTTTCTTTTTTATGGTCTATAAAGTCTCTAATTTATAGAAACAGTTATATAAAACAAACGATTTTATTTTGCAATTAAATTTGTGTTTCGATATTCATTGTTTTGAGACTTTTTGTAGTGAGTTTTTGATACTGACACTGATGAATTTGATTTCTCCAATGTGTGTTGTAATTATAAATATATGTGTTCCATGAAAATATTTTACACCCTTAAGTAAGCCCGTTTTAAAAAAAACTACATATTCCAAAATAAGTAAGGCAATGGAGGGATTAAAGGCTCAATAATACTTGCAGGAATCGCGTGGATGACATTCACGTATTATTCATACAATTTTTTCTGCAGTCTAAAGATCTGGGTATTATAGGATGAAGATCCCCCTAATATATTGACACACCTGACATGACAAAATTCATTCGCAAAATACACTCAACATGAAGGTTGACAGAATTTGAAATAATTATAAATGGGTGACACAATGAACTTAATTTAGTGTTCAAATCATTTATATGAATTTTTTTTAATTTGAGGTTTGAATGAACCGAGTCACCCAGAAAAAGAAATATATCCCTAACATCAATCAATTGCGTATTGTTAATTTTCAATTATGCATGCGATTGCTGGTCTGAAACGTAAACATGCATAGAAACAGTTTTACCTTTATTTAATATTAAAGAAATCAATTTGAAACATGGCAGTTCTGTATTTCTTCGCTTTGCAATTGGTGTTTAAGGCATGAGGGTATCCAATCTTGGGGAATACCACAGGTAATTTGGTAGGTAATTTGGAGAGCAAAATTGTAAAGCCAATGACATCAAAAGTTTTGAAAGAATCTAAAATAATTCCAATAGGTTCTCGAGTTTGATTCATTAATGAAGCAACATCTTTAAGAAAAGAAAAATGGCCGTTTCTGTATATTTTGATTCTCTAAATCCATGTTGTGTGTGAAAACGTTCATATATAGAAACATTCTCTAATGATGATGAAAATGATGATTATTAAGGACTCGCAAAATATAAAGGCTATTAAGGACTTACAAAATATAATTGGTCAATCATTTTGAGATTCATTTGTTGCCTTTTTAAAAAATTGGTTTACTGTTTGCTGCAAATATTGCATAAAAAAGCATTGAAAATTGAAGTTAACAGGTGTACGTGGCGCAGGCGCATGTGTTTTTTAATTAAATGTCCGGAAATTTATCTAATCCAGCCGAATTTTTTTCTGACAATTGTGAAGATATTACTGAAAGGAAATTTGAAAACAAACAACAAGTCAAAAATTGTTTAGCAAAAGTATGTTTTTGAATGAATTGTTTTTTATCCCTTCGTTAGTCGTCTGTGATCCAAATAATGAATTCGCCTCCCCCAGAATAATGACAGTACTCTCTCGTTTAATGTTGAGCATTTGCAATCTCAAGACATTTCTTACTTATTTGAAGAATAAATGTGTGAGAGAAATATATGGAACCAATGTGAGTTTTAAATCTTCATATATAATTCCAAACGTTTTATTTAGCTCTCCGCTTTTTATGATTCCTAATTTAATTAAATATAATATATCACGCCGACTAAAAGTAAGTGATTTTTCTTACAATTGATGCTGCTCGACCTGTCTCGTAGCATCTCTGTATATGTCTTTTACAATGTAAGGAATTTTATCATCATGAGTGCTTTATCTCTCGGAGAGGTCAGAAAAACCTCCCTGACCTCGTCTGACTTTCACTTGACTCGAGTGGTTGAGGCACATTCTCGTGATATTCCCCAACACTTGGTTCTTTCATACAAGCTTTCACACTTTCTACTCCTGACGACTGGAGCAACATTACGTTTCAAACGAAAGAGACGTTTTCATAGACATGACTCGTTTCGAATGTGAACCGAGATTTGTCACAGTTTAAAACCACTGTTTTTGTCACCTAGTGACCGGTCAGTGAGGCCTCTCAAAAAGGAGGAAAACCACGCTTTTCACGTTTAAAAAATCCTTCAACAATTTAAGTTTACTTTTATTTTAGTTTTCACTTGGTACAATCTGTGATCATTGCTCTAAGCTATGATAAAGGTGAGGCGAATTTACAGGCCTTTCAACAGATACAAACACTCCTATTTCTATTTAAAACATTGCTTTTCCATTGGTTATTCGAAATAACTACAAAATACTTCGTATTTTGTTACTCAATCAGCGTTTACTCATTGTTTTCTGAGGAAAATGTGATATAAATTATTTTCGTACTATTGTTTCTTTGAACAACTCAATATCTACTGTAAGGCCTATGCTAATATACTCTGAGGCCTTTGCCCCCAAGAAATTAAAAAAAAATAATATGGTTATGAATTTCATTCTCGTAAGTTAGAACGGATCTCAATGTGATATCCAAACACATTTGCAAGTTTGCAGAATTTTTACTACTGATATGTGTAAATAAAATGATTCTTTTATAATTTTTTAATGTGAAAAATGTTATTGACATTAAAAAATGTATTCAATACTTATTATATCACTTATTTAATTAGAGATTAACTTGAAAGTCTGAATAATTTTCTAAATAAATTTCTTCGCATTAATTAACTACGTTAGAGCAACATCAATAACTTTCCTAATTTCATAGGCATTTATTCAATACAGAAGAAAGATCGCGAATCCGAACACCACGCACTTAAATGGACAAAAGTGGGATCTCTTAAACTATCTCCCTTTTGAGTTTTTTAATATCTTCCATTGAACTCTAGAGCAATAGCTGTCTAGTGCGCATTTACGCGACTGGATATATCTAGGGGCATTCAAATTTTAACCACTGGCAGCTTTACGACGTCGGAGAGACAGCATAAGCCAGCGGCCGCCCGCCCGCACCCATTCGTTTGGAGATGGCAACTTCCAGAAGTGGCCGGGGCGGGCAGCGTCCTTCCGGAGACGTCGCTTCACGACGCTGGGGCTGAAGTTGCAGCGGCGTTTTATGGGCAACGTGGGGCGCAGGGGCGGCCGCACAACACGAAGCAGGACGGGGCAGGCCACCGGCAGCGGCGGTGAGGGGTGGGGAGGGGCGGGCAGTGGGACGGAGAAGGCCGCGTGACGGGCGGACTGGAGCAAGGTAAGGAGTGGGCGTACACGGAGATACTGTCCCAATATATTGGGGTGCATGCGAAGAAGTGACGGGTCTGCGCGGCGGAGTGGGCGGGCGGTGGGTGGGGGGTTGGGGAGGGGCTGACGCCGCACGCGACCCCCTGGGGGCCGCCCGGTGCCCGCCCGCTGCCCGCCCCTGTTGCGTCGCCCGCAGCTGCGGCGGTGGCGCCTCGCCGAGGTCCCCGCGGACCCAAGGAGCGGCCCCGCGCGGGGGAGCTCCGCCTTGAGGAAGGGTGGAAGACAAAGACCTCGGCGGCGGCGGAAGAGGCGGAGGGGAAGGCAATTCAAGACGTTGGGGATACTTAAAAAGGAGGCCAACATACTGATACGCTACGATGCAGAGGAATGCCAGGTTAAAACAGCACTGGGAAGGCGATAACAAGGAGTTATGAAGGGAATGCGGAACAATACAAATAATAAAAACGTTTGAGAATGTACTCGTTGAAACGGTAGATTTGATACCATAACGACACGAAACGAGACCATCTGTAACTACGCCTAGTACTATACGAAGTATCGATAGGAACAATATCAAGCTTCGTATTCCGATATTTTTCATAAATCAATAATTACAATACAGGAAATTAAGCACATTTTACTCAACATTCAATGGCTTTCTCGGACTTTTTAATTAAAGTGACTGTTGATTTGTATTTATTTATGAATAAATTGATTTATTTTGCATAACAAAGTCGTATATTTCATTGTCATTGGTAATAAGAAAGGAGTACACAGTAAACGTGACGGTGCGTTGAAATTCAAACAAAGTGAACTCCTTGCCCCATTAACAGTAACACAGAAAACCACACGGATAATATTTTTATGATTGAGTCACATTGAAAGTATTGCAACGTTCCTAGGTGTACGTCGCCTAGTTCAAACAGTGACAAATTGCGTCAATAACGTTAAACCTCGAAGAGTTCGAAAAGAGATGAAAGTCCAGGACGGGGCTGTAGGAGGGCAAGAGCGAGGGCGAGGGCGAGGGCGAGGGCGAGGGCGAGGGCGAGGGCGAGGGCGAGGGCGAGGGCAAGGGCGAGAGCGAGAGGTTCGGGCGAGGGCGAGGGCGAGGACGAGAGAGGAGGGTGGACTCTCTGTTGAGCGCTCGCAATATTCGCTGTGACACTCCCAGTCTTTCCCGTCCTCATCACAGGGCTGCATGCGCTTTACTCTTGATATTTTTTGCGTGTTCGCAAATTTGTAATCTTCTTGGAGTGAAGCGAGTTAAGGCGTTCTCTGTCATTTACCAAGCATATAATCATACAATATAAAAGTCTAGAGTTTGATATTCACTCAAGAAATACTCTGACGTATTAATGAGAATCATCAGGACTGAAGTCCATCGAACTTTGGTCGCAGAGACTAAAGCCAGGGACCAAAGCGCAACATTATGAATCGCACCAATTAGAATCTATAGATCCTGTTCGCGAATACGTGATTTCTAGCTGTAGACTACTGCTTGCTACTGCCAGTAGCCTTGCAAATTGAGTTCAACGTAAAGGTGATAGTGCGCTCGAACAGCAGGAATGAGATCGACCTATTCCACAGCTTTAAGAAATGCGAATGAAAACAATTGTAATTCATTGGAAATGGAAAACGACAATATCAACATATTCCATGATTTTCCATTGTGACATTGCCGCATAATATTATAATCAAGATATATAATTCGAAATTTTGTTCGAGATTCAAAACATTGATCCTCTCTGACATTATAAAGTGCATTATCTCTTCCAATTTTATTTTTAGAAGTTTAAAAATTATTTTATCTTCATCATCGCTAGTTATGGTTAAGAGTAAATGCTAAAACTTTTACAGCGAAAATGCTTTACATTTTCTTATCTCACGGTTTTTTGCAATAATATTCGTAATTCTTCCCTGCATGAATCTAATTAAACAAATAAGCAGTTATCTCTTAAGAACATCAACAAGATATGAGTGGGTAAAGCGCATGTAGGTGCCATGATCCGAAAATAAATCTATTATATAAACCGTGTAAGTGAAGAAAAGCATTTCTTTAGAACAAAATTTAAAATATTACGCCTAAATATCAAAGAGGGCAAAAAAAATATAAATCCACTAGTCTTTTTTTATTGTTTTCCTTCATTATATGGTTCAGGGTATTACCGAAAAAATGTATAAATGGAATAAAAGTTGTTCATTCTCTCAGATTGGAGGAACTTGGCCGCAAGTATCTTTGAAACAATAGAACCCGCTTCTTAGATAACGTATATACCGTTGCTTCACAGGGATGGCAGTTCCCTCAAACATCGAGGCAAAATAAGAAACGAGCGTGCGGAATTAGAGGTACAAATGAGTTGACACTCAACCAACAGTGCAAATGTAACTTTTTATATTGGTTCAGGGAAAAATAAAACTGTATATTTGGTGCACTATAAAATTGTGAACCCTCGAATCGCCGGTAGCGGAGAGAAAATGACTATGTAACCATGACTTAACTATCGCACGCACGTAATCATGATAATTATGAATTAATATTAAGAGAAAAGATACAGTTTCAGGAAGAATTGAAAGAAAAAAGATGGCTTATCCACTTAAAAACATTGAAGAGTATTCATCATTTGTTTCATTCAGAGCAGACAATGAGCATCAAATCGCTATGAGGATCAGTGGCACTCGTACGAACATTCAGCTGTCATATATATATATATATATATATATAAAGTAATTTACATCTGTACTTTAGAAATCAGATTAAGTTTTCATGGTAAAATAATTTTATATGAAATTTTGAGAATTTGGGAAGTTTGATAAACAGTAGAATTTGGGTGTTGAATATTGAAAGAACGTGTCATTATGGAATTTGTTATGAACAACTACACAAATAGTCATTAAAATAAGTAGAAACATTAATTCGAACTGTATGAACGCAAATACATTCAAGAGCAATTCTATATTTACTCAATTGCAGACAAACATCTAGCGTTTTTGTACAAAGGTATTTTAGTTATGTTAGGGTGTATTTATATGACAATGTTAAAAAATATCATAATACTGATTGTTTATGAATTTTAAGAACCACAATCAGAACATTATTACTAGGTAGTGTAGGCTATCTATGTGAAATCTGTCGTTTTAATAAGTTAATACATTTGTTGAATACTGACAATTGACGCTTGGTGTTCTCGCAATGGGCGCATAAGACCGTACAGTATTAGGTTTAACTCACGCTCTGAAATATAAATAGAAAATTTCTACCTCGCAAGTTCAAAAATGGCGTGAAATATCGCGTTTGTCACGTCAGCAGAAATGCAGGTTAATATGGTATAATAGACTGTTTTGAAATAATGAAAGCATATTGCTTTAACAAACCTTAAAGGTGAGATTTGGAAGTAATATGTTTCGATCACACATCAACTTTTTCACGACATCTTATCATAGGTAATACAAGGAGTGCTTTGGAAATTGTCGATATATTCCCGACTCCCAAAGGGAGGGTACTTATCTGAGAATTTCCAAAGCACGAGAGGTATTTAATGGTAGTATTCCACGAATGAAATTGTATTCACCAGAGTTCCAAAAGGCGCCAAATATTGAAAATTACTGAAACCTATGTTAAAATATAAGAGATTACGTTATAGTACATACGCGCTTTATTGCACACCAGCACAGCGATCGATACATACCGCCTCCTGAGATAGATGAGTTCCAGCTTATTATTGGCCAGAAGGGAGGGGCGCTCAGAAAAATTGGATAGAAAAAGCGATATTTTTCATATACACCACCCTGATTGGGGCACATTGTATGTATTGTTAAACGCTATTGGTTTTCATTTCACGGGAGCAATTTTTTCTCCTTTTATTTACACAGATGGTGAATAGATAGTTCAGTTAACTATAAGCTTAATAGCTAACTTAAATTAAAACTTATAACTAATACAGAGGTTGAGGTTATCCATCGAGCTCTTCTAGTCGGGATCTAGTTGGAGAATTTCTTGAGGAAAATGTGAAAGTGAAATTAATTTGTATTCTGGTTCTATGTGATGGGTTTTGCTCAATCTATGAACTGATAGGGAAATGATTTGAGGTAGGTTTGAGAAGACGTTGGGAGCTAGATTGGTGATATGATGGTCTGTAGTCTCTAAGTCGAATTCTTTGTGTAACTGTTTATTGGTGACATACCAGGGAGAGTTTGAAATAATTCTGAGAAGTTGCTTTTGTACTATTTGCAATTTCATTTGGTTGGTTTTTGCTTCACGGGATGAATAGATATTAATATGAACTGCAACCCGTTTGCAGTCCTGGTCCAAACGTGCACAGGCCAGCATTCAGAACGATCTACCGTTCCAACGCAATAATTACCCTGAGTATGAATTATTTTACCACAAACGGACATTTTATGCATATTTGTTTCTAGGTACTGGGTAGTTACTACACATGCGCACTATAGGGCCATTATACCTGGAAGTTTCTTTCACACGTCAGTCTAAAAGTCACACTACAGTCATTGTAAAAGATGAATGAACATTTTGGGTATTCTCTGTTGTGGATCAATGGAAAGTGGGCAGATGGGGTTGACAGCAATAAGATACATGATTATTGACAGCATAAAAGTTATTTAGTTTTCAGAAAAATAGTTTCACACAGCTAATTCAGTACTTCAATTTCATCGATAGAAAGCAAACATTGCGTCGAAATGAGTCGCAAAAAGTCTTTAGACGCAGAAACTATTTGTTACAAAACAACGTTATTTTAATAGACCTGTTTCTGTACAAATAGATACTATACTAAACATCAAGAAGGAAAAATTAAATTGATTTTAACAATTACATTCAAAGTAATAGTAATCATTTGCATTGTATACTTCAAAAAGACTAAATGTATCTGTAACAAATATTGTACCTCAGTTTATACGACAATGATTTCGATCAGATTCCCCATTTTCCCTATTGTTTTAGCGAAGGTGAGACGGACCCTTGTTTTGCTTCTAGACATAAATATAGCTTCACTTTCTGTTGACGCTTTCTTGATCTCAGTGGCAAGTATAATTATTCAAATAATACTTCTCCATGTTTTCGGGCACTATTTGAATTTCTTCAGCTAGGGAACGATAATAGCCAAAATATGTATCTTATTTTCCTTTTCAAATATTATTTATTAAAAGGAGGAGAATACTTTTTTACCAATTCTTGTCAAACACACTTGTTGCAACCTGTATTCATAATTCAACGTCATACTTGTATGTTAGGACATAGATTCCGGGGCTCAAGAAACGGTGCACAAATTGCACTTCTCATTACTTCCTACTTGGTTTTTACCGTTTTTTACGTTAAAATAAAATAAAAATATTGTGTAGTATTGCCATTTGCGACGACCGCAACACGAATCCTGGCTGACAAATATTGTCGCATTTTTGGATAGAATGCTGTTTCACATTTCTCCTACAATTCACTCTCTTGAGAACCTATGTGTTTGCAATTTTCCTCTGTTTGTTTTGTGGATGTTACATAAATGTTCTAAGGCTTTTACATTCTGTGATTAAGGTCGGGGAGAGTGAGCAGATGTTCTGATACATTGTCTAAGATCCAAAGTTATTTATTCAAACCGGTATGTTTAACGTTCTAATACGGCAGAAAATTTTCAAATGTTTTTGTATTGATGTATGTAAATCGTGTTTATAGGCAGTAAGTACAGTACAGCCATTGTCATTAACACTTTCACTCTGATTTCTACCTTAATACTTATTAAAACATTAGTATTTAATCGCTATTTATCTATAACGACCTCTGTAACCCATAAATGCTATTGTCTTTGTCCATCAGTAATTTGTAGCTACCAGAAAAATGGAAAATGTGATTAAATTTTGAAAACTCGTATGTCTATTAGAGTCTACTTCTGAAAAATTTTAAATGCAGCACATTTTTAAGGACCGTTTCGATCTTTTAAGATGTACAGAACTATTTTGCGCGAATATCAATCATTAATGTTATTACGCAAAAATCAAAATAAGAAACTTTAGTATTTTTTGGCTACCAAAAAGTGTCACGAGGAATTTGTAGGTGGAAACTAGGAAACAGTGTTCTTAACAAAATAAAAATGAACTACATCAGAAATAAAACCTTCGACTCGTACCTTACCTTTTACAAGATGTACCCTTTTTCGATTCGCCATCGATTGCACTAACAGTGAGCAGAGCTCTGAGACTCTGAAGAGCTCAGACGGCAACTGGCACGGAAGGGACGCGAGCGACGGAGGAATATTGAAGAATGACGCAAGCAGCCTTCTTCCCCATTTTCTATAATGTAATGCATGATATTAAATATTTACTCCAGACGTCCGAAGACTCTTGCACCCCATTTAGATGTAGTATTTCTTGTTTTCGGTAGTATCACTATTGGTTTAGCTATGTGAATATATGTTTTGTGAAAAAAAGGAAAAATAAATGGGGAATTCTGTCACGATTGCTGTTCACTCCTACTATACAGTTTCCACATGTCCAAAACACAAAGAAAACCTCAGTGTCTTCTCTCGTTTTTCATTGTAAGTTGTCTTCGCGTCATTAGCATTACAGCCCATTTCAAGCCCTGGCCCAACTCAACCTACTCTTAGGGCTACAGAAAATCATTTCGAAAAAATCATCGGCGATGAGCCTTGTGAGTTTGGGGAGCTCCAAGGATGGCAACAGGAAAGAAGGTTCGTTCGCCAACAGTAACCCGTCGCGTATGTGGCAGCGTTTTGACTAAAGGCTATACTTCAATTTATTTGTAGTGACACTTGACGTTCATCTGTTACGGTGTCATCCAATCGGGAGCTTAAACGTCACCACATTGACGTCACTGTAGTGTCGTTCAAGCTCCCAATTGGATGACACTGTAACAACTGATTACGTCAAGCGCCACCACAAGTAAATCGAAGTATAAAAGTGCTTCCCAATGTCATGCGGCACCGAGCGTCCCCATGCCCATCTTGAAGGCCACCGCGATCGGGCACGTAGCGGCGGGGTGTTATTCTGGGTGGAGGGAGCCGTTGGGCCGTCGCAGGCAGCGCTGTGTCGCCCTCCGGCGCTCGCGCGGGCTCTTCACCCCCCTCCCACGCACACTCCGCCCGGCGCCCGGCGCGGAGCTCATTTCCATGCCAGAACAAGCCGGAACCGCTACCTCGCGGCTTGATCAAGAGCGCTGCTCGATTGCCCCCGCCCGCGCCTGTGTGAGCTCCACCGCCCCCGCACACACGACGTCTGGGAGGGGGAGGAAGATACAACTCGCGATTAATCCACATGTGTTTGTATAAAGTTGTCTCAGAATAAAGGTTACAAACTCGTACAGTGTGTTCAGGTTTGAAGATGACTTTCTTACCCCGGGAACATGTAGTGGGAAATCTCTTAAGAAAGTGACATCTGCCCCTGATTGGTAGGCAACTTTTCGTACGCTGGTGTACGGCAAAGATATTTCGCGCATCTGTCTAAAAAGAAAGGCTTTGTAGCGTTTGTTTACCATTTGAGAGAACTATTCCCCAGTTCTGAAGAGTACAATTCTGCCTAGGCAAACTCTGTAGGCATCTGCCTATGGTCCCAACCACCGGAGCCCCAGATATTAGGAATAAAATACAATAGCAGCCTCAATTTTCAAAGAACTGTTTTTAAGTTATTTAAACTAAAGACAATTTTTAACTATTTTATTATTTGAACAGATTTTTAAATATATTTAATTCGGATGTGAATATTAATTACAAATAAGCGGAAACTATTCAACAAAATATACAACAAATCATAATACTACTTCATTATTTCGTACGATTTGTGAACGCCGTTTCTCATGTGTCATTTTTCTTTTGTTTTTAAACTTTTGATTGTTCTTCTCAATTTTTTCAAGTAGTAAAAACGAGGGGTTCCAATCTTTTGAATGCCTAGTGGCCGTAGCTAACGAAGTGGAGGAGGAGGAGGAGGGGG
>BOPP01000313.1:656113-691904 GCA_017312745.1 Gryllus bimaculatus
CCGTTAAAAGATCCAACATTACTGATCACGAATGAACATACAATTTTTCGAAGCATAAGCAGGGCAGGCTCCTCGATTATGTGGGGTAGCGAATATATTTTTCCCAGAGGATGGATAGTTCCACGGTTATTTAGAACTTTGTCAAAACGTCAACTGTTCCACGAGCAGTAAAATAAACTATTACTTTTTCGAAACCGGTTTGCGATATTTTTAAATTAAATGTTTCAATTTATAAGGGTAAACTTTGCGTGCTTTGGCGTGCCTCAAACCGACTCTGCCCGTCAAGTTTTGTAGCTCTCGGGAGCTTGATTCAAATGACTCGCGACTCGCATAGACGCACTACGTACTTTAATATTTCATTTATTTCGTAAAAGAACAGTAGATCTGAAGTACGGTATGGGAGACAAGTATAAAATCTGCGACTGTTTTCCATCAGGTCCGAATCTCTTCCCCACCTTTACTACAACAATAGAATGGCGATTAAGAGAACGAATAAGGGATTAGCGAGATTTTTGAAATTACGCATTTTGCTTCCACAGTTATAGAAATACTTTATTTCGGGATTCGGTACAAACTACAGATTTCTTTTTTATTGCAATAAAATAATCCCGACTCTCAACTCAATACGACTGCGAACGAATTGCGATCTAGATTTTCTTAAGGATAGGAAAATTGGACGAAATACTTCGAGATGGGATGACGTAATTACTGTTACAGACCATATTTATTATTTTTTAAATCATAAAAGTAATGTATAAATATGCATCAGATACTTGTTAACAATAAGTATTATTTTTCTTTTTTATGTTATAACGTCTCTAATTTATGACAGTTATTTAAAACAACCGATTTTTATTTTGCAATTCAAATTTGTGTTTCGATATTATTGTTTGAGACTTTTTGTAGTGAGTGTTTGATACTGAACTGAATGAATTTGATTTCTCCAATGTGTGTTGTAATTAATATAATAATGCTGTTCTGAAATATTTTACACCTTAAGTAAGCAGTTTTAAAAAAAACTATCATATTAAAATAGTAGGCAATGGAGGGAATTAAAGGTCATAATATTGCAGGATCGGTGGATGGACATGCTTTGGTATTATTCCATACAATTTTTTTCTGCAGTCTAATAGATTCTGGGTATTATAGGAATGAGAGATCCCCTAATATATTGGACACATTATGCCATCTGACTGAAAAAATTCATTCGCAAAAATAACAGGCTCAGCATGGAAGGTTGCAAGAATTTGAATACTTATATAATGGGTGACCATGAACTTAATTCTAGCTGATTACATATATAATTATATGAATTTTTTTTTTAATTTGAGGTTGAATGAAGCGAGTCACCAGAAAAAGAGATATCTAACATCAATCATTGCGTTTATTTGTTAATTTTCAATTATGCATGCGATGTGCTGGTCTGAACGTAAACCATGCCATAGAAACAGTTTTTCCCTTTATTTATATTAGAAATCAATTTGCACATGCCAGTTCTGTATTTCTTCGGCTTTTGACGAATTGGTGTTTAAGGCGATGAAGGGTAATCATTTGGGAATACACAGGTAATTTGGTAGTAATTTGGAGAGCAATTGTAAAGCAGCAAGACAATCAAAGTTTGAAGAATCTAAATAATTCATAGTTTCGAGTTTGATTCATTAATGAAGCAACCATTTTAAGAAAAGAAAATGGCGGTTTCCCGTATATTTTAGTTCTCTAAATATGTTGTGTGTGAAACGTTTCATATTAGAAGACTTCTCTGATCGATGGATGAAAATGCATGAATTATTAGGATCGCAAATATAAGGCTATTAAGGACTACATAATATAATTGGTATATTTGAGATTATTTTGTTGCTTTTTAAAAATTGGTTTACTGTTTGCTGCAATATTGCATAAAAAGCATGAAATTGGAAGTTAACGGTGTACGTGGGCAAGGGCGCCGCATGTTGTTTTGGATTAAGATTCGAATATTATCTATTATGGCAGCGTAATTTTTTTTTGACAATTGTTGAAGATTTACTGGAAAGGAATTTGAATAACCAATAAGGTCAGAAACTTGTTTAAGTCTAAAAGTTGTTTTTCTGAATGAAGTTGTTTTTATCCCTTCGTTAGTGCCGTCTGTGATCCATTGAATTCCGATCCCCAGAATAATGAAGGTATCTCCATCGTTTAATGTTGAGGCATCTTGATTTTCAAGACTTTATATTATTTGAAGAATAAATTGTGAGAGAATATATGGAAATGTGATTTGTAAATCTTCATATATATTCACCGCGTTTTATTTAAGCTCTCCCGTTTTTTATGATTCCTAAGCTTAATTAAATATAATAATACTACGGCCGACTAAAAGTAAGTTTGATCTTTTCTTACATTTGGTGCTGCTCGACTTGTGATCTAGATCTTGTATATGTCTTTAATATGTAAGGAATTTTTATCATAATGATGTTTTCTCTGGAGAGGTAGAAAAACCTCCTGATCGTCTGACTTTTCCACTTGACTCGAGTGGCTTGAGGAATTACTCGTGATAAGTCCCAAACCTTTGTTATATATACAAGCTTTCACTTCTATCCTAGAATGACGGAGGAACATTGTTTCAACGATAATGAGAACGTTATCATAGACTGACCTGGTGGAAATGTGAACAGAGATTTGTCAAGTTTAAACACTGTTTTTTGTCACTAGTGACCGGTCTAGTGAGGGCTCCTCTCACAAAGGAGGAAACACGCCTTTTTCACGTTTAAAAATCCTTCAACATTTAAGTTTACTTGTTATTTTAGTTTTCATTGGTAGGAGCTGTTGAATATTGCTCTAAGCCTATGGCTCAAGGTGAGGCGGAATTTACAGGCCTTTAACGATACCACACGTCGCTATTTCTATTTAACAACATTGGCTTATTCATTGGTTATTCGAATAGTCAATATTTGTTTTGTTATCAGATTGCGTTTTACTCCATTGTTTTTCTGGGAATGTGGATATAAATTATTTTCGTACTATTGTTTTTTGAACAATCATATCTACTGTAAGGCCTATGCTATATACTTAAGGCTTTGCGCAAGAATTATAAAAAATAATATGGTTATGAATTTCTATTCTCGTCAGACTCTAGAAGGATCTTAATGTGACTTATCAAACACATTTTGCAATTTTGAAGCATTTTTACTACTGACTATGTTAAATAAAATGATTTCTTTTATAATTTTTTTATGTGAAAATGTTATTGACATTAAAATGTACTTAATACTTTATTATTACTTATTTAATTGAGATACTTGAAGTCCTGAATAATTTCTTAATAAATTTTTCGCTTAATTAACTACGTTAGAGCAAATCATACTTTCCTAATTTCATAGGCATTTATTCAATACAGAAGACAGATGGAATCGAAACAGCTTAAAATGGACAAAAGTGCGGATCTCTAAAACTATCTCCTTTTGAGTTTGTTATATCTCATTGAACTCTAGAGCAATAGCTGTTGTGCGCATTAACGTGCGACTGGATATATCTAGGGATCTCGGAGAAAATTTTAAGCCACTGGCAGTTTAGACGTCGAGACGCATAAGCAAGCGGCGCGCGCCGCAATCCTTTCGTTTGGGAGATGGCCACTTCGCAGATAGTGGCGGGGCGGGCAGCGTCTTCCGGAGACGTCGGCTTCTACGACGCCCTGGGTGAAGTGCAGGGCGTTTTTTGGAACGTGGGCGCAGGGGCGGCCGCACAACACGAAGCGAGGAGGGGCAGGACGGCAAGCGGCGGGGAGGGGTTGGGGGGAGGGGCGGGCAGTGGGACGGAGACGCGCGTGCCGGCGGGTGGACAAGTAAGGAGTGGGGTAACGGAGATACTGTCGCGATATATTGGGGTGCATGCGAAAAGTGAGGTCTGCCGCGGCGAGTTGGGCGGCGCGGTGGGTGGGGGTTGGGGAGGGGCGGCGCCGCACGCGACCTGGGGGCGCCGGTGCCGCCCGCTGCCGCGCCTGTTGCGTCGCCGCAGCTGCGGCGGTGGCGCTCGCGAGGTCCCGCGGACTCCAAGGAGCGGCCCGCGCGGGGGAGTTCGCTTGAGGAAGGGTTGGAAGACAAGACCTCGGGGGCGGAAAGGCCGGTAAGGGGAAGGCAATTTCAAGACGATGGGGAATTAAAAGAAGGCAACAATACTGATACGTACGATGGAGAGGAATGCAGGTTAAAACAGACAGGGGAAGGCGATAACAAGGAGTTATGAAGGGGAATGGGAACCACCACAAATAATAAAACGGTTTGAGATGGTACTGCGTTGAACGGTAGATTTTGATAACCATATACGACAGAAAGAGACCATCTGTAACTACGCGTAGTACTATAACGAAGTATCGATAGAACAATATCCAAGCTTCGTATTCGATATTTTTCATAAATCAATAATTAAATAAGGAAATTAGCACATTTTACTAACATTCGATGGCTTTCTCGGCTTTTTAATTAAATGACTGTTGATTTGTATTTATTTATGATAATTGATTTATTTTGCATAACAAAGTCGTAAAATATTTAATTGTCATATGGTAATAAGAAAGGAGTACACAGTAAACGTGACGGTTGCGTTGAATTCAACAAGTGACTCCCCCTTGCCATTACTAGTAACACAGAAAACCACGGCGGATAAATATTTTTATGTTGAGTCACATTGAAAAAGTATTGCAGTCTAAGGTGTAGTGCCTAGTTCCAAACAGATAGAGAAATTGGGTGTAACGTAATCCTCGAAGAGTTGGAAAAGAGATGAAAGTTCAGGGACGGGGCTGTAAGGAGGGGCAAGAGGAGGGGCGAGGGCGAGGCGCGAGGGCGAGGGTGTGGCGAGGGCGAGGGCGAGGGCGAGGGCGAGGGGAAGGGCGGGGAGGACGAGGGGAGGGCGAGGGCGAGGCTCCGAGGGCGAGGGGCGAGGGGAGGGCAGGGCGAGGGCGAGGGCGAGGGCGAGGGAAGGGCGAAGGAGAGGTTGGCGAGGGCGAGGGCGAGGCGAGAGAGGAGGGTGGACTCTCTGTTGAGCGCTCGCATATTGCTGTGACATCGCCAGTCCTTTTTCCGTCATCAAGGGTGCATGCGCTTACTTTGATATTTTTTTTGCGTGTTCGAAATTTGTAATCTCTATATCGGAGTGAAGCGCAGTTAAGGGCGTTCTCTGTAATTTAACAAGATATAACATACAATATAAAGAGTCTTAGAGTTTGAATATTCTCAAGAAATACTCTGAGTATTAATGAGATCATCAGGATGAAGTCCATCGGGTAGACGCCGGGATCTCTGGGCCGTGGCACCCCGCCGCACGCTTCCCGCCCAGCCCACCCGTTGTGCAACCGCCCGCCTGCCTTAGGAATCGTCGCGGTGGCTCCTTTAATCGGCACTTTCCTTCTTCGCTTGTGTGCGTCGTTATCGGGAAGCGCTTGCGGGGCGGAGCGAGGCGGGGGGGGGGCGGTGGCGGCCGCGCTGCGTCTGAACAGCCCATACTACTGTCCCGGGCTCTGATGATGGGGCACGGACGCAAAAGCCATTCGCCGCCGGCGCGGCGGCGCTTCTTGTCGGGTATGCGCCGGCCACCTCTCTCTCAGTCGGAATAGCTCGCGTCCCCTCTTCCACTGATCCGATTTAAATGAGCCCTGAGCCGCAGGAGAGCAAAGCGTCTCTGGGGAGGAAATTGATGTTGCAAAGATAAAATGAGGTTTGTGCGGTACATTCATGTTTTTATGTATTATTATATTATTATTATGACGAGCGAAGAAAGTGCCGATAAGGAGCCACCGCGACGATTTCTAAAAGGGCCAGGCCGGTGCGACGAACGGGTGGCGGGCTGGGCGGGGGCGGGGTGCCACGGGCCGAGATCCCGGCGTCGGCGCGTCTAAAAGGGCGCTCTCTGTCGCGGGGCCGACGAGGAGGGGCGACACGAGCCCCCCGCTGACAGCCGGCGCTTTATCTGCTGATTGCATTACATGACGGCCCGCGAAAGCAATAAAACCACTTCCGACGCCGGGTCGCAGCCGCTCTCAAGAGCCCCAAGCAGTACTCAAATGGAGCGAATAAGTAGGTAACCGGATGTGGAACCGTAAATGTGGAACTACTTCGTCCCGCAGATTCTCTTCATCTGTCATCAGAACGTCTGCGTTTGTTATAGGATGAATATACAGCGTGACACTACAAACTCTGCTTATAATATTTTCACGTGACAAGACAAAAATAGCATTTCGCGTTTTGTAAAATTCATTGGAAATATATGAAACCCAGTAAAAGAAAATCTTAAAATGTGGGTGCATAAGTCATCTTGAGACGACCCAATTCTGGAACTTCTGGAATTTCTCGCTCCTCCCATCCCAAAATTACTTGAAAATCGGTTTGCCTTTCTTATAAACCATCGTTCATAAGTTTTCCTGTATCCTTCTTTACACAAAAACAGCCTCTCTCACAATTATTTTCCGGAAAGCAAACCAATGTATTCATTATCAATCCCTATATAATAATATAACCACAAGGGTTTCTTTGCCGATACTTTTAGATGATCATTCGACTTAATCTATTCACAATTTAATGAATCACAAAGAAATAGGTCGTGTGATACGTAACCGGTAAAGAATGCAAAGCAAAGTGTTATTGAGCAGTCTGTTGCCAATGCCACTATAAGGCAAAGATGCCATTATTAACTACTTACCTTCATCTACTTCTCATTTTACGCCCTATACTATCTCATTTTACTTACTATCTATTCACATAATTCGTAGTAAAATGTAATCAGTGGAATGGAATGTAACATTGATTGCTTCAATATGAATCAACGATTTTTGAATTGTTTCTTATCATGTAACATGCAACATTTTTCTAAAAATAAAATATTATTTTTACTGCGGTTCGGACTTATGACAGTAAGGTCCAATCAACTCAAGGTCCACAAAACACTACGGTCCAATTAAACAGCCAGAATAAATCAACTTAAAACCTCGTATTTTTGATATTGATGTTTAAGGAATATTATCAGATTTACATGATTCAGATTTAATACGATAAGTAAAGAATTTTATTGAAAAATTGTTTAAAACAGGCAATAAGGGAACATGTAACTCGCAGCACGCAATACACTTTATGTTCCCTGACTCATTGATCCTGCATAATACTGAAACGGTGCTTTCTAGACCTTTAAAACTAGCTTTTCTTTATCCACCTGCTGCACCACGCTTGACCATCTTTGAAAAATCACTAGTTTCTTGTTTCTTCCTGTAGTAATCCTGTCATATGTGCGACGTTATAACTCAAAAGAAGCTCAAATACAGACATTTCGACCGAACAATTTGAGATCGTATTGTTGAGGTGATTCCAAAACTTTTCCAGGGGAAGTCGGGTCGTGCCCCGTTGGTGAATTATCAAACGAGACTTTTAAACCTCAATTGATAACCAATCGAATATTTTAATATGTTACCATTTCAATATCGTATAACGTTGGAAACAATTTTTCAAAATTCAAGTGAAGTATAATTCTTGTTTAAATTTGGCTCTTCGTCCTGCAAAAGGTGACAGATCTGATAGTACTTCTCTTGATAGTACATATATCATAAGTTTGTTTTAATATTACTTGCATTAAACAAATGATTATTTTTGAATTAATGAAGCACGGATATATGTCTGGCAATAACTCTTATTACGATACGATACTCGTATTACGATATCTCTCTGAATAAAGTTTGACTTTATACAATCAAAGTGAATGATTTCAATTTACACATTAAACTAAAGCTTCTCTTTCTATACATTGCTATTTAGACAGTGCGTTATGTTTAAAACTAGTGCTACGTCAACACCATATACTTTCACGCCTTATTTGTAACGCTTATGCAATATACAATACTACGTATATTTTTTGCAAAAAAAGATTTTTTCCAACAAACATTATCTTCTTCATGCTGCGATTTCTAACACTTAACATCTCTGACACGTTTCCCTTACTCCACCAGCTACACACTTAAACCCTTTCCTTCCTGACGCCAAAAGAAAGTGGAAAATTTGCATTTGCAGTTTTTAAAGCTTCAAAGTGTTGCAATTACATAAATTAAAGATCTAGTTTTAAAAACCGATTTCATTATGGAAAAACTCTCTATCGTCAATATTGTATTTTGACAATGTTAATTTTTGTTTGAAGTTCTTGAAAATTCAGATCGTTCGCCAAAATTCGATTTGCACCATTTTTATACGTCTTTTGCTCTAGCAGCATTGGGCGATTTGTTTATGGAAACTTGTAGATAGTAATAAAACATTTGTATTACTACTTAGTAATAGTGTGATATAAATAGACATAGGCATAACCCCTGGAATGTATTATGATAAGCACCGCCGTTATAAAAGGTACCCACAAAATCATTAACATCTTCAACCTCACCAGCCTAACCTCTACTCTCAGCAATCATCGCCGAAGTGGTGGTAGCAACAGAGTAATTGCTGCCAGCGAATGCTGCGGTTCTATTGATTCTGATAATGATGCAGGCAGTACGGTGTTGTAATGATGTAATTATGTAGAAATGGGACTACTATCGATATTATGTTCTTGATGGGTGATGCTGACAATCGTTATTGGCTATATTGTAATAACGGTAGTGGAAGTGGCGATAAAAGCGAAGTTGGGGGTCGATCTATGGCCGCGCACTGATAGCGCCAAAACACCGTAATGCGAAAAGAATCGCCAAGTCCCCGCCCTTTCGCGCACAATGGGCCTGGCCTCGGGCGCCGCGCTCTCTCCTCCCAGAGGGCTGCTGCCCGCGGCGACCCACAAAGCTGCGCACTCGGCGGCGCCAGCGACTACACGGCGCGCCCACAATAGCAGCGGAGATCGAATCTCGCCGCGGGCGAGAAAAATTGCTGTTAGAGAAGGGCGGAGAAAAGCCATCCGGCCGCCGGAGGGGACGCGGCGACGAAGTGGCCGACTCCCAGGGCGCGGGCGGGCGGGCGCTGCGGAGTGGCGCCTCAAGGCAGCCGAGGCCCGCGGGGCGGCGGAGCGGTAATGAGGAGCGGGAAGTGGGGCCACACAACCAGCCAAAGGAAGGAAATTGTTACGAGAGAGAGAGAGAGAGAGAGAGATGTGGAAAAGTCGCAGAGGGGGACGAGAGTGTGTGCAGAGGTCGGAGGGAACATAATAAATCCAAAGAAATGTGAGAAAATCAGTGAAATGAAAGGCCATATGGAGGGAAATAAATGTCAAGAAGCAAGAAATTGGCATGTAGACAATGTGAGAACAGAAGAAAATGATGGAAGCTAGGTTTCTGTTGTCCTAGATTAATTCCATCCCGGAATGTTAGACCATAGAGGAATGACTATACGGTATGACCAAGTAGATAAGAAGACCTTTATGTCTTTACCGTTCATTTAAAAAAATGGAAAAATATATAGGTGACAACTGAAGGTTTTTTGTGCCTTTCTAGAGCAAGTAAAAATGTTTAAGAAGATGTTTTACTATGATTCGAATCCACAATGCGAGCGCAGAGTAGTTGTCGCCTTCTGCTCGTTTTGGTCAGTGAAGTTCCGGAAGGAAGAACCCGTCAACAGCTCTAACGCGAATCAGCGACGGTTCACATGAGTATTCACATGAGTATTGAAAACGAGCACAGCTGTTGTACACAATATGCATACCGAAAAGAACAATGAACTTGGTTCGATAGAGAGACAAACAGATATAAGTAACTCTACGAAAGGATACCTCTATTGCAATTAAGAAAATTAGCACTACTGTAAATGATTTAAAGGATGTAAAAGTGTCAAGATAAGTCATGTAAAATATATTTTAGTGAAGACTGGGGAGATGAATTAATCATATGCTTGGTAATTAGATTATAATAAAAGTGAAAATGCAGATCAGAATTACAAGAAGCCACTTAAAGTGGCAATGAATCCCATTCAATATCAGGAAGTTTTCCACACTTTCACCTGAAATTACAATAATGGTACAGATTGTTGCGACGAAAATTGGCCGGTAGTAACAAAACAAACTAGACTTGAATATGCAATTCACATTGTGTAGAAACTTTGCAACAGGGCCGTCTGACAAAGGAGTTAGCGAATGACCTACAGATCAAATTCGCGCCCGCAACGTGGTCCGTAAAGAAGAAGTGATTCCCAGGTTCGTGACGCAGGAGTTGGCAAACACGAGAAATGCTACGGAATGGGCGAATCAAACGTGTTTTTTCATGAGGGAACATTATTAAAACCCTGTTTTGCTATCTTAAACAGAAATAAATCCCCCTGTGAGACAACAAACAGTAGAAGTCACTGTTCGAACTGTCTTATGGAATCATCAATCAGTTCCAGGGAAAAATGGTCTCGAATGGACTTGATCGCTTGATCGAGGTGGCCGTTAGCGCAGGTTTCACACTATTAGCAATACTACAAGACTGTGCTGAGTCTCCTCGCAAGAAAAGGGATTTAGAGCTCTGGCCGTCCGTGGGACCAAGGACGAGTCCGGGCGCCGGCGGGGAAGGCGGGCGGCGGTGCCACTTATCTGCTGAGCCTGTCAGGTGGAGTGCGCTCCTCGACCCGTGCTGGGGGGCGGGGGTGGGGGGCGGAAGTGGAGGGCGTAATGGAGAGGCCAGGCCGGCGAAAAGCGCGAGCCCCGCGCGAAGCTGCCACGGAGGGCCTTTATTGAGTTTCCGCTCTCCTGTGAGCGAGGCGGCCGGAGCGCCATTAGCCCCGGCGAAGGAAGTGGGCGGCGGGCGGCGTGGGCGAGCGGGCGAATGTAACAATGTGCACCTGCATGCCGCAGCAGGTGCCGAGCGAATCACCCGCAGGTTCGAATTCTGCGTAAGACATTCGCATTTATGAGTGGTGAGCAAAGAACAGCTACCCCGCTTACCCAGTAATACACTCTGATCTGGTTCAGCAAATTTTCCGTTGGGGTAATACCACAAAAACAAGAAAAAATGATGTCTCGGAATAAATGTTAAAAACATGTAGGATAAGCAAAGGGGACGAAAATGATTACTTTTGCCAATGAACGTATAGTGGAAAATGCTCATAATGGAGTGGCATGCATTCATGTGTGTAAGTGGCCTTTGCCCCTTACGCTATGGCAACCCCGCAAACACACACGTTCGGCAGGCACATCTCTTTGACTCCATAAAAACGTGGCTTGCCGAATATCTAAGCTCAGGGAATTGATTAAAAATCACAGGGAAAGACATGTGAAATTCCTGTATACGAAATTTCCCACATGTTCATTGTCAAAAAGTGATGATTTTCGACCCCTCTACATGCTCTACATATTTGTAATATTTGTTCTGAGACACCTGTAAGTGCATGGTCAAAAACAACTGCACTTGCAATAAGCAGCCTATAGAAAGAAAACTTTGACGGGTATTTTTGTCGTTGGAAATTGCTTATGTTTCGCTCTGTCCCATAAATCAAGTCAGCAAAGAGTTTATTCCTTGAGGGTGCTTTCTCTTTGAATGCGATCTCTTGATCAGCATAATCGTTTCAAAATGCGGAGTTCATCAGGAAGGATTTCCGAAGGTTTTAAACAGAAGTGTTCGTGAGAGGGGCCGCACCGTATGCCTGTGTTAACGCTCCCTCAGCATGTTCTAGGTACCAGTGGATAGAGGCGCGCCACTGAGGATTTGCGAGGCAGTAACGGGCCAAAACTCAGAATGACAGATGATTGCCGGATTGTCCGATTTGCGCACAGTGCCCAGCCTCAGAGATTACAGTCCTTCCGAGAGCAGCGAGTGCGGGAATCGTTGGCAGAGGGTTGCATTACTAGTACATGCAGGAAGATTATTATGCATGTCCGGCATCAATGTCACATAAGATGGCAAGTTCTGGTGATTCTCTAAAACGTATATTTTTGCATTGTTAACGAAGAACACGTCTCGTCTGCAGAGGTAACATTAGCAGTGTCGTGTGGACAATGCGACATTGTGAGTCATGAGTATGTTGGCTGATTGATGTTCCCGAGAACGTCAACTGCTATGCTCATTAGCCCCGTTAGTGTAGTAAGGAGCCTCAATCACTGGGCAGAGATAACTGCGATCACTCAGACGACAAGGAAGAACGTGAAGTCGTAGGCTTCCGCGACCAGAGTCATGTGGGTGATCTGGGCTATCCGGGTGACGCCGCGTCGAAGGCTGGGTTGCCAACTTGGCAACTCAGCCTTCGACGCGGCGTCACCTGGACAGCCCAGATCACTCACAAGGAAGAACGTGTTCAGGGAAATATTGCGGATATGTTCAAGGCAATATGTAAGAAGTTATGCAAAGTTAATTATACTTCAAAACATACATACAATAGAAGTCAGGTAACTTGAATCCAATTTAAATGCTCGGAAGACCTTAGTAATGTAAGATACAAATAGCTAATGCCGGCTCCTTGAATGTTTATAGTTCAAGTTAAGATGGTTTCTTGATGTGTTGGCACTACTGATGAACCTTTTCCGGCCTCCATTCACAGAAATGGTTCTTACAAAGTGATGTCCGGCATTTTCTTATCGAAAGTAGAACCTCTCTAGGCAGGTGTTACTACCAATAAGAAAATATCCATAGCCCGGTATTAAGATGATTTAGGTACGTATCTAATGAACACCCAAAAAGTTACACTCTAAACATATTAATTTGTATGAGTGTAATTATAATTACACCCATTATAAATGATGCTAACCAAATACAATAGCCATGGCATCGGAAATAATTATTTTCATTAACTATTTTTAGTAAGAACAAAATCATTAAATGACAATGATCATCACATTTTGACGTTGGTCACCTCATCATTTCAAGACTCTACTATATGTACTTTCAGTTTGTGCAGAACAACCTTCATCTTCTATCTTATTCGTCAAGCTTATCTACATAAATAAAGCTGTAGTGTCTGTCTGTGATTTCAAAAAAGCAATTTTATACTCTTCTTTGCTGATTTATATGATAACATACGAACCAATTAAATTGTTTACTACGATTTTTATCAGTCTGTGTGTTTGCCGGGATAATTTCAATTTTGTGTTTGCCGGTAATAATACAATTTTTCACCATCCCTTGATACATATAAGAAGAAAATTTAAAGAAACCAATAGTTTTTGTGAAAAAATTGTTGAAAAAAATTAAATTACTTATATATCCCGTGCAAGATTACACGAAAATTCTTATATTTTCAAAAAAATGCACAAAAATTGACCCTATTTCAATATCTGTCCTTGTAAAACAGATTTCCGTAGGAAAACATGTCTATCTTCAATATTATATTTGTAGGTAGATGCCCAAAAACTTGCCCTTTTGGAATTTTAGAAAAATTTGGGATTTCAACACACCTGAGACCTGCACCATTTTTTTGAACGCCCGTTACGCTATTCCAGTACAGAGTTTAATAAAAAAAATGGTGCCATTTTTGAGAAAATTTTGGACATGTTCCTGAGATTTCATCTAAAGTAACCTTAAAAATTAAAATATTCGGATGAAACTTCGAATCCTTCAGATAGCTCAGGTCGATCGGAGAACATCAATTATTTCTGTACGGTTTTGCAGTTTTCACGTGCTGACAGAATCAGTTGATCCCAAAGCTAGAGCTCTCGCCTGGCAGCCTTAATCTTTGCCGCGTGGATTACCAGTACAATCAAGGAGTATACGCTGTCGCGGGCTCAGAGTTTCAACAACGCACTGATGGGTATACGCAATGACGGCTGAGAAATTCCTGATACAGCGAAGGTCTTCTCAGCAGTCTCTTTCAACTACTAGCTTTGGTTCGCATTGCAACAAGGCTTCGTAGAAGACGCTGCCGTTTTCCAAGAAATCGGAGGCATCTACACAAAGTTACGCGTCATGTTGCCTCACGCTTCTTTTCAACAGTGCTGCACTCTATGTGCGGACTGATGAAGAACTACTGGGTTAATTTCAATGTACTAATTTACATGTCAGCTTATTTGCATTTCTTTGAACTTCGCGAGGTATGGGAGAATTATTATTTTATCTTAGGCGTAGTTAACCCAAAAACGCAAAAGCGTAAACCGGATTTGTCCCAAGGAGGGCTTATAATCGTGCATTAAAGGTTAGACGTCAAAACTAAATATTGCGAATGCATAAGTGTGTTAACAGCCATGTTCTGTGAATGGACGGATGAGTTGGTGTGACAATATAGGATGAGTGAGTGTACAACGTAAACCTCAGATATACTAAATGCTTAAAAACTAACATGGTACAGATATGATTGTTAGTGACGTTACAATTATGTTTAAGATTAGTACAGGTGTAGTCGCAATCAGTTTTGCACAACAAATACTTAAAAACCGTAAAACTTGCCACATTAGACTAAAGAATGCGATCTGGGGCAACGGGATAAGGGACCAGCTCATATCTCCATACATACACAACGCACAACTCCGGCTTCAAAAGATTTACATGGGGATCATTAGTTGGAAAAACATGTGGGGAAAACATAAAGAGCCAAAAATAAGTAAAATTCTTCAGTTTCATGATACCTTCTACTTGAGGTTGAAGGGGCAACAGGGTCGTCCGGTATTGGGAGAGAAGACACCAAGCACATACATCTCAGTATCACTGGATATTCCTAAGCCATTGTTCACGGATTCTTCCAAATCTCCATGGATATTTCTGAAACTTTTTACGTAATTTGTATGTACATATCACACTTTCTTCAATTCATTACAATAGCCAAAAACTGAATTTCACTGAATTAAGAGGATAAATGTTTCTGTATATCCCGCATCCCCACATTTCTTTATAATATTGTTTCATTTGCAATTTTATTTCTGAATGAACATTTTTGAAAATTGTATAATTATAAAACATAATTTTGAGAGCACTACTTGTCACCCCTTGAGAGGGAAAAATATTGAAAAATTTGAAGCCGTTTTTGGTTAAAAGTAGCTTATAGTTCACAGAAAATTACCCAAAACAACGCATATCTTCAAAAACCTTTACACTGTCTTATTTCAATATCTATCTTCGCTCTACAGATTTATCTTCAACATCGTAGTTCTACAAAGTCGCTCTGAAAATTTTGACGTTCTGCAATTTTCGAAAAATTAGAAATTTCAACAACAAGGACTGAGTCATTCATTAACTGCACTTTTCGCAATTCGATGAAGAAGTTGAATAAAAAAATTGGAGTCATTTGAGAAAATTTTGAAAATATGGTTTTAATCACAGTATCCATTTCACACTCTCGGGGCTTTGAGTTCTATCAGATCGATCAGGGAATACCATTCTTAGAGAAAATTTAAGTGCAAGATTGGCCACAGATGGACAGAAGAACGAATGTACAGACATATTTTTGTCGTCGATCGATTATTCGGTATCGATAACCCACAAAATGTTGTATCGGACTACTCCACGTGTTAGAGGAAGTAATTTACTATACATGACAAGAAGATTTATTCACTTCATCGCAATCAGTGCCCGACAATGCGGGTTTTCTGTCAAAAAAACTTACATCACATACTTCCTAATATTATTTGTAACGGCTAAACAATATTATAATACTACATTAACCAAAAGCATTAACCATAAAGCTAACATGAAGCTACATTTACCATTAAGCAAAAGGAGTCTTTACGCGGAGAGACTCGAACACGGGCCCACCGAATTGACTGGACGTGAGCATTACCGTTACAACACGCAATCCGCTGGTAGTTCAGCGATAATGAGATCCGTGCCATTGACGATACGTCCCTTGCTTTATTTGTGGGAAAATTTGAAGAAAATATTTTCAGCACTTTTTGCGATGTACGAGTATTTTCTATAAATTGCATTAATTTTAGGCAGAAATTACGTAGAAACGAAATAACGATCGAAAACGATCTCACGATATAATCTTACGAAGTAAGATCGAGAATAAATGTTTCACATCACTTTCTTTTTCTGAGACTCTTTTTTTGTTACTTAGGAGTTTTTCGGTAAATTTCATTATTTCATTACGTTCAATAACTTGCCTTTATGGTAAATACAATCGATAAGTGCAAGTTTAGTGCTTAATATTACAGAAGAGGAAATTTCGTTTTGAGGGATACAAATAAAGAAAAGAACAAATATGAAAATTGATGAAATTGTGAATAACGGCAGTCCTATTTCCAAGCGGAGTTCAAAACAAAGTTTTGCCAATGTTTCCTGAAATCGAAGTGCACGAACTGTAGAGCGTGTTTCCGAGAACGTCTCCGGAGCCTGCTAGCAGTGCTTCATGTCTCGGAAAAGTGGTTTCTTTTGCAAGTTATGTTTGAATTTGAAATATATGCAAGCCACGTTATATTGGTTTCCGTGTATCGTTAGACAAAACGGTTAAGGAGGGAGACCGGGTTTGGTTTACACAGGCGACTGATAGGCACTGTTTCCAACATCTGCCCCGCGGCTTTCATTAGTATTAATTTTATGACACGCGACCTTCACGGTGCTGCTTGTTCAGTATCAAGGACCCACCAAACATAGATTTTGACTTCACAACATGTCATAGGAAGTAATTTATTACGTACAGGAATAAAATTCATCCACTTTTTCGTTACCAAGGCGGGGCAATAGGATTATTTTCTGTCGAAAAATCTCCGATTTTCGGCGCAAGGTGATTGGTGAGTATTGGTGTTATTTTGAAGAAACTGAAAAAGCGAACATTTTTATACGTCTACGCTTAAAAAACGTGTTTTCTGGTAAACTTATTGTTGTCAAACCTGAATTTTTTCAACTACCCCGAAAACTTATGCAGCATACACATTAAACCTTTTTTTTTTTAGCACCATTTCACGATACTAATAAGTCTACGGACAGCATAGCTACTTCCTTCTTCATGCTGCTTTGGTTTCATTTTCATTCACATTTTTTGCAGTACTTGAATTCTTTAAACAGTACTCTGAACACGTGTATTCTTTCCGCAAATTATAGTATAGACGTGACGCTGAATTCGGGTAGTGAATCGCAAAGGAGCTCTTTCCATCTGGCATAATATGATCCTGCATGATCTCATTCCCATTGATGGACGGCTTCTTTCATGGAAGTAGCAGCCCAACATTTAAATCATGCAATTGAGAAACAATATTTGTAGGTACAGTGGGCGTGGTTACTCTGTAGACAGACGTCGCTACTACAATACATTGCAGATACTGATACTCTCTTTTAACTAACGAATCACATACTTTCTCGCATAACTAGCAACTGTTACGTAATACTAATGGTTAGGGACTGGTAATTGTACAGAACATAATTGTAACGATTACGTACTTGTAACTGCAAAAATATCTGCAACCCACAAAATTATTTGCCCGGCAAACAGTATCAAGAACTCAAAAAATGTTTTTCTGCTGAAAAATCGGTATTATTTTCTGCAATATTACACAACTTTCTTTTTCTACGAAGCAGATGAGTGAAATCAAAGAAACAAAACGGCCACCTTTACATGGAGTTTACCCTTCATTGTGTAACTTACATCTGCGCTCATATGCTTTGAATCGAGAAACTGACCTTAAAAAAATACTTCTCTCGCAATGAAGAAGACATTTCCTTTCTTCACATGGCGCTAAATGGCAGTGTTCGTTGGCACATTTCAAATATTCACATCATAACAAGGAAAGCGGCTCTCGTGTGTGGTCGTTGCTGCTGTCTGGAAGAAACGTAGACGAGGACGCCGCGCAGGGAGGAGGTGAAGGTCGGGGAATCCCTGGCGGATGAGCCGACGCGACGTGGAGGCGCGCGAGATCGATGCCAGGGCGACGCAGCGCACTGGCTCTCGCTCCCGCTCCCTCTCGCGCTCTCTCCCGCTCCCTCTCCCACTCCAGAACAAAAATGTCATACAAATTGTTTCGTCAGGTTTACGTACCTAATTAACAGGAGGCATATACTTGTATTTTTGACACACTTTAAAGCCAACAAGGTATTATGAAATGAGGACACAAACGCCGTCTTTAAGGTCTTCGCGTTTTGCATTCAAATAAGTTATAATTGATTCGTTTGTTTGCAAAAGGACACACATCACAGTTTATAAAGGAAAGTATTGTTTTGTTAAATAAGTTCAAAGAATATAGAAAAATTAGAAAGGACACAGTCGTAATTCAAAATAAAAAAACTGGAAGGTAGAATTTCCCACTCTGGGAGTTGACTTTAGTAACGTGAGTTCCTTGCTACATCTACATACCAGAGATTGAGCGGCCATGGAAAACATTTTTGCCGGTTCAAGTAGCTTTATAAAATTACGTAACAAATAATGCGATCAGGTCAGGCAGGTTGCCTAATTTAGCTAGTGCTACAATAGCACATATTTGTGCTGAGTGAGTGATCTTTGGGGTTTTGTTCATGGCACGCCTGCCGGAAGACGGAAGACGGGAAATAAGAAAGAAAAAAGAAGAAAAACAGGAAAGGAAAGGAACTTAAAGGAGTAGAAATAAGAGGAGAAAGAGAAGAAAGAGTAGAAGACGTGGAAGAATAAGAATAAGAAGACGAAGAGATCAAGAAATAGGAGAAAAAATAAGGAAGGGATGCGAAAATAATAAAAAGAATTAGTAAGAAAAAGAAGACGGGGAATAAGAAAGAAAACACAAGAAATAACCAAGAAAGGAAAAAAACATAAAGGAGAAAGAAAATAAAGAGTAGGCGAAGAGAGATGTACAAGAAAAAGAAGAAGAAGAAGAAGAAGAAGAAGAAGGAAGAACTGTTGACTTGGCTCAATACTGTTTACTCAGCATCCACATACCGAATCGAATTGTATACGTGCGTATTTCTCGCTTATAAAGTACTGATACAGCATGGCTCCGACAGTTAATCACGAAAAAAAGAGGAAAGAAAAGTTTTTAAATATTCTAACTATATCTTCTACTTTGAAAGGGACAAAGGAAATGTTAAAGGAAAAACTCGCATGTGTGCGCTAGATCAAAGTATATTTCGACTTAAACTAAATAAACGTAAAATTAAGCTATTGTAATTTATATTACTTTTTTGAATAAATGAGCAAATGGAAAAATCTGTTATTGAAAAAATTGAATATATCAAAATAATTACTTACGATGAAGATTAAAATAAAGCGACAACCGCACCATTGCGAATGGAGCACCTGTAACATGAGATAATGCAAATTGATATCAAATGTGTAAATAAGCATCAGCCTTACATGTTTATCTTTTTCTGTACATTTATTGTTCATTGAAGCACTGATTTGTAGTATTTTTACAGTTCGAAATCGCATTGTTCCTGGGCAGCTTAGAAAGAGCATATGCACCTAAAAGCTATAAAATATACATCTGTCTTTTCATCTTTAAAAACTGAACTTCGTATATAAAGTTCATTTTAGTGTCATTCCCACGACACAATAAAAATAAATTGGCTTTTTCTTAAATTTCTGTAGTGTTTTTTTTTTATCTTTGGTAAAACGTGACTTGTTCCTTTTCTAAAATAAACCATATCAATTTTCTAAAATAAACCGACTAGTCATGCAGTCAATATTTGGATGACTCAAACATTACTCATTTTTTTGTCATGTGGTGAATCAATACAGTAATAATAATAATTATTATTACTCTTAATAATCGAGCCTCACATTACATAATGACATTACTTGTGAATACATACAACGTCCCGATACCTGTCGTGACGATGATGAACCCCTCGGTGCTCGCTGCGGTCGCAGGAGGCTCGAGGAGGATCCCCCCCTTTCCGCCCCCCTCTGCCCCGCCCATTCCCATGGCGCCTTCCCAAGCGCCCCAGCGCGCTCCTCGCCCCCCACTGCCCCTCACCTTGTTTGTAGCCCATTAGCGTCGCATTTCATAGCCCCCTCTCTCGACCGCTGATCATTAGCCCCTCCCCAGCGCGCAAGTCGCAATTCCGCGCATCAGGCGCTATTCCGCGCATCAGTTTTAGATCACGGCCGTTCGCAGCGCTTCAATTAAACCTGCGCAGCCTCTCAGCATTGCAGCCCCAGGGGAAAGGCGCGGGAGGGGACGGGGCTGAAGCACGGAAACGCTGTTCCCAACAGAGCAGTCAAGTTGACCGAAGACACTTGAGCTCTCCAAAACACTTCGAACTTCCCGTTCCCCATGCAAGTGTTAACAACAGGAGCCAGGGAGTGCAAACGCTGGGTTTTACTTTACACGATATTTCCTTACCTCTACCCCATTTCAAATGGAAATTGTTTTAATCAACAGGACTGGAATTAAGCAAAAACACGAATTGTCTATATAATCGAGTTACTTCCAAGTACATATCTTAACCATTTTAAGAGATCATTGACACTATTCTCTTACTTTCTTGTTTCTTCACAGCAATGCTAATTACATGGAACAAGCATATATAATACTTATACCTTTCCCCATTCGTCACATAAAGATTTTCATGAATATTTGGTCTTTTTATCTCTGTCGTGTCTGTTATTTTTAAATATTTTTTATGAAGGAGTTTGACACTTTATGGTTCCTTTAACATATTTTGTCTCACATTTCATGACAATTACCACAAACCGTGTAGTATCTGATTTATCATGTGTGCATTGCATAATTTTCTTTGTTAAATTCCTTGCTACACATAACACAGCTACACAGCAAGCTACACAATGTTAATCTCTTATCCAATTATGTAGGACATATTTAATGACTAGTCTTTTTTTATTTCTGTATATTAAACACTATTTTTCGCCCTTACACAACACGCCTGATTTCATTGATGTTTAAGAACATACCGAATTTTCAGTCGCGAGAAAGGATGTATAAAGAATAAACACTACAAAAGGACACACACTAAAACTGTATTTATGCTCCGCCCATTTCAGTTTTATCTCCTAGGAATTTCCTTGCCGCATCTCGTGTATCAAGTATCACTAATATCTGCTTCACTGTTAATGTTCCTGCTCCACCTATTGAGAACTTGTTGATTGTGGTATTATTCAAGTAGATGAAATAATTATCCGGATAGATATTTTCTTTATAGTTTTTCAGTTCACCAGCTGTTTTTTTTTTTTTGTTTCTTCCCACTGTTTACAGTGCCAATGTGGTTGGTGGGTGGAATAAAGACACCAATTAATACGAAGTTCTGGCTTCTTTTTGATCAACAGTACGATATCTGGGCAATATACTGGTGAAGTTACATCAGTTGTTATTTTATCATTCCAGCATAATTATATGTTGTTCGTACTTTCAATGACGAGACGGAGGCTCATATTTGCAGCACTGGATCATTGTGTCACTATTGCGTTCACAAAAACAGGAAAATCTGTCTAAGCCGGAATCAATCGAGACACAAAAATCCGGTTTAAGTAAGTTTCCGTTTTATGAACGGTTGTCCATTTTACGACACTTGCGATATTGATATTTCCGTTCTGAAATTAGTAAATTAGTGTAAGTAAAGAGGTTATTAAATTACATGATTTTATTATTATTATTATTATTATTATTATTATTATTATTATTATTATTATTAACATACATTTACATATAACGTATTTACGGAAGAAATCACCAATAAATCAATATTAAACATTCTTCATTCACAACTGCTTAGTTTATCTTGCTTTAACCCATTCATCTAATGAGTGTATAATTTTCGCATTGTTACATTTGTTGTGAAACAATTAAAAATACACATCACCTCACTGCCTAATTGGCTGCAACCGAATTGTTTGCTTACTCTTTCAACGCACAATTCGACACATCCCAGAGTTTTATGATTTTCTAATACCCTTGCATGGCCGTGAGCAATGCATTTGCAAAATTAAAATAAAACATTTAGAGTATTTTTTGAGAAAATAATTGCTTAAAAATTGTCTAATGCATGCAAAATGACGTGAAAATCACTTACGTATTCGAAAAAGAATCGCAATTGGCAATTTTCGACAAAAACTCTTATTGTCCGGTCCTGGTAATAAAAAAAGTGAATAAATCTTGTATGTGCTAAATTACTACAACACGGTCGTGTAGTCAAAAACCATGTTTTGTGGGACCTTTATTTTCGAACCCTTACCGTCTCGGTATTAATAGCCATTGCCTATTATCCCTTTGACCAGGGGTTTGGAGCCATTTGATCCCCGGTGTATCCAGACGGTCTCTCCTTCCAGGGAGTCGGGGTTTCTCGCGTTGCTTGACCTCCATGAGTTCACGGGGCGTAGTTAAGCAATTCTGCTAGCGACGCCTGCAAATGCTCTGGTCCTTTCACAGCCCTCTATGACATTTAATCGTTAATTGACGTCTCTTGATCTTTTCTTAGGACACGTTTATGAACTTCCTTAACTTGAACTTCCACTCCATACTTTTATGAATTGATTTGTATAAGAATGCAGTCAGAAGGATTTAAACTGCTTTGAATTTTGGGTAAAAGACGTGTCTAAACTGATGAAGCCCCAATTATGCGGGTCGAATTCACGTTAGAGTTACAGCTTTTTTCGTAGTTTGTTCTTTATTGAAAATATAGTAAAAATGTTGTATTGACTGTTAAAAATGTTTCTGTGTTGAAATAGTTTCTGTACTGTGAAAAGAAGATTCGTCAAGAAATTTTTTACATTTGCTAGTATTTTCATTTTTCCTTGCAGCAATTTTTTCTTCAAAATATATTTACACTACTTCTGGCACTGCTTATAACTACTTCATAATGCCGTTACAAAGGAAAACTGTGAACCTCAAACTACTTCTTTTATTCCTCCAGCGCAGAACCAAACGCCAAGTTGTCTGTTGTCTTTCATACAGAAAAAATGCGTCAAACAAAAAATGAAGTTCGTGGAAAAAGGGGGAGGAGTCCTAGGGGAGGCAGGCAAGCGTTGAAGCATGGATCGCCTCGGGCTGCACAAACGCCCACCCCTCCCCGCCGCTCCGCCCCGCCCCAACCGCCACTTTCCGCACCCCTCCCTTCCTCGCCACGCCCCGTCGCGCTCACCACTTTCGGCACCCCCTCTCCGAAACGCACGCCCCCTCCGTCGTGCGCTGCGACTTATTGCTCGGCGGGGGAGGCAACCTCCTTGATGCGCCCGTCCTCCCCGCCATTTGCAGCGCTTCTCCATTCCTTGCAATTCCACACGCCAAAGTTTCCAGCCGCTGCATGAAGACAGCTTATTCCGCGAATTCCTGTGTTGCAAGAGAAACAGCGTATTTTGACCCAACGGGAAATTCGGTTCCTGTCCAGTGAGTGGAATACGAAACTCGGCAAGCGGTTAGCAACTTGAAATGGATGCCAATGCATAATGTGTGCTTCGCTGCATTCAGATCACTTAACTGAATTTATGACCTGCAGAGGAACTCGGACTCTATATTCTCAGTCTCACTTATTCTGCATAACAAAGCACATACGAACAAAACACACAGCCAACATTCTAATAATATACGGAAACATTTCTCAGATTAATTTCTGTCGATGATCCCCTGACTTATTCAATAAACAAGATTCGAACGTTGTTTGCAACAGTTATAAAATAGCAAAGGAAAAATCTCGGTATAAGCTATCCATAAGCTCAGAAAAACACTATCAAAGCTTCAACCCATTTTAAGGGAGTGTCGGCGACAAATAGCGTTTTGAGGTTAGGAAATATATTCCAAACAACGTATTTTATCAGACCATTGAAAAATAAAACAAAAGATATGAGAAATTTATTAGAATATCTTTACTGTAAAACATTATTGCTTCTTAGTTGGTGTAATTATTTCGGAGAGATCACCTCCCTAGAGTTGGTAGGTTTTACATAAAGAATCAATCTAGAGGAAAGTAATATCTTAATTGAATTTTTCAATTGAATGGAAAAATTCAAGTAGACAAAAACAGCATACCAATATTGTCTAATAGTGTTAATGCCACGTTTGTAGAGCGTGGCTTCGCAACGGCTGAATATCAAGCACGAAGCGTAACTGAAATTAGTCGCAGGCAGAGGATAGGAAATTGCGCTTGCATGAGAGCGGTGACTCACAGCGCGCCCTCGCGCCGACGCTGCTCAGCGCTTCCGAAGCTCCTCGCGCCCACACGCGCCCCCTCACTCAGCCCCCAGCTGCGCTTTGTTGAAGGGCGACAGCAAGCAGTGAGGAATCAAACGGTCTGCTTTGAATGATGTCCCTCATCTATTTCTACTTCAGTTGTGATTTGCCATTAATTTCCACTCTAAATGATTTAATGTGAGATTATACTCCCTCGAGTAGCCAGGGACCTTTCATATAACTGGACCAAATTCAGCAATGTTGATAAAGGAATAAAAAATATGTATGCCAATTTTAAAACGAAGGATATCACATTTCATTCGAAAAGTCTCGCTATGTAATTGGTAGAGCAGATCTTAATGATGATAATTAAGGTTTAGGGGCGCTTAATAGGTGCGCTATTGAGTGGAGATGCAGGAGAGTTGAGTGCGTGTGTCTCAGATGTTAGCGTTGGAGGGAAGGAAGTGCACCCATGCAAGAGGCGTGGGAGGGGGCAGCAGGAGGGGGAACTGGTTGAGGGAGGGGCAGGTCTGAAAGGGAGGGGCCGAGGGGTTGCGCGCTGCTCGGAAGAAGCCAAGTGGAGGGGGATGATGGAGCGCGGGGCACAACTTCAATAGACTTTCGTGGAATAAATATATTCCTCTATTAAGGTAGATAGCCCGTCGCGTGGAACGTTTCCTGAACAAAACCACCTGATTTAATGTCGCACGAAAAACCTCTGAAGATGGGCTGCCCCGGAGGGGTTAGGAGGGGCGGAGGAGGGGCGGAGCGGAGCGGCAGGGAGGCAGGCGTCCCCCTGACATTCTCCAAGTTTAATGGTAGGGGAGGTTAGTGACGGAGAGACAAGGCGCGGGGGCGGTGGAGACGGGAGCGGCGGAAGGAGGGGTGTTGGTGGAGGCTGCGGTCGCCCGGCAGCGGCGCGGCGTGGCGTGGCGAGAAGATGTGAAGATCGAGCGTAGACAGTAAACAAAGCTTACCGAAGAGTTGTCGGAGGGCGTATACGTGAAGTGAATGAGAAGATACACGACACTTAGGCAAGACTAGAAACTATCAGTAACTGGAAGTAACAGCGGGTAGGAGTATCCTTAAATCGGCGTGGTAAGTGAGTACTTTAAAGAAAGAACATTTGCGGTTGTAAAAGGCAGCACATCAGTCATTCTGCCAGGTTTCATAATTCATAAACGAAAAACGTGATTTAAACCAAATGAAACCGGCTTAGGCGGCTCAGAACCTTAATTGATGTCACTGCAGTGGCTCCGGCCGAGAAGTTCCAGGGCTAGGACTAACTAGGTCGAATTCAGCCACTGTCAGGAGGACAATTCTAGCGGCCGGTCGGCTACTCTTGATCGGCAATATTCCGTGCCTTCTCCAATCAATACCAAGCGAAAGCATGAGCAGTACCCGAACAAACGGGCGGATCGCGCGCGATCTTTCCTTCCTCTTTTTTGGGCTATCCTCCCCCTTACACTCACTTACACTGATATGCACAGCACGACTCAGTTGTCGGGAGACCAGTTGGGAGCTTAGAGCGTGTTCCGGCTGGGGGGAGTGCCCTGCTGGTAGGAGATACCTTATTGGGGAAAACCTCGCAATCCGACGTGTAGGTCGACGCTGGATCACAACAAGCAGCTTTGGAACACCGCCCGCGAGAAAAAAAAGTACTATATTAATGACACGAACGACCTTAAAAGTTGTCGTGTCCTAATAAACCAATCAACCAAAAGAATGCCATTGGACTGACAACCTGCCAGAGTACCAAACCTTGCAAGAAGAATTATTTATTTGTGATGTCACTGAACTGTATTTGAAACTTGAAGATGAGATGAGAACGATGAGAAATATGAATGATCAGGGTGACATCCCATTAAAGGAAGGCAATTTCCAACTCAATTTCCGTGTTTTTGAGGGGGCCCGGCCGCGAGAATGGAAGCAAGCGAAACGTCGTGAGTGCGGGGCGTAGTGAGTGGCGAGGGCCAAGATGGCGGTGGGTGGCAGGAGTGGCGCGGCGAGGGGCGTGACGCCAGCGCCCCCGCCAGGGTTCCTCTCATCTGGAAAACGGCCTCCTTCGTGGGGGACTTCCTCCTGCAACTCCTTCCTCGCATGGCTTTTGCAGTGTTGTACTTGCGAATGGTAAATGCAAAGCTGTTACCTTTCTTATTACGTACAAATGCAAAACAAACTACGTAAATGTTGTGTGTATGAGCGATGTGAATGTCTTCAGTATGTTTTTTCTTAAAGTAGGCTTTATTATTTGTAGAGTCAGGTCGGACTATGTATACTCACATTTTTAATAGTGACCCTTACAATTTTGTTTTTCCTTTTTCAAAACGTTAGCTTTTGAAAGCCCTTGTATGATTCTTAAGGCAAGTGTTTACTGCCACGCGCAAGTGGAAACGTTGTTCCCGTAAGTATTGTAATGAAATATGATGATTGGGCGCAGAGTCAATCGCAGTCACACTAGATATGACAGAGAATTGGGAAAGTGGACCATGTAGACTGCAAGACATGCAGGAATGAGGCAGACGTTAGGATTGGGATGCATAGGCCGTTGTAGAACAAAGCTACGACTCAGTTTCAGCCTCTCCGCGTTAACAAAACTTATAACACTTAATTACTACTATCTCCTTATCCCGTTCATTAAACATTGTTTAAAAGAATCTGCCGTGAGCATCTGAGTTCGAAAGTTCTTCCATTACTCATGAAAAACCATTTATTTTCGTTATTCGCAATATGGACTTAAATGCATGCTTTTTTCTCTTTCCCTCCCCCGTGTCACCTTTCGGGATGCAATCGGGCTAAGCCTTCCAGGGAGGCCATACTTGAAAGTGGATTAACTGGTAAGTGAATGAGATGTATAGCTTACAGGGATGCAACAATCGGGCAATTGTCCGTGACCTGCAGAGAGGCGAACATATTGAACATAAATCCAAATATCTCATGTTACTTCTCTTTAAACCGTATACAATTTCGTGTCAAAATTAATTAATTAATTAATTAACTAGTAAATCACTTTAAAGTGCACCATTTTTTGTCTTGGAAACAGTCATTGGTGCACACATACACTCATAAAACCTAATAAATGCATCCGTTCTGAGAAGACCGCTAAGGACGGCGCTTTGTTGGGGTTCCCCACATCAAGAGTGCAACAGAAGTTCTCGAAAACTCGAGTTCCCTGGATTAGCAAGCGAGTGCAGGATCCCGTACTGCGTGCACCAGATCCGAGGCAAACGTCCTGAAGATGGAGGGTGGGAGGTGAAGTAAATTGTCGGCATCGACGTCTTGAAGGTGGCTTTGTGAACGTATTAAAGAATGGCAGCGTCGATCTGATTATACCCATCATCACGGAGGTGCGGCATATTTTCTATGTACGACGACGACGACACTAAAGTAATAGCACACTCCTACACTAATGTTTCACTTTTATATCTCCCGCATACAAATCAACCCTACCTGTATCTTCCTTACTCGCGTGCTGCGGATCACCGTCTCTGAAATTTCGGATATTGCAAATGACCAATTCCCACATATACAGTATTGAAAATGGACACTTTTTCCAAAATGAAAACTATTCATCAAAGTTGTATATTTAAACAAGTTCAGTACAAAACTCCGAAAATATTAGTATATTTCGTAACATTTACAGGGAAGTATAGCCAACATTTCTCAATTGACAAGACTCAAAAACAGTCTTTAATTTTTTTCTTCGAATATTCAAAGGACTCTTAAATAATTGCGCAGGTCTCATTTCCGACAAACTTTCTGTATTTTTGAATATTGCAAAAAAATTCACATTGCAGGAGTACAACATTAATGATAGAGATTTTTCTATAATAAAATCTAATCTGAAATTTAGATCTTAGGACAGGCACATTTTTTTAAGAAACTAGTAGTTCTTACGTTATTCTTGCTTGAAATTCAGGTAATTTTTAAAAAATTCCAAAAAGGGCTGCAACTTTTTTCTTTATTTTTTCCTCGGAAAAGGGAAGGTAGCTTAAAAATCACGAAGGTTACACTTTCGGTACAGATAATCATCACTTCTACATATAATGTGTCTAAGGAGCAAACTTCGAAAATACGCTTTTAAGATAGTTTTAAGCATATTTTGTCTAATAAACTCCATCTATATTCCGAATGGTTGACCCGCAATAAGCATTCAAAAGTTGGTTTGAAAAAATACTTTCTATGCAAAAATTTTCAGAAACATATAAACACCCTAGAAACATGTTAATTGTTTAATCTTTTACAAAAGAAATAAATCTATTGTTCACAAAGAAAAATTACTACACAAATAAAAAGCACCCTATTTACACAATTCGACTGCTATTTTTATTTCTGTGTTGATTTTTCTTTGTGAACAAATATATTTAATTCGTCATTCAATATTCGTTGCACGTTGTCAATGGGTGCCTACGTATGTTTCCAAAGAATTGTATCAATCAAAGAGAAAAAGTATGCACCAAAGATGAGTCGTTCTCAACTTTTAACGAAATCTTCGCTCTGCGGGCAATTTTCTCTTATGTTCTCCGTGCATTTTACAGCCCCACCTCCGTTTCCAGCAAACGAAATTCTTACTTTAGTTCCTTTGGGAGAAAATATACCACAAAGAGCGTGAGAGATAAGCAGTTAAATACCTTCCTCGCGAAATAACACTGCCACAATTTGATATTACAAAGTCCACAGTAAAGTTAATGGAGCAGAGGAGATACTAACAGAGCTTTCATTTGTCGTTGAAAATGTTACATTTCATAGTCTGCTCGTAGCATCTCTGAAGGCTATGCATGTTGAGAATTTTGAATCTTTGAAAATATCGATCTTTAAAGTCCGTTGAAGACGATACAGTTTGACAAATGTGACGTGATCGTTTAAAAAAGGAAATGATTAACTGTGAATCCATCTTAATGAAGGTAGAAGCATCTTTGTTTCTTGCCACATAGTAAGTATGAAATTCAAGACGTTAAAGCAGTCAGCGTATAAATAACGAGGAAAGCTTGTTTCCAGTATTACGAGGCTCCCATCAACTGAGGGAATGCATTCAAGAGAAAACAGCTCGCAAACACACACGACTCTGAGAACTCGCAGCGAGTAGCTGCAGGGACCCTTACAGACACCTAGAAACGTCGGCGTGAATCTCTTTCTTCTTTGACGAGAAAAACGTATTTTGCATTCGTGTTCCTCCGGATATGCAGTGCTCCGGTTCTTCTCTACGCATGTTTTTACGCACATCTGCAGCTACCGAGGGCCGTGAGTTATGCAGCTTCATTACCCTCTTCTCACAGAATATGCAATGTTTTTGTTCGTCATTGTCGTTTCGTTCACGGCACACAAATCTGTAACTAAATGTCTGTGATGACCCTGCTCAACATTGCATTTACTCGGAAATACTTTTTTTTGTTTGCGATTGTTTTGTTCTTTGGAAATACTCAGAATAAACTAATTTTACCAAGAACACTCAAATGTTTTTTTTTAGTTTACTTCCACTAGCAGCAAACAATACGTGTATTTTAATGCTCATTTGCCTCATCGAAACTTGAAAAATACCTATGAAATCCGTTATGATTTGTTTAAATTTTCAAATCGAAATTAATCAAATGGAGAAATTTGTTCATATTGAAGAGGAAGAATAAATATTAAAAGTGATTAATTGCATATATTTCAAAAAAATCAGTACAAAAAATATGCATAAACAGTTTAAAGAAAAAATCATTAAAACACGTATTTACTTTTACAGAAACGACAGTGCCACTATTATCTCTGCCAATGCATACGGAATTGCGGAAAATGAATTTTTAGTATAGATTTTAATCTTACGATCATGGTTTAGGTAGTTCAGTTATGTAACATACTGTGACACGAATTATATCTTCATGGTTAAAAAAACAATTCTAAATCCGCACACATTCTTTTCAGATGTGTCACTTTACATTTAATATTGAGTTTCTTTAAGATTTTACTCACATAACAATACACAATTTTCATCGTCGCTAATTTTACAATTTTATTTTTACATTAAAGTTTAATAAAGTGGAGAACTATGGAAATCTTTATCTTTATCATTACTAAACGGACTTAAGTGTAAGACGTTTAATATTTTGTTTGTCTTGAAAATGCTCTTTGGTCTTATTTTTTTCATCCCCAGAGTATTGTCTGCTTGAATTAATGTATTCATGAGAGTGGAAGTTAAAATTTGGATGCTTTTAACTTGGTGTTTAATCTCCTGTAGTTTCATAATGTAACACCATGCAATAACACTTATGAATAAACAGAAGTTTTAGCTGCGGTGAGTCAAACCTTCTCTTTGGTGAAAACCTGGAGCTTGCCCTAAAATACTCTCAAATATAAAATCACTTTTCAGAAATGCTGTACAAACAACAAATAGAGGCAGCTGTTTCACGAGATTTCCATAAAGTCAATGGTAGAGTAGTAAGTAGCGTTAGGTTAATTGGATCAATTTTCACCTTTTCATTTTTTCAATTTGTTTTCATTTTGTTATCCAAACGTTTAATAGAGTACATAATCATATTAAGTCACATGTAAGGAGCAATAATAAAAATAATTAATTTTCTAGCTTCATGCAAAATTTCGTGGTGTTGGGGGGAAATGGTTCCCTTAATCCTGGTATGACGTTAACTGAGCTACCCACTGAGGATAAGTGAGCAGTAAGTGTGAATGTTGAACGCAGTTTTACATTATGGAGAAACATAGAGTGAGTTTTATTCTAATGAAGAAATTACTTTTATTTTATTTTTAACATATTCAAATAGTCATTACTGGAGCTAATATTGTCATTTCCTACACCAATATTGCCTTTTGACATCCTTGAGTCTTGGCAATGCTGCTCTCAAGATACATTCAGTTGCCTGTAATTTTTCGGATTGGAATTTTGTGTTAGAAGTTTCCTTATTTCATCCTTCAACAGCTGCTCTGGCGGTACTATTTAGACCTTCCAGTTGCGTCAACTGTTTTGGTCATTAGTTACAGCCGGGAGGAGGAGGAGGTCCCGCCCCGCTGTTCCGCCCCGCTGGAACGGGAGTTCGGGCACCGATCTGCACGTCGGCTCGTGGGGCTTTCCACCTCCAGGCATTTCCTCCAGCGGACCACTGACTCACTCAGAACAAGCTCCCGACGGGTCACCCGGCTTGTGTAATGTAGTGCCTATATGTGGATTAAGGGGAGAAGAGGGAATAAAGGTGAGGAAAGGAATTCAGCGCCGCGATACGTGGCCCGATTGATAAAGTACTACTCCGGCATTCCGCCAAGTATTGATGAGGTAAACCGCGTAAAACTACCGTTCAGAGCAGCCTTCCGCTCGAATTCTCCTCCTGACTGGCTGATCAGGTGCAAGTGAGTGAAGGGGATATGAGAGAAAGGGGAATGGGGGAGTGGCATCTGTTGCCGGTGGCGTTTAATGGGGCATGCAAGATGCAAGCACCGCCCGAGGGGACAGACCCATGGTGATCATCGAGGTAACTGAAATCATTCATGTTCAATCACACAGATTTCGAGGTCACCCATTGGCGTTGTCAGATCATTTTCTACCAAAATGTACGTTTTTTTTATTTGTTCGCAAAACGTTAAACTAGCTCATCGAGTTAACATCCAGGTTGCAAAGGAATGCTGGCTGGAAGTGACGAAAAGTAGGTGATGTTGCAAAGGCGTAATCTTTCTGAAAGCTGTAAACCAAAAATGAAGAAGAAACGAAAATATACGAGACAGCAAACCAGTAAAACAATTGACAATGTGAGACGTTACGGAAGATGAGAGGAAAGGAGGCGTTGAGAGGACAGGCCGAGGCAGGAGAGGGCGTGCGGTGCGACGGTGGCGAGTTGCAGGAGGGGCGAAAACCGCGCGATGGGAAGCCACGCGAAAACAAGGGTCGGGCGGAGGGAGCGGCGGCGCGGAAGGCGCGGTGGCGCGGGGGCGCGCGGGGGAGGGGCGCAAGGAGCGGGGAAGGCGACGATACGAAAAACTCGAGTCGCCCAATCCAATTTTACAAGCGGCCAGGTGCAAAAGCGGGGTTCCCCGAGTAAATAAATTAGCCTCGGCGCCGGGCGACCCAGGCAGCGTCGACGCGCTGCGCGGGGCGTGGAGAGGTAGGTGGGACGTGGGTGGGTGGGTGGCGCGGGGGCGGGGCGCGGAGCATGGGGCGCGGGGCGCTTCAAGACGAAGGCGGCTTCTGCAGCTGCTGCGCCGCGCTCTGCCCCTGGTACCTGCGTCGCCGCCACGACCTGTCTCGGGTGCCGCATTTGCTGCTTCACGGAGACCACGCTCGGATTAGCATTCCCGGTCGCTCCAACATTTCCCCGGGAACATTCGTTACTTTTTTATTGTGTAACTAAATGGTTTGGCTTAACACAAGTTTTTCGCTAAAACTATTGCCAATATTTGTCCATGTGAGACTGAATAATATTGAAAACTTCTCATCATTTAGTTGTCTTACTTAGTTCTATTTAATTTCAATAACACTAAAAATTGTATGTATGGTTTGGAAGGAAGAAAAGCAACATTTAATAATCAGAAGCAAAGCAAAAAACCATCGAAGCATTTTCTCAATACGCTTCATCACGTCATTTGAACAAAAAAATCTATAAAGATGAGTCGTTGGGCCATAAACTGTTTCAGAGCAAATTTCGGAGAACACCTATTTAAATATTTCTCTGTGCACTTCTCTGTTTTACGGTGGAATAGAGCAGACACATATGAAGGATAACATTGTATTAGTAATAGTAGCTTGAAGCATCAAAAACTATTTTTTTAATTCCTGTAAAAGCTGTAAAGGCCAGTTCGAGCTTTGGCCTAACGTTAGAGCAATACTGCCGGACTCTTTCGGCCCAGAAAAATGAATTACTTTATATGAGGTATGAAGGGACAACAGAGTGAGGGGTTCCTCTTTCTCCTATGCTGCTAGTAAGAAGTGACCACCCTAGAAAGAAACAAGATATCCTCAGAACAAGAAACAAAAGGGGTCAAGGATCTCTTTAGATTCTTATATCAGGGATTAGCGTATAATACTTCACAAGAATACGATATTAATGATACTGATTGGACAAACCCGCATAAATATGTTCAATAGACGACTTGCATCTGGTTGAAAATCCCAAGGATTTTATTGTAATAAAATATTTGTAGCAGGTCAAGGCGACAATGGCGTTCATTATGTCGTTCAAGTCGTTCAGGACTTGATAATGAAGCTGAGGTGAGCCGTCTGGACGAGAGCACCAAAAGGCCAACGCCAACTTGCCACCTTGTTCGCACACGTCATTTTAATGAAGAGCAAAACTATGTTTGTGGTGCTTATGTTTCCAATGTCAGAGGGCAGAACACAGACAGTAATATTTTGTTTTATTTTCCATCACATTCAATGGGTTGAATAATCGCGGAAACATACATTTAATCATTCAAGTATTACGACTGAATGTGTTGAGTGAATTTAAACATCTTGTTTTATTTTTACATGTATTTTCATACTCAAAAATAGCTCTAATTGTTTTGTTGATTTTTGTTCTTGAATAGAGAAAAGAACGCTTGTAAGAAGACATTTTAGGGCCTCGGCATAAACAGATGACTCACTATACTTTCTGAAATTTCGAAATATGAACATGGCAGCACTACAATACTGATGATAGATATTTTTCCTTGTTGACATATGTTCTTTAAAATTAGATCTTTAAATAAAGTCAATGAATATCTCTGAATTTCTCAAAATTGATAATGCAAATGTTCACCTTTCTTTTAAAGCGTCGGAAAGGTTGTGTTTGGCTGAGAGATTGGTGATGAATGGGTCACATAAAAGGCGTTAACCTAAAAACCTGAGTCCCAATCCCATCGTGAAGAAAAGTTTGCTGATTGGAAACACTAGTTCAAGAAGCATTATAATATTGCGTCGCCATTACAAATATTGGTGGAAAGTATGTGCTGGTGCAACTAGTGCAATTCGGTACGTTTAAATAATATTACTTTTTTAAATAATATTTCCTTTATAACTTCGGAGTTACAATGTGGTGTTTAACAACGGACCTCAGCGTATTTGTTTGTTCTGTCTTTGTTTAGGAAAGGGGTTAGGCTTTTTTAACTCTAAGTGACAGTTTTCTCTTTTAACGCTCCGATCTTTCCCAGCAATCGGATGAGTACACAAAATGCAATCGTCGTCACTTATAATCGCTTCGTTGAATCGCCGGCGTTCCCTCACTGCCAGGCCTGCCTATACACACTTTCAAACATATTTGTTGCATTTTTGCCAACGCATTTTGTACAAACATATTTTGTGCGACGATTTTTTTGTTTCCATATAGAAGGGCACGCACCTATTTTTGTTTGGTACTTTGTAGACAGGTAGAAATTTTACTTTGATTTTCTGTTTTTTCTATTCAGTTGCAGTTTTTGAATTTCTCTTGGTAATAGTGGACTTTCTTTGCCACTGCTGAAATTGCAGACGTGAAGCAAAGGTCTTTTGTTGGTACTGTCATCGACGCGGGTATTGTTAGCCATTTCCTAAATAATTTTCTCTCCCTTTTATTGTAGCAATGTTTTGAAGATGAGAGAAAATTTCCATCGGTACCTCTGCATATCTGTGAAAAAATAACAGTTATTATGATGTTCTAATTTCTCTTTGCCTAATTCCTTGCCCTAAATTCACAAATTATTTGATTATTATTTTCCTATTTTCAATAAGAATTTTCTTTGAAAAACGTATTTTTCTCCAACATAGTCTTCTAAAAGACGTTCTCTTATCTTTCTGTCTGTCATTCTGTGAAGTGCATGTGTCGCCATTAGTCGATCGGAGCCTGACAATCCCACGCGTCGCACGCCAAAGGAAAGAGGGATCACGTGACCTATCCCCCTTCAGCTTATCCCGCGGTACCCTTGCCATCAAATGCAAAATCGTTCAACCCCAGATTTTATGAGATCTCACTGAATGAGAACTTACACCTTCAACCCAGTGAGATAATGACTTTTAAAGCACAAAGGGCCTACTAGGCCCATGCGCGCCTAACGAAAGGTTAAGGATTAAAACCGCGTTCGCTTCCCCCATTTTGCAACGTTCTAGTGAAGCCTGCTTCCGCTCTCCTGGCCAGCGCTTGCCGAGGACTCCGCGTGCGCAAACCCGATCTGTCATTCGCTAACTTTTTCCTCTGTCGACACTGCTCTAAAGTTTCTACATCACGAGAATTGCACCTTCAAGTTCAGTGTGCTTTGACTTGTTTCCAGGGAACAAAAAGTGAGTCTTGAGTAAGAGAGAGGGAGACAGTTTGCCATTAGCCGAGCCATGTGTCGAGTGTTCCTAGAGTCCTTCTTTAAAGTGAATTTTGAATTTAATCTATTTAAAACATTTCAAGTAAACTTACTTTATTTAATAGCAACAAGCCCAATTAGACTTAAGGCGTGCGTCCTGTGAATTTGTATGAGGGGTCACATCTATTAACTACCAAATTTTATCGGAAGCATCAGAAAGCGCGCTAAGAGATTTCTCAATATTTTTCATATATTTTTCTTGATGCAAAATTGGTCCACTATCGTTTTTGGAATTTTATTTTTGTTGCCTGATGCATCTGATGTGTCATCATGTGAAAATTAATAGAATATTCAATTTAATAAATGCATTCCATGTGACTGAGTAGTTCGGACACTGGTGACCGTAAGTATTTTCGCCTGCGAACAAAAGCCAATGGAGTGGTGCGCCGTAGTTGCAATGTGCTGCGAAGCAAGCTGCGGGCGCCGCCTAACGCCGTGTGTGCGTGTGCGCAGCGTCCACGGTGCTGGAAGGGCTGCTGGACGCCGTGTGCGAACTGCGCGTGCTGCACAAGAAGCACCTGCATATCCTCCTGCAGCCGCAACTCGACTCCCTCAACCTGTCCTTCGGCATGGGCGACACGCTCTACGGCCTTAAGGTTGTGACGCAGCGCTGCAAGGTAAAGGCGCCGTCGGGCGCTCCTGTCCCCCTCACCTCCTCACCCCC
>BOPP01000313.1:722220-817219 GCA_017312745.1 Gryllus bimaculatus
GGGTGGAGGGGGGCGCGGCTATGGGCAGGGCGCTGCGCGTTGTCGCGGAAACGCGAAGGCAACGTGCCAACGACCGCCCATCTCTCTTTCTGTCTCTCTAACAACTTAGATATTCATCCTCATTTCCCGTAATTAAGTTTGCCAGGGCGATGAGTGTCCTAGAGGACCACAATTATCGTCGACTTCCGCTGCCAAATAAAAGAGGCAAAATCTCCCTGGAGGGACACTGTGACAAAACCCAGAAGCAGCGTGCTTCTTCCGTGTGGAATGGTCCGCAAGTCAGAATTCATTATTATTAAACTACGATATTATTATATGTTACAAGAACGCGTACCCCTTTTCTCGTGGAAAGTCCATAGGGGGCCAATTGTATCTTATCAATCTTTGGCTTTGCTGGGCACATATATACTCTAACAGCATATTAATAAAATACACAGCATATACATACCCAGCATATATACTCTCTGCACCACACAACATATGGAAAGAAATTTACCTCTTGAGACGGGACGAGTGCTGTATCTCCTGTGAAATACATCACTTGAGCCAAACTATTATAAATCGCTTGAGCCGAACTACCAGAAGAAAACGGCCTAGGAAGCTAGGTTTCTCTCGTATTCTCAACACAGTCACACGTAACGTTTCCGCGATGAATGATTTCATAGGGTGAAAAGGGGTCCTCTTTCGTATTATTCTGAACTTTATATATTTCTTATTGTTTATAATTATTATTACTCAAATTATACTACTTTTATTAATATGTACCAAAACATTTTACTTCATTTTACTTCATTTTCAAACTTGAAATAACAGGAGAGTAGTTACGCCTGATGGAAACACCACGTTTCGGCATCACTTCAGAAAAACACTGTCAAAAAATGTGCGGCTGTCTATCCATTTAATTATGTCACGCTATACCACAGTTCAGATTATATCGTCATAATTACCTAACCATCAAATCCTTCTCACATTCCAAGTAGGTTCATAAGGCGTCCATCGTCATAATAAAAATTGACAACGTGCGTTAGATTTCAGATACTCATGTCCCGAAACAGCATCATTCACATTGAAAATAATATATAATGAAAAAACTTTCATTCCATATAGAAGCAAGTGGTGCTCCCACAGCACGTAGTTTCTCGAATTACTGCTTTTACAATTTTCAAAAATTCAGATAGTTCAACAAAATTATACCTGCATCTTTTTTTAAATGTTCTTTGCTCTCTACAGGGGAAAAACATTGATGAAAAATTCGAGGAAAAAATAAAAAAATTCAATATTTTAAGCAAAAATTAAGCAAAACCTACTGTTTTTTTCAAAAAATTGTACACGATGTAATTCAAAGAACTATTTTTAGAACTTACTGCAGTAAGAAAACTAAGGGTGCTGCAATAGCACATATCTTCTAGCATTATTTCTAAATTTACAATTTTCAAACATTCATAGAGTCCAACGAAAATGAGACCTATGCCGTGCCGTTCTCAGGCGCACGGTTGGAACACTTTCTCTTCTTACGTACGTAAGGACGAGAAAGAAATTACTTACTATATTGTCCAGTTTGTCTTATCGGCCACATTTCATATATCCGCTTGCAAGGCACTACAAACTTTATGGAATGGAATCTGAAGATAGGATAAAAGGAAGAATGTAACCGATTTTCTAGTTTCAGTGTAATTTGTACATTTTTGTTCTCTTTCTTTTCAAATTATAGAGAATCACATTTAAAAATTGTGATTATTTTACATAGTTATTTATCTGTTATATTCAGGATGTTTCAGAAATCATTCGTTTCCATCTTCCGGAACTGGAAAATAATTGAAATATTTAAATATTATATATATATATATATATATATATATATATATATATATATATATATATATATATTACAAATAGTATTTAATAATTTTTTATTTAAGAGATGCCTTGAAAAGCCTCTTCAACTTCCACAGGCACACCTTCAAAACCTCACACTTCAAATGAAACAACAGTTCTGGAAGTTCGGATTTTTCTTTTACGAATGTTTCGAACTGCACATTTCATTTTCATTATTAATAAGTGATTTTTGAGTAAAAATTAATTAAATTTATGTTTCGTAGTGTTTCTTTTGTCAATTTGTAGTCATTGTTTTCTGTGTTACGAGTAAATAAAAACGCCGTACAATCGGCAGTTATTTGATGACGTATATTCTTTTAGTGAACTAGTTTCAGAATCCTGCAGTTTCTGTACGATTTTCGATGCCATAAGATATTGTGTGTAATGTTGGCAAACAAAAAAATATGTATTCATTCATATGAATGATAACTGTTCAAAATTACATTTAAATTACACCAAACATATTTATTTGATTTTCACACTTCCTTTGTCAGTCACCAAACTCTGGCACAATTACCGACATAGGCGCCTTGTTTTCATAGTCTTGAGGCACTGATCACTGACGGATATTCAGTTATCAAATTTTTGTATATTTATTGTTGGGTTATTGAAAGATGAACGTTTGTTAACACCACTAAAATGTCTTACATGCGGGATCTCTGAACATGTGAAATTGCCTTTTTTTGTTAACAGGTATTTTCTTGCTTTTCTGAAGTTCGTTATGAAGTTGAACTTTACCATCCACTTTTTAGCAATTTCTGTAATGAATTGGTCTGTTTTGTGTATTATTTTATCCTTTTAAATAGTTAGCTGTTGGGAATGTCTTTTACATAGGAGTTTTTACATTCGTGCCATCTTGTGTGGTTGTTTAAATAGTTAAATCGGTTCTCTTGATGATTTTCGTCTTCAGGTGGTGCATATCTGTCACAAACTGGCACTGCGAATAATATTTAAGAACTGTTTGGTTATTTTTTGCTGGGGTGTCGGAGGAACCCTTTAATGTTACCTCGTTTTCCCCTAAGGACTTTAACACTGTCTCTGTTAACAGTGGATTTATCTGACGAACCAATACGAGTTTTTCTGTCAAAAAATCACCGATTTCCGCTTCAGCATTACAGTACTCTTTCTCTTTACTACGTACTGCATTCCCGACAGTTATAAATTGTTAACTAATTGCAATTATAGTTCATGATCCGCGTGTTAATAATGTTTACTACTGATATGGCTTTGCCATCATATCTAAAATCCAGACAAGCATATTCAAACATCAAGTACACTACTAATAATTATTTATAACTCAATTAATACATTGAATGTTCGCAGTGATGTCTCAGGTGAACATCCCAATCACGCAACTCGAATATCACGGCCTCTACAACGTCCTATGCAATCATTAATATTACATGCGAATTCGTTCCCATGCGTCTCCGACAGAGGCGAAGTTCGTTCTGATGCGTATCTGACGGAGACTAATTTCGTTCAGTCTGTACGTTAATTTACCACGTTACCTTTGATTTCGTTTGTTCTGAGAATAATTCTAATCAAATTTATCATTGGTCATCTACAGAATCTGACAGTTATTTTTCCCGTTCATATTTCGTACTCGAATATTAACCCGTGACACGATTAGCTACCACGGTTCTCCTTGAATTCGCCATTTGCATTAGATATCAACATTTTATATCCTATTTTATTATTATTATTATTATTATTATTATTATTATTATTATTATTATTATTATTATTATTATTATTTGGACACCAATAAAACTATTTCCCATTGATAATACTAATAATTAATGTTACAAATATGTTTATTTACACCTCAAACATGCATGAGCTCAGAAATTTCAATATTTGTGTTATCGTCTCTATTTAACTACGATGAATGATAGCTTACAAATGTCTACCTTATTGTCATTTTATAAATCAAAATATTTCATCCTGCTTAAGTTCCAACTTGTAAATATGGCTTGGGAGGGATCATTTATAGTCTAAAGGTAGGTTAATACCTCTGAGTTCTATGGTGCATCTCATTATTTTCATTGCAGCTTGAAGAGGGGAAAAAATTTTCTCGAATCGCAGAATAACATGTATATAAAAACAAATAAAAAAGCAATCTCTTTCTATAGCGCTGTTTATCTCTAAAAAAATATTTGTACGTTGCTCTGTCAAAAAATTCTAGTGACAAAATATTTTCCGACGAAGCAAACAACATTTATGACAGACAGTAATATGTTATAGCTGTAATGATTTGTTATTCATTTAAGCAAGAAGAAAACATAGACAATACGAAGCAGCTGAAGTGTCTGATTCTTACATTGTGTGTACTAACGTGTCATTTTACATGGTTATTTCAGTAAATTTTGATTTTAAAAAGCAAAGAAAGTTGATTCACTGAGCAATGCCGAGAAGAATTTCCACACTTCATATCCAACGGAATGGTCTCTGGTGTTTGTAGAGTTGCGTGTGTAGCAACTGCACATTGCGCAGGCATATGACATCAGGAATATGTCTTGAAACTCAGTGGATGAACACAACTATGAGCTATGTTCTCATCTGTAAAGTAACCACCTTCTCCGTACTCAAAATATTTGCAGACTCTCTTTTTATAGCGTAGTGCAGTCATCCTTGGGGAGGGGGAGCGAAAAGTTACGGGGGAGCGCGTGCGGCACGAGATTATTGCATGCGCTTCGTGTAATGAGGTGCCTTGCACGTCGCTCGCCACGGCGGCGGCCTCCGCGCCGCCACGCCACCTCGCCGCCACGCCACCTCGCCACGCACGATACCACGAAAAAGAACGGAGGAAACTCAAAGTTTTCGGGGGAAGAGGACGAGAAACGAGAAAGCAAGAACACCACAAGGAAAAATAAATGTCAGTACAGACAGGTAGATTGAATAATTTTGGTGTGCAGAAAGGTTTGAGTGAACAAGAACTAAGAAATGTCCCAAGGTGAAAGGTATACGAGTAGGATGGTGAATAAGAAGATTGAAGTGAAGACAGTAACCTATAGACGTTGCATGACAATTATGACACAGAACAAGAAATTATTGCCATAAAGACAAGTAATTATAATGTATTACATTCAAAAAACAAAAAATGCAAAAAATTGAACAGTTAGAACCTTGTAATATCTATTCACAAGAAAATGATTTGTGAGCGACGGAGACTTTGGTCCCTATATAACACCTCAAAAAGACATACAGAAATGCAAAACATGAAATGTCATGGGGATATCATGACCTCATTTGATCTCGCGTTTTGGGGCATTATATTAATAGATATTAATTCTGTTTTCAAGGACACTAATAAAAACTTCAATATGAATACAAATATCAATGCAGGTGGTACTTAAAACAACTGCAAACATGGAACTACGGAGGACATCTGCTTGTGACAGTAAAGATAGATTGTACTTATCCTTTTTACGTTGAATGGGGTATTTTTTTGAGGTGCACGTTGTAACTGTGAGATTAAGATGCAATTAAGATGAGTGACATTTCTGACTCATTCCTTCGGCTTTTGCGTAGTGAAAATTCGTCAAACAGTAATTATCACTGGTAAATTATTTCGAGACTGAATAATTCCTCAACATTTGATTAACATCTATTTGATGAATAAGGAAAGGTCACGGTTCGTAAACAAGGGAATCGGAATGAAAATTAATCCATCAAAGTGATACATGTGGGTTATATTTAAATATAAATGTATACGTGTCATCGCGGAAAGGAACATACTGATTGAATCTTCCTACTATGTTACTGCGTAAGACCGAAATGTGGCCGATTCGCGAAAAAGCCGGATAATTTACTCATATAGGTTGGTTAAAGCTGTATAAATGACAAAGAACAAATCATTTCGGACATTATTGATCTAATTCGAGAATTAAACAGAAGCTAGCAACTAAAGTAAGGTGATTGTCAGAGTGTGAGGTATCTTGTGAGTTTGCGAGAGTTTTTTTCATAAAAATGCTTTGGAAATTATGGGTTGCGCAGATTGTTTTAGCGACGGCAGCTGGCAGGGGTCTCGTCGTCTCCACTCGGAAATAACTAGCGAAGCGCCAGGTGATGTATAAAGTGAGTTCAGGAAAGAATAGGTGCTTATCGTGTAAATCTAAATATATGACGGACACAGTTGGAACTCGAAACTACACACCTTTCCAGCATTAGCTTTAATGTCCCACCAGCAGTCTGATTTCTGTTCATCACATAAAATTTGTTATTCTCGTCATCGCACGATAGGACACACGGCGATATAACCAGGCAGAATTAGAAACTCAGCATAGTACCGTAGGGTGAACACTGTTTGATGGCTTTAAGCAATGGAGAACCTCAAGGATCCTGTCTCTTCATAATGCCTGAATAATCATTGTCAAGAATGATGATCGCAGCGTGTGACTGGTGGTGCAGCGGTGCGGTGCCGGGCGCGTTGATGAGAAGGACCTGCGTGCAAAACTCGCCGCGGACAAATAATATTTTCTGGTTGGAAACACTTTTGCAGGATGGAAACACTTTTGCGGGCGCGGGTTACCCGCGGACGCGGGTTACTCGCGCGGTGCGGGTTACATGCGAGTTCTAGAGAGTGAATGGAGGGCACGCAAAACCTCATGAATTGTCTGTAATGAGGTGGAGCAGTTGCGGCAGTCGCCGCGGTTGCAACTTGCAAGAGAGACGCGGTGCGTGCGCGACTGGCATGGCGCGGCAATATTGGCGCGCAGGGCCTGTTTGAATATGCCCTCGGGGCAGGTGGCCTCGTCATTTTCTGGGCCGTCGTGCCGGCAGGTGGAAAGAGGAGGGGCGCGGCAGGGGCGTCGGTCGGGACAGGGGGAAGGCAGGGGTGGCTGTGAAGACCAGAACAGTGTATGACGCCAGGCAATGCACAGGAGCATAATAATATCAAAACTAATATGAAAATGTGAGAATATTTTTCTTCCGTTTTTTCCTTACATTTACAGTCGACCGCGGTTATAGTGAACTGGGGACTATCATTTTGATTCACTATATCAGAGGTTCACTGTATCTGATGATGTCAAAATTAAATAGTATTTCTCCACAATTATTGATTTTATTAATGTAAGGGTACAGCGAAATACATTAACAATACGAACTGAAAATTTCAATATTTTTATTTGCCCTTAAAAAATCAATTATTTTTAATTGTGTGCCTCATACTTATTCATCAGTAATTTCTCGAGATCCTTCTTCAGAGTTCGTGTTCTCTTCGTACTTCATTCTGAATTGTCCACTGTCTTTAAGTATCGTAATGCACTCTTGACACCCTTCAATACCTTTTTCAATGATGGAAACACCGTTCCACTCGCCGAAGGCCTCTTACTCACCTAATAGCATACGGGATCCATTCGGTAGCGGGGTGGCGCAAGGGTCTAATGAAACCCATCGCTTTTCCGCGTGGCACGACGTGTATCGTCAGGATTTGGAGCTGTCGCGCGCTTCCTGTCACTTATGTAGAACACAACGCGCTTTGTCCCGCAGAATATATAGTACCATCAACTTTGTCGCCGCTGCCAGTTGTATCCCACGCAGCGTACGAACTTCGTTTCTGCTGTAAATTGAATGGCATGAAGTTATCAGTAAAGTCCCTCTTCCGGATCCGCTATCTTCACGTCAGGGGATTCTACATCGATTATGTCCTTTGGCCGATAATATTCTCGCCACGTAAAATAAGGCAAAATCAATCAATCAATCAACCAATATTTTTTCAAGCTGCTTAGTGTCGGAACTTGTGGCACTGAGACGATGCAATCTTTTCCAGGATGGAATTAATTTCCAGGTCGTTGTATTTCTTCGTTCACTATAACCGAGGTTCAGGTTCATTATAGCCAAATCTTCTTATGCCTTCTTGTAATGTAAGTGAAACGGGATCAGAGACTAAAGGTAACTATAACCGAGAGTTCACTTTACCAAAGTTCACTAGTCAGGGAAGGAACATCACAAATACGTGTTACAAAATACCCAAAATAATAAAATGTTATATGTCCAAAATTCTTAAAATATCAAGTTGAAGTAGTCTGAAGATGTTATTTCAATACATATAAAAGTTACCAGTGCACCTCGGCGGGTGAGGAGTAGCTTACTGGTCTCTTAATTCTCAGTGCGCGGGTTCGATCCCGACCGAGGTGAATTCTTGAAGGATGAAAAATTAAAAAAAGCCATGTCATTCTTTACGCATGTAAAAAACCTTGAAGGATGCCCAGAAAAATTCGGACAATATCCCTCCCTAAAGAGAACGCACTTTCTCCCAAGCAGATGGCTCGGATATTGTTAACTGAGATCGACTACTCGCGGAGGAAGTGAGTCACGTCCCAGGCGCAACAGGGCCGCTAGGCGCGCATGCTCGAAAGGTCCCCAGACCCGCGCCATAGGTCGGCTTGCAAGGAAGCCTGGGTCGAAAAAGAAGCTAACTTTGAAACTGCTTTGAATATCCTCAATCGCTAAGGATTGCATGCGATCCATGCATTACTAGTGCTACTAGTTATCATCTTTTCATTTTTAGTTTGTGTTTGAAAATATTATTTCAATTCCTGAAATGTTCCCTTCTGGACTTGTGCTGTTTCTCAGACAAGCGAATCTTAAAAAAGGAGACTAAAATATTTATTTCGTGGGCAATAAATTATTCATAAATGAATACTAATTATTTCCATTGCTTTTATATGCATCTATTTTTATAGGTGGTTGTGCAAGCTACGTCGGATGATAATTTGGCCTAAGGAGTTTTCGTGACAAACTGATTCACAAAATATTTAGAAATAAAATATGCATTTCTAATAATAATATAACTTCACATTTCAATTCTTCTTTACATACTTTTGTTGCGACGTTTCGAAGAATAATATTTTTTCGCCCATCTTCAGCAGTGGCCTTAGGCCAAGTATCTTCTGACGTAGTGAATAAAATGTGACACACACTATTATGTTTTTATGAATGTGAGAGCTTCACTGTCAATTCAGTACATCTTTTATTTAATCAATAGTAACAGTAACAATTTGTTGTGGGTAATAAATTAGTAATAAATGAGTACTAAATGCTCCAATAGGTTGAATGTGACTGTGCCGCATTGGGCGTGCCAGCGCGATGAAGTTGGCAAAGGCGCCAGCAGCGGGCGCCACGCCGCCGTCCGGAAGTTTCCTTGGTCTCTGAAGCGGCCGGCGCGGCGTCAAGATGGTGGAGAAAGGGGGAGCAGGAGGAGGGGTGGCATGTGAGACCGTCATGTTCTCCTGCGACGACGCGTCCCTCGGGCTAACTAGCTCCTTCGCCGAACTCCGGCGACATTAATTACTGTTGCCAAGTTGAGACAATCACGCACTTCGTTTAGGAGACGACGTTTTCCTTGCCAGAGAAAACGATTTCCGGCGCCCGCAGCCTGCGCGTTGCCCTGCGCTCAGCCTCCCCTAGCCGCAGAGGTGGCTCAGGGCATCAACGGATGGCACTGCAGTGCCTCTGGTCGGGAGGTCCGAGGTTACAGTCCCGACGGTGGCGGGATTTTCGACACTGGATTATCAGCTAGGTCGAATTCAGTATCTGTCTTGAAGATAATTCTAGCGCTCTGATCGGCAGTTTTCCGTGATTTCTCTGATGTACACCAGGCGAATTCCGGAGCAGTACCCTAACAAACGGGTCAAGGACCGCGTGTGATCTTTCCATGTTCTTCGTTGTCCTGCCCTCACCCCTTACTTACACTAACATGCACCAATGCGGCAGACCGGTCGGGAGCTTAGAGCTTGTCCCGGCTGGGGCCATGCCTGGTTAAGGAAAATCTCGCTAGTCGACGGTACGTCGGCACCGGATCTTGCCATCCAATGGGGAAGTCCAGTGCTACCTTCCGAGTAAAAAAATACGCACTACACACACGGAACTAATGACCTTAGCAGTCGACGCGGCCGTAATCACTAACAATCAATCAATCAACCATCAGTCACCTGTTCCCAGCCCCCGGCTCACTCCCCTGATCCGCGTTCATAACTCCGGCAAGCTGCACTTTCTGTTTTCAGCATACCAATTAGATACGAAGGTTGCCTTTTTATATTTCGGGATTTGGCAACCCTGGTGTTGCAATCTGGCAACTAGCAGCTCTATCGTAAAATTGGATGTTTTGAGGTTATACGTACTCAGAATATTTTGACATACGAGCGCTATTTGTGTTGTTTACAGTAACTTAAAAGATTCATCTTGGCTCGAAAATGGAATTAAATCGTAAACATTTTCGTGCGATTATTTTTACAACTTTCGACGTGGATTAACTCAGCAACAGTGCATGGATGAACTTAATTCAATGTTTGACGATGAAGCTCAATCAAGGACCAGTGTTAATCGATGGTATGGTGAATTCAATCGTGGTCGTAGTTCACTCCAAGACGAATTTCGCGAAGGTCGTCCAAAATCAGTTATTATTCCGAAAACCATTGATGCTGTGCGTGAACCGATCTTGCAAGATCGTCATGTGACCTATCGTGCGATTGAGACAACCTTAGACAATAGTGGGACCAGCATACATTTAATATTACATGAACATTTGATTGTCAAAAAAATATTGGTTGTTGGATCCCACACAATTCGTCAATCGCTCAAAAAAAAAGGCTCGTGTCAATTGATCGAAAGAAATGCTCAAAAAATACGATCGCGGTGCTTCAAAACACGTCTATGACATCGTGACAGGTGATAAATCGTGGATTTACGCGTATGAGTCCGAAAGTAAACAGCAGTCGACTGTATGGGTGTTTCAAAATGAGCAATATCCAACAAAAGTTGATCGCGCACGAAGCACTTCCAAACAGATGGTCGCCTGTTTTTTCGGAAAACTGGACATGTCGCAACCGTACCACTAGAACAACCCAGAACAGTCAATTCTGAGCGGTACACAACGATTTGTTTGCCAGCTGTCAGCCAAGAAATCAAGAAAACCAACCGCCGAAGACGGATCACTCGTCACCACGACAGTGCGAGCTCTCACACATCGACTCAAACAATTGCATTTTTGAGCACCCAAAATATCGATTTGATGAGTCATTCGCCGTATAGTCCTGACTTGACACCGAATGACTTCTTTTTATTCCCGTAAGTAAAAAACAAACTGAGAGGTCAATGTTTTTCGTCACCTGAAGAAGCGGTTGCTGTATTCAGAATGCATGTTTTGGTGATACCTCAGTCAGTGGCAAAAGTGCTTCGACGATTGGTTCAAACGCATGCAAAAGTGTATAGCACAAAGAAAGTATTGTAGCACAAAGAAAGTATTGTAATGCTGCGAAAAAAACTGCAATTTTCGGAAAATATCCTATTGTGGAACTCTGATACCAAAAATGGATAATTATTGTTTATATGTGTAGTAAATTACAGTGGTGGAATACACCTGTGAAGTTAGATGAAGAGCTGGTAGAGAAAAAAAATGTATACATGCCTTTCTTAATTGAAATCGCTTATTTCTAAGACACGAGTCGATACTTTAAAGCTGCGAACTTATCTGTGATGTCTTCATCCATCTGTTTCCTTAACTCCAGAAAAAGTTAATTTTGAATTACAATATTCCTTTAAGAAACACTGAGACACCTGTATATTCTGTATATATGTAGTGTTATCTACCTGAACACAAATAATCAGTCGTTTCTAATTCATTTGATACAAATTCATTGATGTAGTTTGAAACACACTCAATTAACTCATTCTATATGTATTTTATATCCAACAGTGATCGCGATCTTAAAATAAAAGGGTTCTAACTGCACTTTTATGTACAAATGTGTTATTGACGTGGTTTGATACATCAAAAGTATTTCTATTGGCTGTATTATTTTGAGATGGCGATTACGTTTTATTATCGATTTATTGACAGTAATTTTTTTTCTATCTGCACATGTTTATATTTTCTTAAAATGAAAAAGTTCTATCTGCAATAAAATTGAAAAACAAATTTTAAAAATTGGCAGATATCTTGGTATCTAACATTTCTTCTAAGATAAGCAAAACATGCTGATTCAAAATATGTAAACAATTGGTCTCTATTACGCACAGTTTTATTAGATATACTCCTTCAACCATTTCTATTTCACTACACAATTTTTTGTTAAATAGAGTACTCCTGAAGGTGGAATTAGCTAAGAAAATAGTGAGATTGGATCTCATGACCCGCATTGTAATATAAATTTCAAGGTATAATACATAAAATCCATACACATTGAAAATATTTAATCTAAGGTGTGTTTGGTTTTAATTTCTTGGCTGCAGATTTGCGTTTGTGCTGAGCATTTGGCATGTCATGCTAAAGTTTCCAGGAGAAGTCAACAAAAGTTGCTGTACTCCATTGGCCCTGACTCCATCACTGAGAATTTCTGGTGAAAACCATGTTCGTCACTCGCCGAATCTAGGTTTTCGGGGGAAAAGTCAAGATGAGAGTCGATGAGATGTATTTTGAGGGACATGCTGACATTCAGGTTTTTGTAGGCAGATTCGCTTCTTCACAACATTTCATTTATTTATTCAATTGTTTTGTACATAGATCAGTTTTTGACAACTTTACATATGTATTGATGACTTATTAAATAAAACTTAACCTAACTTAACACTACTACAGAGGTTGAAGAAACCATAATGGCACCTCATAGGATCTATTCCAGATCTGAAAACAATTTACAAAATATGTGGAATGGATATTTATTTTTAATGCGAGTGGGATGAATAGGGTATTGCAAAGTTTGAATGAAGATAAAGTTTGGATATGGTGTATATTAGAGAAGAAGTTGTGAGATAGATGGGTGATGTGGTGCATGATGGGATCGAGGTTGAATTCATTGTGTAATTGGTGATTAGATACGAACCAGGACTAGTGATTGCACGGAGGAATTGGTTCTGCACTATTTGAATTTTGTTGATGTTTGTTTTTGCAGTATTGATCCATACTGGGGAGGCGTAGTGAAGAGTAGATCTGATTATGTTTGAATAAAGTTATTGCTATTCATTTTGGTGTCCATGTGCAGTCCAAGATATTTTATGGGTCTATTTGGTGGGTAACATGGGATGAGCTCATTATTTAATGTTAATGGGGTTGTTGGAGTGTATGGCCGTAAAGAGAACACTTTTGCTGCAGTTTAGTTTGGATTTAATTTTATTTTTAATTTGGATTACCAATTGTCTATTAGATACAATTATATGTGTTTAGATACAATTGTATGTGGTTTTTAATACTGACTAGAGAGTGGTTGGAAGAGAAGATAAGTGTGACATCTACAAAGTGCAGGCCGCCTAAGGTTACAAGCGTTGTACCTTGCGATGGTTCTTGATAAAATGAAGTTTCTAATGTAGAAGATTCCATGGCTGAATCATCGTTCTTAGCGCTTTCTCTGTGTGAGGTAGGTAAATTGTTGAAGGTGCTTTGCGGAATGCCGTTGGAGTTGGGTAGCATGTAAAGAGCATTGCTGACTACGTTGCCTGTTGATTGATTCACATCGAATGCTATTGTTGAAAGTTATTCGATTCACTGGATTAACACTATATTTCACTTATTGCACTTATTACAAAGCACTTGAAATATAAACTGGTTTGTCGGTATCGGGTGGGCCCGAACCAACGCTAGCGTTCCGACTTATAAGAGTGATGTGAACGGCTCGGTGGTCGGGACTGGAGTGACCACAACATTTACATAGTAGATTTATAACTTCCAATGAAATTGGCTACAACTGATTTGAATGTCATCCATGCACATTTTTTCAGTATAATTCAGTAAGTCTTGTAAATGGCTGCCAGCTACCTTCTTTATTTGTGAACTCACCTTCTTTCATTTTCGCATAACTCAACTCTGGAAACTTGTTGCACAGGTACCGAAAAGCAACCGAGTCGTTGTCTAGTGCCTTCGCGAAATGTCATGAGTCCCAGCTTCATGTGAAGCGGTGTCATGATTACGTTGTCAGGGTCAATCAACGGCACATGAGGGCTATTTTTTCTTCAAACATTTCGAACGAATAGTGCTACTTACACTCTTTAAAATAACGTAAAGTTAATTTCGGTGTATTTTTTAAAGATTTCTCACGCCGTTGATATGCACATTTCCAGCAATTTGTAAACACTATTGTATTTGTGAGTTAAAGTACTTAAAATGACTTCAAATTAAGTTTTTCTAATTTTAAAAAGCCATGTTTAGATTAAAACAGTCTTTAATCTAGACAATATTTTGGTTCCGACATATTAGTTAGTTTAACGGTTAACTGGCCGAACAGAATTGGCAGTGACGTTAATGAGAAATAATATTCTTTATACAAGTTTGTTCGTGGAAATTGTCAATTTTCAATTAATTAATAGTTTGTATACATACGACGAGAAATAAAAGTTTCAATATTTGTAATATTAAATCATCCAGCGACCGTCACATAAACCAAAAGGACCACATGTGGACCACGTGCTGCGGTTCTCCCCGGCCTGATGCAGAGCATCTATATTAATGTCTTATTCAAATTACATTCAATTTTCTACATTTTTGTTGGTTACACTCTTATTCTAGCCAACCCTTCAATTAGAGTTGTTAAGTCTTACACGTCAGAGAATTTAGCTGTTTTTTTCTGAATTAAATTTAGCTCATGAATTTCACCTATCCCAAAGGCCTGCGGTACTGGATTATAATATCCGACGCGCGAGTGAAACAGGTCAAACTTAAGTGACTATTCCACTCGTTAAATAGTGTCCAATGGTGTTAACAATGAATTTTGTATTAACAAATCAGAGACGTAATTCCCAAAAATAACTATCAGTTTTCTTTATCTATTTTAATTACCACCTCCTCCCAAGCACAAGCTGCGATTTATCTGCCTCAGGAGGCGGCATGTATCGTTCCCTGCGTCGATGTGCAATAAAGCGCGTTTTTCCATTGTCCCATTCAAACAGTTTGACAAACAAACTGAAGCTGAAAAGATTTGGTGATGCGTCATAGAAGAAATAGACGGTATTATTCAAACAGGCTACTCCAGAGAACACCGATAAAAGAAGAAACAATGTTTATAAACATTTTGGAATATATAAATATATATACGTATGTAAAATACGTCTATATACATACGTATCTCTCACCAGTGGGGCACCGACCCACAGTGGTTGATTTCCGTCATCTGGTGGTGTTAAAATATTATCAAGAGTAGCCGACACTGTTGAAAATGGTCAGAATTAATCCTTGTGCCATTTTCCATTATTTTGTAACGTGGGAACGAAATATAATAATAAATTCATTGCCCTCGAGTCTTGATAAGGATTGCCAGGTTTTCAATGTTGCAACTACTTACGAGATACTCCATGCAATTGCTTACTTATACTAAAGGTTCATGAGACACTAACTTAAAATGAAATATTCTAATTCTAATTCATACCTAACAGTGCAAATAAAAAATATAAAAAGTAATAGCAAACAAAAGTTACGATAGTCGACTAAGACTCTCTGAATCTGCTATTCTACTTTCACGTGACACATCACCTCCAGGAACATACACAACTTCAAACCTTCCGTCGGTTTCTGATTCTTCATAGTCCCCTTGATAGTCACCGGATGCTTGTCATTACAGAGTCAGAAGAAATCAATAGGAAATGAAGCATGATGATTTTCGAGTTCAACTTTCTCGACGTGACGAGCTTTCTTTGTGTCGAGCATCCTGCGTGTCTTCGGACAGTTTTCCTATTGGGACAATCATTTCAATAATGACATCAGCGTCATGAATTAATATTTTGTGCACGCTTGAAATAACCATCCGTATAAACTGACATAAACGTTTATTTTTCAAATGCTTTTTTTCTGAAAGCTTCCGTAGTCACATTACACCCGCTCCTCACTCCTTGTAAAACAACATAGAAGCGGCGAACGAGACTCCCATCTATCCTAGTGACGTTAGCATATTGCTCTAAATTTTGAAACAACTGTTCCCATAGTTCGATGTACCACTTCCTTGTTTTGGGATGCATATAAGTAGTACCATTTTCTACCGATATTTGAGAATTATTTGCGTTTTCCTGGGATCTTACAGTATCTTTTCTTCAAATCCATGAACCCGCCATTTTATAAAATATAGTGTGTAAGACAAGTGAAGAAGGGTCTCGAAGAAACGAATTTTACTGTGAAAGACCAACATAAAAAGCTTCGTTGCGGCAAGGTTTTTTTAATAATTTGTTTAAGATTATCCATTAGCTATGAAGATGTATCATAAATAAGAACTTCTGAGAGGCTGCTTTAACATCAGTGAACTAAACTTTTTTCCCTCATATATTTCAGTAATTTGTGATATACAGAGATATCTGCACCCCCAATATTCAATTTTGTTGCTTGAAGCTTCTTAATGTTTTCTTCTAAACGAGCTACTTCTGCATTTGTGCTATGTGTTGTCACCCTCACAAATTCGAATTTAATGGGACTGTAAAATCTCGCTGTACTTTTCACATTTTTGTTGTCTTCAAACATGAAGATAATTCTTTTACGTGACTACCTTTCGTCATTTTCTGCGCTTCTTCCTAGACACACGACATTTCGTCGCCCAATTATGCTGGGGTCCTTGCCGCGAATCTGTCTACCATTCTGTACATGCCTTCCATTTGTCAACAATTGGGCAGATGAATCTCCGTGTCTTCTCACTTATTACTGCCTCTGGAATACTTCCAAGAACACTACGAGAAACATACTGCATTAGCATTTTTCTATTCCGTAAATCTGTAGCATAAGAAAGTTCACCCTCACGCAAGAGCTCGAATAGCTCTCGTCACGTGACTGTACAAGCCTCTGAAAAAATCGATTTTTTCGGAAAGGGGGAAATTCGGGCAAAAATGTTTTTCACCATTTTGTTTCAGAAGGTTTAGATAATACAATCGTGCAAAGACCATTCTTGGCAATTGCTGGCAACTCAAGATAACTCAGTTTAAATTTCCGATCACTAAGAAACCTGTATCAAATATTTGGTGATACTTTCTCATATAAAATACAACCAAAAATTTATAATTTTCAATTAAACGTTAGTTCATTTTAAAGAACATACCTTCTAGATTCTCGTTCATATCAAACAATGAAGTTATCCTTAACAATTCAGTGCCAGTGTGCAATAACACCAAGCGCGTCAAAACAGGCACGGTTGCGCGTGCGGCTCGGAAGAGCTCGTTGAACATACCCCCTATTCTTCAGAGAAATGAATGTTGCACTTATGGGCACTGTTACAGTACTGGCAAGAGTATTAGGAACCCGCCCACGTAGGTTTTCATTCGTTTCGAGCATATATATTTTTGATTTAAATACCGCTGGATTCTGGAAATCAACCACTGTGCGACCCAGCCGGGATACGATCTAAGCTCCTGACCCAGGCATGGGCGGTAGCGAAGTGCATTTTAGTGTAAGTGTAAGGTAGTGTAAGGGGTGAGGATAGGACAGGGAAGAAGAAGCCGCCATTCGCCTAATGTTGATCGGAGAAAACTACCGATCAGAGCCGCTAGAATTCTCCTCCAGGCGGTGACTCAATTCAACCTGACAATATAATATTGAAAATTCTGCCAATGATGGGACTCGAATATAGGACCTCGCGCTCAGAGGCACTACAGTGACATCAGTTGATGTCCAGAGCGAACTCTGACGACCGTGCTTGGAAATTCTCAAATAAATCCTATCGACACTTCACGACTCAAGTATATCGATAATTTCCAAAACACTCGGGGAATTACCACTAACTATTCCACTCGTGTTTAACTGTACATACTATAAATTGCCCCAATTATTGCAGTGTATCTCGAAAAATGTATCGTTTTTTCTATCCTACATTTCTTACCGCCCCACCCTACTGGCCAATAATAAGCTGCGACTCATCTATCTTAGGATGTGGTATGTACTGATCGCTTTGTTGATGTGCAATAAGTCACTTATTTACTATTACATAACCTCTTTGATTTTAACATGCTTTCAGTTATTTTCAATATTTGGCGCATTTTGGAACTCTCTTGGACGCAATTTCATTCACCGTAAGTCGCTATGAATAACGATACGCATGTACTTACAACTCGCTTCGTCAGTCGGGGATTTATCGACGATTTCCAAAGCACTAGTGGTATTACCTAAGATAACTATAAGGACCTACGATTTTTACTGTGCGATTTACCCGGCCAATTCAACTTAAGTCGCTGTGTTCCCGTATGTGCTTACAACTCTTATCAATCCGAACGGATTATCAGTATTGCAATATTGCTAAGTTTTCACTTCGACGTGTTCTGAAAAAAAAACGCGTTTTCGCGGTAAGATGGGCGTGCGAGCCTAGACGGGGCTTGCAATTACGCGAGCCTCCGGGCGATGGGCGGGCAATGGACGAGCGACGGGCGGTGGGCGGGCGGCGGGCGAACAGGGCTCCAGACGCGTCGAACGGAGCCGGGGACTGGGCGGGGCGAGCGCCGACACACGCGTTCCGGGCAGGACGCAGGCGCCGGGAGGGCGAGGCGGGTGACCCGGAGCAATTAGTGGGGAGTGGCGGAGCGCGGCACATCGATGCGCTGCCCAGAGCCTCGGAGCGGCGAAGGCCCCCGTCGCCGCACGTGCGCGGGAAGGAGGCTGAACATATTTAAGGGACTTGAGCATATCGAAGACAATTTCACGGAAGCACGAAAACGCTCAGCCGAAAAGGGAAAATATACATGAGTGAAAATCATGTATACTTTAATTAAATCACGAAGTCCTATCAAGATCATGAGCTGATATAAGAGGGGGCCACGGTCATCCAATCGGGAACTACATTACCAAACATTTCAGACGTAACGAAGCTCGCGATTCCACGACAGTGTCCCCTTCTCCTGACGGCTCGGATCTTGAAAGGATTTCCTATTTAATGGAAGTATAGCAACAGTGGCAACTGAAAGGGGCAAGAGGAGCACGCTTCGCCCGATGCACACAGCGCCCCGCCCTATGACCCCGACCGCCGTCTCCGCCCTCGCATTTGCCTTCCCCCCCCCGCACCTTCGCTCTGTAATGGATTGCGCGTGGTCACGTTGCGCGCGGGTGCGCGTGCCAAGGAAGGCTGCGTAGTAAGAAACCATCAAGTCGTCTAGACACTTACACCTGTAACCCCCCCCCTAGAAAAACCCTGAGCGCGACTCTGTCTCAGATGCAAGCCCTTCGGATTGTTTCTTCGTAAGAAAGGACTGTATTGTAATCGGCCGCAGGAAATGGATATTTGCGATACTTAAAGTTGAAATGAGGACCTCAACAATATTTTTTCAAAAATAGCACCAAATTTGTTTCTTAAAATTTGTCCTTGGATAGCGTAATAAACTTTTTTTAAAAATTGCACAGGTCTTATTTTCGTTGAAATCCCCGGTTTTTTCCAAAATTGCAAATCTTGTTTTTTTTCTTTGCTTCCTAGTAGTAGTGTAGCGTTAAGGCGCACGGCATGTTAACTAAGTGAACCTGATTTCGAGTCTCCGCGTAGGTAGAAGACGTTTTTTCGGGTTCATATTATTGCAGAGCCGTCAAAATAATGCAAGAAAGTATGTGACATTGCAGCACCACTAGTTTTGTAAATGAATGAGCACATTTTTTAAATTGTGGATTCTAGGACAATGGCAATGCATTTATTGAGTATTACCCTTCGTTCTACTCGACGTCATCTTTGCTCCTAACTCTTCCTCCTTTGGTTCCTTGAGTTCAAATCGTTCCCCTTCTCTAGCGCCTTGCCCTTAAAACCAATTCATGTCAGCATAGTTGGCCACCAGGAGAGGAAACCTTCATTGATCGATTAGTGATTCCGAACGCGCCAACTGCTAACGTCACTAGTCCGTTAGCGTAGTGCATGTTTCTTATCGCGGGAGGTGGCGGTGATCTTCCCTCGCTGGATGGCGAGATCCGGCGCCAATCTACGTTTGCTCGCGGGGTTTTCCCCAACCAGGAATCTCCCACCAGCAGGGCTCCACCCCTACTGTTACACGCTCTAAGCTCCCGACTGGTCTCCCGACGTGTGTGGTAGTGTAGTGCATGTAAGTGTGTGTGTAAAAGTAAGGAACAAGGGCAGGACAAAGAAGAGCAAGGAAAGATCGCGTGCGGTCCACAGCCCATTTGTTACTGTACTGCTCCGGCATTCGCCTGGTGTTTATTGGAAAAGCCACGCAAACCTACTGATCACATCAGCTGGCGTTAGGATTCTCGAGGCAGCGGTTGAATTGGATTTAGCTCTGTAGCCAGTGTCGAAAACCCTGCCACCGCTGGACTCGAGCTCTAGGTCTTGCAGTGCCATGAAATGATGCCCTAAGCAGCCTAAGCTGGTGGAAGCCTTAGGTTGCCTCACGTCCACACATTCAGACTCACTTGAAATTTTTTTTTTTTAATTTGTCATTGCTACAAGTTTTTGTAATACGTGGAAATTATTTGTAAGAAAACCGAGAAACGGCTGCCTGTAGATGAGTTGCGGCTCGTGATTGTTTTGGATGGTACTTCCTTTACGATATTTTTTTTATATTCAATGCTTACAATTTACTTTACTTTCTGAAATCCGGAGGCTGCAAAGAATAAAGTCAGATGAAATACGATTTCTAAGATCTGTAGCAGGTGTGATAAGAAGAGACCCTATCAGAAACGAAGTTATAAGAAATGTATTAAAGTTATACTTGTATTATCTAAATGAAGAAATATCCGAACGGTGAAAATGAGCAGATCATGTAAGGCTTACATTGTAAGCATATAGATAGAGGCATGATTCCATTTAAATACATCACTATGTCCCCTCACAAAAGATGCGAAGTGTTGTCGCCCAATTCGTCTGTGGACCAACCAAGATCAAAAAAATCAAGCATTAAACCAAACGCCTGAATTTCTGAAGTATAAGTAATTTTGTGGATTTCACTAGTACAGTTTTTTCGCTCCCGTAATCATGAAGAGACAAGCCGCCGCTACTTTTACGCAACCATTCCAAATAAAAGGAGATAATCTGTACTCTGTTGTACTGGTTTCGAAACCTGACTGTGACACAGGATTTCGAAGAGAATATCAACAAAACTTGTTTTTGGGAGCTGCCTCATGTACGTCGCAGCCCCCCCCCCCCGCTGCGCCCCATCGCTCTTCTTTGCACCCGCTGGCACCTCCTAATCGCGGCTCGTAAATTCTCCAATGAAACTTTCATCTGGCGGCGCCGCTCCTTCCCCAATGAGCCCACTTGGAGGCCCGGCACGTCGCGTGGCCGGCGTGTCATCGACTGCGCGCCGTTTGGGGAGACGGAAAACTCGCAGGACGCTGATCCACCCTGGCAGTTATAGGAAGTTTCTAGGCAGTGAAATACCTTCTCATTTCATTAAAAGAAAAGACATATGAAATCATAATAAAGCGCTATCCAGCCCGAAAAACCAATTTAGGATCATGAACTACTGAATTTCATTCCTTTTAAAGCAAAAGTGTTTTCCATCAGCACAAAGCATTTTCTATCCCGGGACTCGAACTCAGGTCCTCTCATCAGTTAACTCAGCCATACCACTTCGCTACAGAAGCGCCGTGAGATCGTAACTCGGCTTAAAAATTGAATTGCCTCAACCAAAATTTACAACAGGCACTTTTTTCGAGGCTGCGGAGAGTTCACTTAAAATGGGACCGCAGACGGACGGACAGACAGAAGTCTTGCGGTCAATCGATTGTTCAATATCAATGACCCACAAAATATGGATTCTGGCTATACCACATGTTAGAGGAAGTACTTTACTATATATAGAAACAGGATTTATCCACTTTTTCGTTACCAAAGCTCGGCAATAAGAGTTTTTTTGCCAAATATTTGGCGCTTTCCAGCGCACCATTACAATACTCTCTCTTCTTAGAAAGTAAGTGCGAGAAAATAAAATGTGCTGCCTTCTATAATATTTTCGAAAACAAATTTCTATACTAAAAGCCTAACTGAGCTTTATTTGTAACTTAATATTATTTATAAATATAACATTAATACAAATTAAATAATATTCCCATATACAATTGTATTTAATAATACTAACCGAGAAATATATTTTAATGGAATATATTTTAATATACTCTTAATATATTTTCATGGAAATGAGTCTTTGCCACGATTATAATCCTTCATCATTTAACTTAATAGTCGCTGAATACTTTGCCGCTTCGCCACTCGTACACAAGTGAAAAACTAAACAGACTTCAACCTGGCTGAGTTCACGCTGAATTTCCACCGGGCATGTTTGGCCTGAGTCTGTGAAACCAAAGAACTTCAATATCGGTCCCAAAAATCTAATGTTCCATTTGCATCCTCTTCGTGACAAAGATTCAATTCCATTAAAATATATTAAGAGTATATTAAAATATATCCCATTAAAATATATTTCTCAGTTAGTTAAAACCTACAATACAATAAAGGAATACGATTGATATGGCTGAAACTTGATTTTATTGTAAATTATCTGGCAAAAATACTTGTAGCGCAGTAAGCAACTCGCAAAACGTTTGTTCCTCAAAACCCGTTACGAAAATGTCATTGCTTATAACACAATAATAAAACTAGAGATATTAGAGGAACGTGTATGGAACAACAGATTTCTTTCGCGCGGCAACAATGAATTATTTCTCAGTGTCAGAGGTCCTGCATGACCTCTGCCGTGTTAAGTAGGTCACTGAAGTGTCCACTCTTGTAACAATAGTAAGCCAATAACTAGAAACAATAGCCAACTGGGCAAAACGGATCGGATGTACGCACCTTGATTTTCTAATCGTACGCCAGAAAACGGCGACTTTTCGACAGAAAAACACTTATTGACGGACCCTGGTAACGAAAAAGCGAATAAATCTTGTTCCTGTATATAGTAAATTCCTTCCTTTTACACATTGTGTTGTGATAATCACTCTTTTATGTTTACTTGATACCGAAAAATTGATTGACGGTAAAACGAGTCTGGTCAACTAATGGCCATAGAAGTTGACGTTCCTGTAAACAATCAATAATACGTACATACACACAAACGTTTTTTTCGTCAAAAGTTCATTATAAAAAAATCCTGATCGCAAACTTTTCCCTCTTTATTATTGCATTACAACAGTCACATGCTCATATAAGAAATTGGGTAAAAACATTAAGAATTTTTTTGGTAATATATTTGTTACATAATATAATTAAATGTCTTTCGCCTGGTTTCTGCAAACCTCTATGTTTATTTTGTAAGATTTCCAGTGTCTCATTAAGGAGTTTTTGTGATATTGCCCTAATTATGTACTGACGAAACTACCTTTCAGGTTATGCAGGTAGGTGTTATGATACTTGGACCACATTAAAGTGACCCTCATGCCCACACATTGCCTCCTAATCATATGTGACAGGTGCTACGCAGTACTTCATTAGGCCAATGACATCAGCCTACTTTATTATAACTACAGTAGTTAGTAATAGTGGTAATTTATTGGGTAATGATTCTGAAGAGAGCACAGTTCCCCATGCCCAACAGGGGACCAGAACGCAAACCCACGATCCTTCGAAGCGAGGTAGCTCGCGACGTAGCCTCCATTAACTCGATTTAGCTTACATGACTACACTTACATTGTAACAATTGACGCAGAATATCCATCAGATATTCGAACTAACAGCTCTTGACAAACAATTCATATAGATTTTTGTGTACAAATCTCAAAGTTTTACCTGACTTCCCTGAAAATGTGAAGTCAATACATAAATTCTAATGTCAAGTAATGGCTTTTTCCTGCAACATAACCGTTTTTTGCTGTATTATAAACAAATATTAAATAATTGAAATTAATATTAATTTAATACATAAGACGTTGATACGTATATAAATTTATATTTCAAAATTAGATTTATATTGCAAAAGTTTGTAATGCATGTAACAAATATTATGTTCTTCTTGTTTCCATTCCATATATGTGAAAATAAAGTCGTCTTCTCCCTTGATGTTGCAGAACCTGAAACGCCTCGATATCTCGTATCTGCGGCACATCAACCCTAACATCCTGTTAGGGCTAGTGCCGCGCTTCTCTTCGCTGGTGAGCCTCAATCTGCGTATGACGCTCACCGTGGACCAGGTGAGCCTCGGCAGGTGGTTGGTTCATCCAAGGCTCTGGACGCTACGGACAGAGCGCGCAAAAACCAGCCATATGCCGTAACGACATATGGTTGGTGGGAGAGATATTATATATGGGACGGGCATTATGGCATTTGTGCGACCAGCGACATAGGAGGGGATGGTCAAGAGTAAATTCCGGCCACAAGATGGTGACGGAGCAGTTTCTTTTGCTTCAGTCCTCTCAGTGTTGAAGGGTCTTTCAGAGGTCCCTGCTCGGTGCTCAGTCCGTCGTCGTGAGGAAGGAGAGGGGGAATACGTGCGGGGAGCGGCGGTGGCAGGTACGTATGCAATAATCCCTCAACATTCGTGAGAGTTAGGTTTCCAAAAAGCATCGCGAATGTCAAATACACGTATGTAGAGTCTATATTTTAATGAAGAAAGTGTGTAGGGTGCCTGGATATCTAAATACTGTTTAAAAAATAAAGAAAAAATATCTGACAATCAATCGCAGTAGAATTGAGTAAGAGGTACTTAAAACAGAATTCACAACTAACATTCCAAAGAGAAGAAATGAAACAGTATTTAAACTTATTTCAATGTTAAAAGTGATTGGATATAGCATTTGATTACTTTTTGTTGCATCACCCTCGTTGTTCTAATATCTAATTGGAAGGCAGGTTGCTCTTATTCTTATCCGTTCTTTATATATTCGGATCACATTCGAATGCCATTTCCACCAGAGCTTGTTGAAGTTTTAGAACGCCATAAACAGTGTTGACATTGAAGTTGCTCCAGGATGTAGTTTCGCTTCCTTTACTTCGTCATTACATTACAAGAGGATTTCTTTTCTTGATTTCGTGGCACTCCTCTTTAGTGAGGTTATTGTAATGAGAGTTGCACAGATCCTGAATGTTTTATTCTGTTCAGGTGGCCAAAACCCTTGCCTCCTATTTGAAATTAATGAATTGGATTATTTTACAATTGTGTTATTATATTACTGTGAATTGACATTCCAACTATGACATTTTTGCAGAACGAGATACTTTGAGCTCCGTTATCTGCCGACTTTGTTACTCAGATGACGCTGATAAAGGAAACGAAATGTGCTCGCTTTCAAAAGAAAGAAAGAAAGAAAGAAAGAAAGAGAGAGAGAGAGAGAGAGAGAGAGAGAGAGAGAGAGAGAGAGAAAGAAAGAAATGTAATGCCAATGTTAAATCCGGCAGCATTTCTCTAATCGCGAATAGGAAATACGCGGATGTTGAGGGATTACTGTATTTGGATTTAAACGCAGTTGACGTAAATCAGCTGTTAGGGTGTTATCCAATCGGGAGGTTGAACACCCCGTAGTGACGTCAGTGTAGTTACGTGTAAGCTGCAGACTGGATGACATCGTAACAGCTGATGGTCTGTCTTTAGAGCTTCATAATAAATGGAAGTATAGGCAGTCGGGTGGTTGTCGCTTAGGGCGCCACAAAGCAAATTCGATTGGAGGACAAGCCAGAAGGCGCCCGTGCGGCATCGCTGGCGGACGCGCTCTGGCTCGCGACAGACGAGCTCTGTCAATGGCGGCGGCGAAGGCAGGCATGCAGGTGGCGGGAGATGGAGGCTGCACGAGAGTCGCACGCGGACTACCACAGGCGGTTCCAGGTAGGGTCAAACCCTATCCGAACTCATGAAAGCTGTGGGTGGGCGAGAGGCCATGTCAGAGGCGCTCTCTGTACGTTGGAAAGTAGCAACGCTTCAGAGATAGCGTCTCGTTCTTATAAAGCGCCTACGGTCCATGCCGGCGAATGCCGGGATGTCTGCCGAGTTCGCTCTGCCTTTCTCAACGTGCGATGGGGTGAGGGTCGAGCCGGAACAACGCTGGTGATTTCCATAACCGTGGCAAAGTATCTGGTGAAGAGGGTGTGGGAAGAGTTTGGGTCCCGATCACCTGGGAGGACCCCATAGTCGCGGCCTCACCACACATACATCCATTACCGCCGAGAGAACAACCACATAAATAGTGCAAAAGATAACGTCATAACATGTCCGTCACAACATGTCACAGCCAGACCGAAGTCAGTCGCTGTGTAGAGAAGAATTCTAGCGGCTAGCTGCTCTGAACCGTAGTTTACCGTGGGTTCACGATAAACACCAGGCGAATGACGGAACAGTGTCCTAAAAAGCGTACCGCGCGCGATCTTTCCTTAATCCTTTACTTACACACACTTACGCTTACATACACTACTCATGTCGGGAGACCAGCCGGGAGCTTGTGTCGAGGGAGGAGTGCTGGGTGGGAAAAGCCCGCTAGTCGATGAGTACGTCGGTGACGGATTTCGCCATCCATTGAGGGAAGATCACCGCTACTCCCCGCCAAAAGAACGAGCACTATTCTTGCGGGACTAATGATCTTAACTGTTGACGCACCCGTAATCATCAATCAATCACAACTGGCAATAAAGAATGAATTTATGTTTTCTATTTTACCCGTAGAAAGCAAGATTAGGATATCTTATATCCCAGTCCTATAGTATTTGAATTTCATCATTAGAAGACGACTGATTGTTTGACTGATTAGTGATTCTGGGAGCGTCAACCGCTAAGGTCATTAGTCCCATAAGTGTAGTGCATGTTTCCTCGGAAGGTGTCTGTTAGCGGGGTCTTCCACAACCAGGTATCTCCCACCAACAGAGCCCCGCCGCAAACGGGACAATCTCTCAGCTCCCGACCGGTATCCCAACATATGTGGTAGTGTAATGCATGTAAGTGTGTGTGTAATTATAGGGTGAAGATAGGACAAGGAAGAGGAAGGAAAGATCACGCGCGGTCCGTTTCTTTTGGGGGGGGGTATTGCTCCGGCATTTGCCTGGTATTGATCGAAAAAACCACGGAAAACTATCGATCAGAGAAGCCAGCCCTAAAATTCTTCTCCGTACAGCGTCTTAATTCCACCGAACTATCTAGCCTGTGTCAAAAAAAATTCTGATATATATGGGACTCGAACCTGTGACCTCCCGTCTGAAACACTGCAGTGACATCAGCTGATGTCCTGAGCTACCTCTCCAGGTCTACTCGAAAACGAGATTTGTCCACCAAGACCGTTCAATTAGAGTTTTTCTGTTGAAAATATCACTTATCTTCGGCGCGAAATTAGAATACTTTCTCTTCTACCTAAGGCGAGAAAGTAAAAAACTAATGGGCAATTTTGCAGATCACTGGAGCTTGTTAATATTTTTTGAATGATCAAAGTCACCTCATAAAGCGCCAAACAAAGAGCCAATTGAAAACAACGATTTTCGATGTGCTTAAAGCGATTAATGAACAGTAGGTTGACATAGAGTTTCAGGCAATATGAGGGGGAAACAATCTACACCCGTTAATTTTCTTTCGGTTTGGAAAGAAAGATTGCATTTTATCGATACTGGAAAATGGCGAAGTGTTTAGTGTATTCGAAAGAACTGCAATATGTTAAAATGTCCAATCTGCATTACGTAGTTTTGTGACCCAGAGAAACCTGCGAGATAAAAGTAAATTCTGATCATTGACATAGCCTCGAATCACGGGATGAGTAAAGGTAATTTTTGGAAAGTAAATTTGAAGATTGAAGATTATGGAAAAGATACTGTAAATCACGAGGATTTACAACATTCTCAAACAAAACAATATCAAAAATAATCAAGCCTGGGGTCCCAATTATCTCACGTGACCCCTACCAGGTACCTATTCATGTATTTGTTAACATTAATTATTGTTTCAGAACGAACTAATTCGTTGTATTATATAAAATTGTATAAAATATTATTGTAAATTAATTTTTTTTTCAAAAATGTAATCTAACAGAAGAATGGAAATGGAATTACAGTACTGGTTATGATAAAAGAGTCGAATATTGCTCTGACTTATGATCTAATGTATGTTCTAAATTCGACACATTGTTTTTAATCATAAAAATTCTAAATAATAATTACCACTTAAGAAAACAATTATCGATTTTCCAAACGAATCTCTTCCCCCACTTCCGTACCATCAATGAACACTGTGCCCCCGCCGCCGCCTCGGGCACTTCCTTTGCTCCGCGGCTGGGATCGGAGGAGGCGAGCAGATGACTATGACCAGCCAGTATTATTGAATATACACCTATTCCCGTAGGTATAAATCCCAGGTCTCCTGAACTCTTTTCTGCTGACCGAGACCTTAATTTAATCTGCCACTGCTTGTGATTGACAATGAGTTAGCTTTTCAATGGCTTGTAACCGCGAGAGGGGAAGCGGAGGAGCATGCGAGCGAGGGTTGCAGATGCTGGCGAGCATCGGCCGGAACTGCCCACAACTGCTGGACCTGAACCTGACGGCCACGCCCATCACGGACCGCGGGCTGGTGCTACTGTGCGTGGGCGAGGACGGGCAGCGCCAGGCGCAGAGCCTGGTGCGCCTGGTGGTGGCCGAGACCTTCGTCACGGCCGCGGGCGCCACCATCGTCCTGCAGTCCCTGGCACGCCTGCGCGAATTCGACTTCGACCAGATCTTCGAGGTACAGCTCTTGGCGGAGCAGACCACTTTCGGTTGCGGAACGCGGCGGGGGTGGCTGTCCGTTGCATGGTTTGCCCCTGAACTCGCCATCCAGAACCCTCTGCACGCGGGAGGTTTCTGGTTGGTCGTGAGGAGGGATTCTCATTTGTGCTGCGCTCTCTTGGGCAAATTAAGAAATATTTGAAATCCGCTTTCACAGCCATCTGTAGACAATGAATCAAACTATAATCATGTATGAAACAATCGATTTTTAGGAATTAATTTTTTCGATATACAAATTTGTATATCATAACCGTTTTATTTACTTAACTGTCAACACCACGGTCTCACCATATCCACTATTTTATTCAATCGTATCATAATAAATCACAAAAACTTCCCGACTTCGGTTTAAATACTGGTGCGAATCATCAAATGATTCAAAGCAGGCAAACACTTCTTGGATATGTTGGCCAATGCGCGTTTTCAATCACGCTTCAATTTTCTTCCTGACAATGTTTCCGCTTTTCTTAGTGAGACAAAAGGAATGAGTGAGGCAAACAGCAGTGAATTTGAAGATCAGAATTATCTGTTAACACTCAAAGTGCATAGATTTGTGTTAAAGTTTTAAAATAACAGTGATACAGTTCATAACGTACCAATGGATCTGCGTGCAAGTTTCCGTAGCATTTAAAACATTCGTCTTTTCTTTTCTTGCTTGACAGATCTATTGATTGTATTAATCGTGAATCTAATGAAATAAGCAAGTCGCGGTGGTCGTTAGAAGTTACATACGCATCAGTGGCGGCGGTCCTTAAGGGCTCTAGGACGGCGCCCTCTCCAGAACAACCAACCTCGGGAAAAGTTGCATAAAGTATTAAACTTTCAATAAATCGACTCGTTTAATTTGTGCATACCACAAGCGCAATATTTGAGGGCGAATTTAGTTTTAGGTGTCCGCTTAAGCAAAAGACGAAATGTTTTCATAATAGATCGTATCGTGGACTATCGTGAGTCCGTTCGTAGCTGGTGCATGCGAGGTAATGCAAGCTTGAGGACGCGTAGGGGGTACTGGAAATTGGGTGGGAGTAGCGTGCTGTTATTAGGGTTTTGTTCGGTAGCGTCCGCGCCTATTAACTTGGCTAAGAATACCGATCCTTACCGTTTGATTTCATAAAGCACTGTTTTCTTTGCTGGAAATATTTTGTTTTTAAATTCTTACTCCTGCGTGAGCACAATTGTATCTTCCGTTATCAACGTAAAAGTTGTCTCAGACAAGGATTAAAATCCCGATGCGTGCAAATCGGTTTGTACTCTACAGCCTGTAGTTTTCCTCGTTCTAGGAATATTTTGAATAGGTAAAATGCGTGTGATAGTACGGTCTACATGCCGCCCCTCTTGATTCGCAACCCACGGACCGCAACTGACGCGCATACATCGTGAATACAGTAGTTAAGCGGTGGAACTGCAGCATCGAGACGGCGGCACCAAGCCGTCCGCAGCAACGGCCGCAGAGTGGGCGCGCGCTTGCAGGTGCTGGAGCGGCTGGAGAGCTGGGACGCGGCCATGGAGAAGAAGCTGCTTCACGGCGTGAGCGTGCGCCTGAGCGAGGAGGCGGCGCCCGCGCCCTCCTACCTGCCGCTCACCACGCTCATCTCCACGGCGGAGCAGGTGCGGCTGAGCGGGCTGGACGCCGCCACGCGCCTCTGCCCCGACGCCACCAGCGTCACGCTCGCCAACGCCTGGCTCGCCAGCGAGGACCTCTACAAGTTCATGCTCTTCGAGAGGCTGTCTTCGCTGTCGCTCACCAACTCCGAGGGCCTCACGCTCGACTTCCACGACGGCGTCCTGCCCGTGCTCGCCACGTGCGGGCCGCGCCTGCTCAACCTCATCCTCGCCAACTTCACGTCCGTCGACATCGCAGGTACCGCTCCCGCTGCATCCCGCTCGACGCCCGCACTGCACGACCTCCATGTTCACCGACTAGACGTGAACTTGAAAATAAATCCGCCGCCAAACTGCATGCGCTCTTAACCGACCTCTTCTTATTTTTTCTACCATAGGGATTGGAAGATCGTGCAAAAAGCTGAGGAATATAGCAATGTCGAATATCGCCCAGTATGAGTCCTTTGGGCCAATCTGCAACGAGTGGTTTACAGAGCTACAAGCATTGGAACTGTGGTCTGACCCACAAGCAGACTTGAATCCAAACATGTTTCGGCAACTACTTCTCTTCTGTCCAAATATGCAAAATCTTCTCTTCAAAGGATGTGAAGTACTTACAGACAAACTGTTTACTGAAATAACGGAGGTAAGTTTATCTGTTTGCATGCATTTGAAAAAATAAAACTGTAGTCGTTAATGTGGCTGATATTTGATATATGCAATGAGTGCACATGGGGAGCTGAAATGAATCATTCATATCACTTAATTATTTTTATCATTTCTGTCGTGTTTTAGGTTAATCCAATGAAAAAGCTGTCGCATTTGACTTTAGACCATTGCCATGCAATTACTGGTGATTTTCTTCATCATTTATTGGATTCGGAAAACGAACTCACCGTCATAAGACTTTGGAGTTGTCTCAATATAACCAAATACACTAATTCGGAGCTATCAAGACGCATTTGTGATGAAAACATGGATGTATACCTGGAATGGTTTCAGTATGAAGAATAAGTTGAATATTATACGATAACTATTACGGTATTCCACTTTCAAAGCAGTAATAAAACAGACTTGTCCTTGTGGCATGATCTCAACTGAGAAACTACCTAAATAGTGGACGTGAAAGTCATGTTTCATTGCGCTGATTTTATTTCACTGCAGGTTTTGATTTGAATTGATTACTAAACCAATGTAATAAGTAAAGTATGAAATAAAATATTTCAATAGTTTAGAAGGACACAATTATGTATTGTAGAGGAGATTGAATGTGAGTGTAATAGTTGACTTAGGTTATTTCTTTACAGAAATTATCATCAAATATTTCACAAAGAGCGGCTATTCAAGTTTTGGGATACATTCCCATATTTCTTGTGGTAATTTAAAACTGTTTTTCGTGAAAGCAATATTTATTAAATTTTTCGATTAAAGCATAAACCAACACCCTTCCCCTCTACTGAAATCGACATTCGACACCACACCCTCGCCCCACACTTGCATCGCGCCGCAGTAGTTGCAAACCCCATGCCATCGACTCTCTTCCTCCCTTCACCTTCCATAACTCAACAAATAACTGTAATGCCATTCAGGAGTTTTGGTTCGTTTATTGGCAATTTAGAACATTCAAAGTAAATGACAAGAGGTAAGGTTCAAAGTAAAAGACAGAAGGATTCGAAAAATTCTCCATTCCATGAACTGATAATAAACATGTCTCGAATTCGGCATCCACGTGTGACAACGCGCCATGAGAGCAAGGCGCGCTGCCGCTCCGAAATCGGGCTGAGGTCAGCGTCACGTTGCCGGCGGCAGGTCGGCCCACGCGGCTCATCGTATTCCTTGCAATGTCCGCAACGACTGATAGTGGATGCTGGGCGACTGCTTTTGCGCGGTGACGGGGCACGATGTCTACTATGCTACTGACTATTGCGACCTGACCAGAGAATTTGCGAAGAAAATTAATATTTGTAATATATTAATAACCCATCTTGAAAAATAATGCTTTAATATCTCATTTATTGCTTTATATTACTTTTGAACTTGACCCTTCTGAACGTACAGTCGCCATTTTACAATAGTTTAATTAGACAACATTGGGAACGAGATATTGATTAGGAATCTATCCAGAATTGAGGAAATTGTATTAATCTTACTTTCTTTTCTTGAATTGAAAATCCAATCGCCTATTTTTCAGGAGAATAGGTTTCTCCATAACTAATCCATTGAAGTTACTGGTTTCACTGATACATTCTAATAGTATTTGACAGGATTCAGAGGGCGCACGATCGCTCGGTTGTCATTATAATTCTATGAAATGTTTTTATCCACGTCACTGTTGAAAATGATTCATCTTCCGAAGAAGTCATTGCAGTAGTGAGAAGAATTCGAAGACGTTTAGTCTTCTGGAAAAATTTCGTTCGACATTTCATTTTACAGCATTACTTGAAATAATGGTTACCGCTCATGTTAGATTTCTAAATTTGCTTCTCTTATACACTTCTTGCAACAGTGTTCTCTACTGAATTCGACGCTGATTTTTAAAGCCCCTTCAATGGTACTAACAAAATCCATTAACCCTCGAAATATCCCAGGGTTTTCCGATTGTGCACTTTCGTCGTACCCTCACAACGCAAGGTGACCTTGCGTGCCACAAAATTTGACACAGTTTATAATTGTCCAGAATATGTCTGTTCTTACGCATACACCCTTGTCATTTTACAGTGAGACGATAACTGTCGCTAAGCCAAATCACAGTATTCAAGTAAAAACAGTTCAACATTACTGTTTTATGGAGATGTGTCTCTTGATGATTTTTAAGTTTCTCACACAAATGGTTCTTGTCATTATAACCGGTTTTCGTCCACACATTTTCTTCATTGCTAAATATGGTACAAGGAAAACAAAATAGTGCATTTTCCCCTCACTTTCCCCCCATAAGTAACTTGTATGTCAAATATTAACATTGAATCGTCGATGAAACTTTTGTTTTGCTGATTTCAGTTATTTCAATTTTCAGAACAGGCTGATCCCGACCAAGCTTCTTGGTTGAAATAATTGAACATAAGGATGTACGGACATTAAACCAAAAGTATTATTCGAACCCGAAATGTAAAACATTTCTACACAGATTTTAAGTCGGTTCTCGCCATCCACATCAGATACAAAACTTCGGAGTATCGTATTGGGGACATTGTTTTACTAACGGCGCGACGGAGACTTCGTCTCCAAGTCGGGTGACACGATAGCCCGATATGGCACGATGCCACGAGTGCTATGCCAAGCGGAGTTCACGGCGAAAGTGTGAACTTGATCCGATGAAAGCGCCCTATGGAAACTCTAAAGCGACGTCATGTGGTACCCAATGGTCCTTGTGGAACGAGGTCTGAGCTAGGTGTTGTTGCGAAAACATGAAGACGTATCGGTTCATCAATGTAATACTTGTATGGAAATTAGAAGAAGAGGATCAGAAAAGGTCATGCTATTAATGAGATTGTAATAACGAAGTGTTTATTCTAGTTTGTTTAATTTTTGGGGTGTTGCGTGAACCTATGAACCTTATAAAGAACCGCCCCTGGAGGCGATGTCAAATTGCTAGTCGCAAACGTTTCAAGACTTCGATGTAAAGAGTGTGGTTCACTGTTTGGCCTGGAGGATTAAGCTACAGGATTCCTTTATTATCAAAGAATTCGATCACCTTGCCTTCTTGAAGGTTCTCGTTTCACTTTTTTCGAGGCTGGTGATCCATGACTACGCCATTCAGCACTTCGACGTTTCGTGTGAGGTTCTTACTGGTAGTACCGACTTTCATCCCCTTCAATATTTTTTAACACGAATGTGGGATCAAGTCTGGCTCTATCCAATAGTTGAGCACAAATCTTTAGCCTTTGATCTCTCTGTTAGTGAAGGATGAGGTTTGCTTAAGTTTCCGTTTCCCTAAATCTTCGCATAAAATGTTGTGACACACATCAAGATTCAAATTCAGTACTTCTGATATCGTATGCACGGTTACACGACTTTTTTCTTCTATTTGCAAAATTGCATAAAACTTGAACTAAATAAAACTAGATATGCGTATTTATACAAAACCAAAGCCTTGAAATACATAATATTAATATATTCAATATATTTATATTTACAGCCTGAAACGAATCACAATTAATTCTTTGAAAAACATTATATGATTTCCTTTGATGAAAATATTTCTTCTGTCCATATATCTTAAACACCTTGACATCATGCTTCTAATTCACTATCCACTGTAGATAATGTGACTGAAGACTATTTTGTTATTCCAATTTAATAATTTACTTCCAATCTCCACAGTATATCCAGTAAAAAAATATGTTTCATTCCAGCTTGCCCCTGTAAAAGCTTTGAAATAATTCATTTTAGTTTCTTTTAATAAATGTTCAACTACAGTTTCAATCCAATATTTAATATTATTTTTAATATATTCAGATAAATTTCGTTAGGATTTCTATTATACCTGCTTTAACTGCTCACTGCAAAACTAATATTTGGACTCGATCTGATAGGCATAAATCAATCTTCAAAATACTCTTGATAAAAAAAGTATACACACTTACTTACAGTTTTCAAATTGATCACATTTTCTACTTAAAAGTGTTTTTACCTGAATTACAATCTTTCATTCCACATTTATCTAAAATATCTTTAATATAAGTTTCTTGATTTATGTAATTTCCGATAATTCCATTCTATTACTATCCATACCTAGAAGATGTTTGCTTTTCCCAAATCTATTAAGTCTAGATTTTCATTTATAGTATTCAAAAAGTGTAACCCCAAATCACCACTGTTCCAATACAGTATAAAATCATCAACAATAACATTATAAAATCATTACCTCATATTCAGAGACTATGTGATGGGGTGGGGGGAGTCTCCCCGAGCGCTTGATTGGAGGCATAAAATTTAATCTCTTTTCCTTTCAATCACGCAATTATCTCTCCTCCAGTCTTCTTTCCATAATCAAACCTCAGTACATCTCTGCTCATTTAACAGTTAACAGGAATTAATTTTTTCATTGTATAATACCATTCTCTAATAAAATCTCTGTATCTTTATAATTCTATATTCTACTTGCCTGCTTTAAACCTATTCCTTTTTTAACAAATTTATTTAATTTTTGTCTTCAACTAAACCAAGTGTTTGAAATAAATTTCATCATCTAAGTCAACAGAAACAATGCTCCACTTCACATCCTTTTGTTTTGAACTTATAATTTCCATTATAGCAGTTTTCAATGAAATTCTTATTGTTTCTGGTTTTATGGCCAGGGAAAGCTTCAAAATAATCTTCTTCATATTTTTTATCATAACCAGTGGCAACTAATCTAACTTTAAATTTATTTATTTTTTACTGATAGGTTATTGCTTATTAGTGCTATTGATGTGGAGCTTGATATACAGTTCATATCTTACCTGGATCGAAAGGATCATGGCTACGAGGGAAATATAAAAACAGTTGAATGTTGCTACATGTTCTCTTATGGTGGGAATTATGAAAGGGAATTATAGAACAGAAACATGCAAAGTCAATCTGACTCAAGTTATCTTCTAACATCCCTTGGGCTTATTGTCCCCGCTTGATCATTAGAAAACTTATAACGTTATTGGTGCTATTATTATAAATAACTATTACACCACCTTTTAAATTCTTATTTAAAGGAAATATCCACTTTCTTTTGACAGGTTTCTTTTTATTATTACATTACTATTGACCAACTCCCAAACTTGAAGTTTTTCCATTCTTGTCATTGCATTATTCATGGGAGCAAACCATTCAGCTTTCTCTTTAAAATTAATAATGTCTTAAAAATGTTTGGTAATATTAATCTCTTTTGCTTTGTTTACCTGTTGATAGCTTTTATTCTTCTATCTTTCTGGTCTTAACATTAATGTTTTGACACGTTAACACATTGTTTTTTTTTGCAAGTTGTTCTTGAAAAATCAATTCTCTTGTACATCTTAGCTTTTACCTATTATAACTTGTTCTTTTGAACCATTGGTCTTCAATTTCACTGTCATGATCTTCATCTTCTATTTCTTCACAAAGATATGAAGCTTCATGATTAAAGATGTTAAATATACATTCGTCAATGTTTATTTTTTTTGTCATAAACATATAAGAAGCTAATTAATTTTCATTAAATTTAACAACTCTTGATTCACTAATCTCTTTATTTTTGAGTTCATATATTTTGTAATCTATTCAATTCATGCAATATCCCATCATCACACCCTTTTCAGCTTTTCAATCCAACCTTTCTTTCTTCAGTTAATTCTTTTACGTGCAAATATTTCCTTGTATTTAATATAAGATTTTCTTCCATGACAGGAAGTAATTATATTATTCTTAGAAGTGCTTCTATTCCTAATATGAGTAGCTGTCTGTTGAAAGATACTTTAGACACAGGAATTTTTTCGACAGATCAATTCACAAAAATATTTGGAAATGAAATAAAAATTTCTTAAAAATAAGATAACTTGAAGTTTTTATTTTTTTCTCTTTATATACTTTTTGTGCAATGTTTCAAAGATTTATCTTTTTTTCCCCATCTTCAGGCATTTTAAAAAACATATTGTTCCAACAAGAAACATTGTTTCTTCCATTTGGTGACAACTGTTTGAACAGCTTTAAGCGACCAACTTGATGAAAGTGCTTAAGCACAGGCTGTTGTTTATTTGAATTTTTTATTATCTTTGTTTTCTAAAATGCCTGAAGAAAGGGAAAAAAGATTTTTCCTCAAAATGCACAAAAACTATGTAAAGAAGAATTAAAATCTCAAGTTATCTTATTCTAAAGAAATTTTTGTTTTATTTCTAAATTTTTTCGTGAATCATGTCTGTCAAGAAATCTCCTATGGCTAAAGTATCCTCTGCCATAGTTATTGAAATGTGACTTAATCATGTCATTTCAAATGTTTTACGAAGTAGTAATTTTACATAGTATTTTTCAACTATTCATCACATTCCTGCTGTGTGTATAATTGTTCCATACATTTTTCAACTTTTGCATTACTGTCTTGTGATTATGGTCTTGTCAGTACATGTTTTATACTTTACTAGCATTAACCATTCTCTTAATCATCACCAATGAATCATCTCCACAAATGTCCCTTTTTATGCTTTTGATTATTTTTTCCTTCTGTTTTTCATCTCTTATATTAAGTTCATTAAAATGTTTGTTATTTCACTTACTTCTGAATTCACTTACAAAAATAAAATTATTACCACAATCTATAACAGAAACAAAATAACAATCACCACTCACTGATTTGTCTAAAGGACCAATGCTATCAATCTAGTTCGTGTTTAGACTAAAAATCTTATAATTTTATACCCATTTCCAGTAAATTTCCCTAAAGGACATCCTTTTCTTGATGTACTTACTTATATTTTCTAATACATAAACTCCCATATTAAGTTCCGTAGATTTCAAAGTCATAATTAATATGACCTAATCTCCGTGATCTCAATTCATCATTAATCTTAGATTATACTCTTGATTCTACACAAAGGTCTGCTTTGGTCTGCCTTGGACAATTAACTTATTTTTAGTTCATTATCTTTAAATCCTGCTTTTTTTTCTGCTTTATTCTTTTTTAAAGCAATAGTACATTCATTGAATCCAACTTTTACCACAGATAATAAATTTTCATTCAATATACGAACCTGGAGAACATGCTTAAATAACATGTTTTCATCATTTCTTTTTCACTTTCCAATGTGACCAATGCCAATAGAATTGATTGTTGCTCCTTTTTCATCCATTAAGATTGTTCAACAATCCTCATCACAACTAGCCATTTGAGTGGCTATTTGTCTGACAAGTCTGTTCCTTCCCTAAATTATAAAAACTTCTATGATAATTTTCTCCAATATACTACTTATTATGCAACTTATTATTTTTTATTATAATTTATTATTTACATTTTTTTAATTATGTTTTTTGAATTTTGACATTTTGATGCCTTGTCCCAATTTTTATTTGAAACATTTCAAACCTTTCTACAAAAATTTAAAATATGTCCAGTAGAACCACATTTTATATTTTCTTTTCTATATTCTTTTTCTTTGGAGACTGACCCTCCATTTCTACTGACTTTCAATTTGTAATTTAACTTCAGCTTTAACATTTTTCATTCTGGACCTTGTTTTATTTTTATCATTTTTCCAAATTTTTATATAATCATTAAATTCTTCATGTTATCCTTCCAATTTAAAAAACATAATTTTTTTATCTTTTATTTCTTTCCAAACTTGTATGCTTCTTGATTGAATTGCTAATATTCCATTTAAATAACCATTTCCACTTTCGTCAATTTGCACTTTAATTTTTCCTCTTCTAAGCTTGCATTAAATTCGAATTTTTTCCATTTTTGCACCGAAATCTCCTTTAAGAACTCACATATTTTCTGCATTTTTCACATTAGCTTATTGTAGTACCTGAGGAGCTGCTGTATGTTGATTCATAATATTTCTTGCAATTACATTTAAATTCTCTTTCCTCTCAATTTTTTATCTCCTAAAATTATCTTTCTCCAAAGCATTAATCCCCTCATCTCACTTTCTATTCCATTAAAAAAATTGGCATTCATTTTTGCAATGCATTTTAAGTTAGCATTTGTATTTCGCGCTATTTTTTATTTCAAGTGACTAATTGAATTTTTTGTCTTCTATCAACTAGTAGATGGTGACAAAGATATACATTTAATTGCAATTTACTGACCTTATATTACATTAACAATTTTTTATTTTCAGCTTAGTTCATTATTTTACATTCATATATTCAATTAATTAGTTGCCAAATACATTACGCATCCTATTTCAGAGTGACTATCCCTGTCTAAAAACAATTGACTACAGTATAACTAATGTAGATATGAATTTATTTGGCATTTAAGAACAGATTAATCTGATTTTTGCCAGCTCGTTGCAATGTCCCCAGGCCTGGTCCCTGTTTTTATTTATTACAGATGCTAAGGGGAATGGGAGATCTCTGTCAAACGTGTCATATTCCCATCACTGTTCCTAGTTTACTTGGCCAGTCTGAGCTTTCTTTCATCACACAGTTGTACAGAGACAATTTGTAATAGAAAGTTACAGCTTCACTTTTACCTCAGCTGTGAATCGGATCCAGGACTGCCCACAGAAAGCTAGTACACAGCCCATGACCCACCCAAGGGGCAGTATTACTTGTAATCAGGGCTTGATTTCTGTCAGAACACAACAGAACAGCATTCTAGGACCTCAGGAATGAAATAGGGAAAAAATCAATTTTTAGTTTGACCAGTTTTAGTAAACTCCAAATTTAATAGTTTTTCATTTAACTGTATCATTTGTAAAAATGTAATAAAATTATCAGTAAAAAAATAAAACTTTATTATAAGCTCTTAATTTTTTTATTTACTATTACTATTAACTGTAATTTATATTTAATAAATTATATAACTATTTCTAGAATTAATTAGAAATTAATTTGGGGGGTGTTCCAGGACCTAAAATTTGTATAAAATGAGCACTGCTTATAATACATATAAACATACTAAAGTACAACAAGATGATGGTTTTATACAATTTATAAGACTCCATCAACATGACATCCCATAAATGTTCTAATGCTAGAGAAAGAATTACCCCCAGAGGCTCACAAACCATTTTAGGACAGGAAATTTAGAATTTTGTAAATTAAGTTATAAATAAAGCGGCCAGCACACACATTCCTCAATACAACATTGCAAGTCTTCATTGGGCATAACTTTATTTTAAAGTTCTCATCCCTTAATACCTAGGTTTTGTGTACTCCACAGCGACATGAGTTAAGCGCCAGCGCCAAAATCTACAAAACATGATCTTTTTGGACCTTCTAATTTTTACAAAATTCATAATATCTAATTACATATTGTTTAATACTGGGATGCTGGAAATATCTTACCCAAGTACATTCATGTATATGATATCTTCCATCACTTGCATTTTCCTCATATGAACCATTTTCTAACCAGAATTAGTACCTAAATGTTCAATGTAATTATTTATATACACAAATTTATATAAAGAAACTAATGAATAAATAGAGAAAATAGAATAGAAAATAACAGCCTTTATTTTAAAAAATCTTAACTTACATAAAATTGAGACAATTTACAGACACTCTGTCAATTTTTCAAGAAATCTCTACCCAATTTTAAACACGTTTTTTTCTGAACATTATATTATTTTCAAAAATATAAGTTGATAATAGTCTCCCACATAATTTGTGTGAACTGAAAGTTTATTACCATGTGAATTTTACAAACAAAACATACGTAAACCAAAACATTTATTATAAATACACTAAAGGAATATTTCAAAAAGCTTGCCTTGAATAATACTCTTTCACCATGATTAAAGGCACATGCACTATGTACCATAGACAAAGGTATAAATGCAGTATTTTTTTAAGAATACTAAAATCTAATACGCTTCTAAAGGCCATATCTACAACAAAAGGGAACAATGGCTACTGAAAAATTTGCAATATAACAGTATCCCATCACATTTTTATTAATTGAGATAAGGAAATTCAATTTTTGTACATTACTGAGGCAAGTGTCAAAGTCTCATAGCAATTATTCTTAGTGTTGAGGTACACATGACAGATATTTACTAAATATATCAACACTATCAAGACTACATACACACTTAACAACAACCAGTAGACATACAACTACAAACCTACTATGCAAAGCTAATTGACATTTTACCGAGTAACAAGATTACTTGTGCTTTTCAGTCTCATATTCACAAATACTCTATATACACGTCGATGTAAAGAATTCAGATTAACTTTTGTTCACATTTTTAATCAAATACAATATTCAAAATGTTGTCATAAACTAATTAAAATACATAAAAAATAATTGAAACAACACTACTTTTGAAATTTCTGTATAAATAGATAAATAATGAACTGCCATAATCATTTTAAAGAAATTCACAAGTCTGAAGCAAAAGTAAAATGTTAATAATTTCGAGAAGAAATGCCCTCCATTCAGAAATTTCAAAAATTGGTTGAATGCAATTATACATTCTACTTTGAACACGATTAAATATTTGCATTTGATGCATCTCTTTCCATCAATAAAAATAAGAAAATAAATCACTTTTAGGTATCAAAATATTTTCCTACAATTTGAGCAATAGAAAACCAGATTGTTTACTTCATGCATTGTAAATAATTATTAGCATGAAAATAACAAACATGTGCATATAGTTATTTAAAAAAATCATGAAATGATAAAACAGACAACAAAAGAAATGCATTTCATTGCATTGTAATTCATTAGCAAGGAAATTTACTTTTGTGTGAAATAATTCACACATTACTATTTATGTGACAAAATATGTGCATATTTTCCAATGACCTATTTTTGCTACCCAGAGGAAAGGAACAAGAACATATACCATTACAAATAGTAATTTGCACAACTGTAAATGAGAAGAGCTTTTTGCTTAAAAAAGTACCTTTGATATAACTTAAATGCAAGATAGAATGTTTAAATTATCATACCTAATGCTAAGTTCTATAATTACCATTTTCTTTCAATAAACATCTTAATAAATAAACAATGAACAAATTTTTCAATTTTTTGAAAATCCCATCTCTTCTAAGATATAAAACATTATTTTAATCTAATTAATTATCAACCATGGGAGATAACTGATCATAAATAACATATTTTTGGTAACTGTCAACATTCTAGCATAACAATATAATACATACAATCCAATACACTAGCTTGGGAATTAGGAAGCCTTGTTTCATTACAATGAGGATCCCTTTGACTTAAGCACTTATATACTCACAAAATTCTCTTAAGGTACAAAACTACAATCGCAGAGATAACTATGAATTAAAGAAAAATTCCAGATCAATGCAAGTAAGTGTATTTTGAATACTTGTTTTTTTATTTATAAAGAAGTAAAAACAAATAAAATTATTTCCAATAGGAGTATAATGTATGCTGTATGAAAGTATCAATGAATACTACTATTTTTTCATTATAATCAGAAGTACATTAATAAACCGCCACAAAGACCTAATGTTTGTACGGCAGTACAAATACTGGCACCATGTGATAACACCCATCAATTTATGTTAAATTTGGTGGCATGTGAATGTTAGGAACAGATTTTATTTCATTATTCTTATTTTAAGATTTTTGTGAAGATGGTATACTATACCACTCTGTTTCAAACTATAGTAAGTTTCACAGAGAAACTGGCTCGAAGTTACCCAATGATGCTAGCATTCTTTAACGTCCTCAGGGAGATATATTTTTCAAAACAACACAAATGCTGTTCATAGCACACAGTTAAAAATCTGTTGTGGCAGGTTTCTCTTTTGACGTTTCCCTACAAACAAAAAAGGAAAATAAAAATAAACACCGCATACATGCAAACACTCACGCGACATTTTATTTATTGTACGTTACAATCTTACAGACAAAATTTTCTGCACATCACAAAACAGTTATTAACAGACATTTAAAATTCACATTTCACAACACAAAAAGCCCGCGTCATTAGTTGGAAACACTGCTACCATACCAAACAACGTATACATGCACAAATCTACATAAACATGCATTTTATTTTTCAAGCCAATTCACTCCAAATTTCTAATACTAAGTCGAACTTTTTTACTATACATAAGCTCAATAAGGCAAAATAGGCGACTATAATTTCTACGAATAATATTCACTTTGTACGATCATTCCGGTCGGTTCACTTCCATGCATATCGATTCTTTCTATACCTAATTGTTGGGTCTTTCATCAGAGGGCATTACTATCGGTTTCACATTCGTATCATGTTGCCACATGTTTCGAGTGAAATAAATGTGTACTAATTTTCGATAGTGAAACTAAGATGATAATTGCATCCCCCTCCGACCTTTACTTCGAGCTTACCTGAATTTTTACTATCATTTCAAATATATAAAAATGTATTAATACAAAATGTCAAACATTCCTTAAAGTCTCTGTATTACTGTCTCATAATTACAAATAAGTAGAAATTTGTGGAAATAGTGTGGAATGAATAATTCGAATAAGGTCCCCTTTCCGGAAATAATCTTAAAACATTTCTTGGAAACGCCACAGTAAACCTCTTGGGGCGCGAGGGCAGCGCCATTTGGCTGCTTCCAGGAGTTGGTGTTTCTATCCGTGGGTTTGGTTACAAATGATTTTTTTCGCAAAGGGGATAAAGCGCTTGTCACATTTCCAGAAATAAATTATTTTCCACGAGTGAATCCAGTATAAATGCTAGCGATTGAAAGTGACGTGCAGTTATTTCAAGAGCATCTCATTACTCTTCGGCAATTCCTTACTTTGCTTTTCCATCATGAGCAACCACAGAATTCCTTCCTGCCAAGAAAAACAATAGATAGGCTACTGCAATCACAAATCAAGATCTCATTTCCAACAACCACCTTTAAAAATAAATATTAAATAGGTAAATAGGTACACACATCAATTATACTAATCAACATCATTACCTCAACGTTTATACCTGTACTATTCATATTAATTCAAAGGAAATTAGATACAAGAATTTTAAGTACACTAGTTATTTCAATTTAAGGGCCCAAAAACATTTTGAAGAAAACTCAAAATCCATTTTTCAAGTAGGAACAGAGAAGTCTGGAAAGAATGGAAAATATTAGTGAATTAGAAAACGGAATTTTTTATAGACATTGACGAAAGAGACTTAAAATGAGATATTTTAATGAACAAATTAATTTTGAAAATTATCTTCCAATAACCATTACTGAATATCTCATTAATAAACAGTTTTTTTGAGAGGCGGAGTTTGCTCATCTTCCATGTAAAAGTTACTACTGGCAATTTATTAAACTACCATACATACAAATCAATAAAAATACTCTTGAATGTGATGATCTTCAAAAATTAAGTTTCTCAAGTAAAGTCAGTTCAATTAATATTCCAGTCAGTCAGTAAAGTCAGTTCAATATTAATTATCCTTTGAGAAATAAGAATAAAAGATATCAACAACCATTGTTGATATTTGATAACAAGAAATGTTTTATCCCATGTGAATAATCGAACGGGCATAACCAAACGAGCAACATGATTGAATAGAACTACCAACAAAGTAACTGAACATCCGACTCCTCTGGCCTCAGCCCCCACCCACTGCCACACACCTATAACTGAAATAGAATTCACTCCAAAATCAAAACATTACATGACATAGGGTTTTCTATTGCCATACAAATCAATCACTACAAAAACACCTTAAAAGAAAAAATTAAAAACAACATCTAAGAGCACAATTCATTAAGCATATCTAAAAGTATGCGTTCATATATCAAAACTATTCATTAAGTTTCATCTCCATTTTGAACATTCTTTCTTTATGCAAACATGCCCAAAATAAAGTTCATTCAGTTATCTACTGGGGAAGTATGATCTAGGAAGATCCATCCAATCAAAAGAGAGCAAAAGCAAGAATTATTTAAAACTATGAAGCATTTATATTTACCAAATGAAATTACTGACATTCAGAGGATTTTAAATCTAAAAATAACTTCAGAATCAAAATTTTGAATAAAAAATATAACTTTCTACAGCTAACAGACTTTCATTCAATTTGATACTTGTGTCAACATTTCAATAATTTCTCATTAAAAATATACAAAACATTTCATTATCACATCATCAACTTTGTTTTTAATATCACAAGATGAATTTTCTTTGAAAATGATCACAGAATGAACTGAAAGGACAAGAAATGGAAATAGTCATCGAAGCTGAAAACTAAGAATCCCATGGGTAAGTCAAAGAAACCAATATAGATTTTGTAAATGAACAGTAGGCTTGTCAGTTGAACCTACTGAAAACCTGATTCAATTTAATTTTTTTATTGTCTAAATTCCAAAATGCACAGTTGATTGTTATGTCTAGTCTCAAAAACGAAGGCAAGTGCTCTAGAGCACCTCACGGTACAGTTTGGCACTAAAAAGTCACACTTGCGCAAGCATACTTGTGCATGCAAGTTTGTTAATTTTTTTTAGCAAACACACATGCATATAAGATTAGAATATTTAAGATATATTCACACATTATTAATATAAAGATGTCATTTCTTTTCACATTAGAAAACCAAACTACTGTACTCTTCTAAATAAATATGAATTATTAGGTTTCACAAAATTGCTATGGATTATGGACTCTCAAATTGTATCAATTAGCATATCAATATGATTCTAATCCACTAGAATTATCCATGTAAATTATATTTTCCAGAATTATTCCCCACACTAAAACCACAAATTATATAAGAGAAAACATAATATCAAAACTTGAGTAAGGATAAAGTCAACAATTTTTAAAATCGTTAATTGGAAATCGTATTTACACATATATTTGCATACACAACAATATAGATAATTATTAATTACACACTTCTATGTGGATAGGCATACATTTACATGTTTATATCATTAATTTAAAAATTTCAGGTATTAATATGTAAATTGTCAATTGGTAAACTAGTTTCAAAGAAAATAGACACACAAAAAGAAATGCATAATAACTACATTACATACACTAACAACAAGACAGAAATGATTATTTAATATCCAAAGAAAGCAATTAAAGAGGCTTTTAATATCTCAAATGTTTAATGAATATAACATGTTAAAACTATTCATTCAAAATTATCCTTGAAGAGCGAGTTTATCTGTAAAAAAATAGTATACGTTGACAACTGAACTAAATGCAAAATTAATCTTCTCTTATCTACTCATTTCTTTGATGTCTTCTATCCATTTTCTAGCTTTTCTCAAACATTTCCTCTTCTCATTTAAATATCATTAATGAACTTTAATATACTGATAAAAAACTTCATTTCAACTATGACAAATTTATGTTTCCATAAAAATGTATTTAGTAAAAATGTAATGTAGTGTAAAATCAATTTAATAATTGCAATTAAAAACATTGCTTTTAACACTTGATGGCATACTTGAATCACAATTACTTATTCCTGTGATGTTTTTAATATTCACATTACTCCTTACATATTGAATGTTGATGTGTCACATGTGCAGTTTCTTTTTCACTTCTTTCCCCCCCCCGATACCAGTTGAAATATTATAATTTTAGTCACAGAGCATAGAATACTATATGGGAGAGGTAATTTCTTTCCAGCTGCTTTTGTTTCCTTCACACCTGCAATCCACTTTACTCACATTGGACTGAACATCGGCTTGTGATGTGCATGTGCAGGATGTATGTTCCACATGATTTATTGCTGATATTATACATTGTACTTGTTAAGTAAATATTTTATTTGTATTTGTAATATACAGTCAAGACTAAATATGATTTTGAGAATTATCTTACTAAATAAAAAACTACTGTAAAATGACATTTATTTCAAGACAATTAATATCAAAATTCAATTCTAAAAGGTCAGATAGTGTAAAAAGTATTAAAACCAAAAAACATGGTTTAAAGGAAGAGACTTTCTTTCAAAATCCTCATTTTAACAAAAGCCTGATTTAAAGCACACTTGCTAGGTTTTTATTTGAAAAATCAGTTTTTTCCCTAACCCTGATGAAAAGTAATTGTAGATATTTGTGTCTCTGAAATTGACTTTGGTTATTTCTTTTCATCAAAAAACTTTTGATAAAAAAAATCATATAAACAATAGGTACATTTTAAACTTATTAATCATTAATTAAAATTTATTTATTATTTTATTTTAAAAAATTAAAAATATCCTGCAAAAATGGGCCTGAAACTCACATTAATCAGTTAAATAATTGAAAAATCTTGTGGTATGATTCATGGATCTTTGGTGTATTTCATTATCATCATTTTCAAGTACATTTGTAACTTCAATAGGTGACATTTCTTTTGTTACTCTTTACATATTTTTGAGGTTTCATTCCTTAATTTTAGAAAATTAATCTTTAAACAATGTTTATAAGTAATTTAAATTTATCATGGAACAGTACACTGAACAGTACACATTGCTTAATAGAATTTGTGAAATAAAATATAATGAAACAGCTGGGGAAAAAAATATGAAAATCAAATAAAATTTTTCACAAAGGAATTTCCTACACCCACTTAACTGCAATTCATCTATATGATGATAATGATATCATTGAAATCAATTCTAACTGTGGTACTAATCTTGTAAGACACTAATTTTGTAAATAAATATCCTGATCTACGCAACATTATAAAACATAAAAAACTGAACTTTACATATTTATTAAGAATAATTATAAAAACAAATGGATAAATGAAAGTAAAGAGGAAAATAAATTGTATTTCCATGAAGATTGTACGAGTACAGTAAGTTGTGCTTTTATCCAATTTTTTTAAATTTTTTTTTTTAAATTTATTTATAAGTTATTAAAGATTTTGAACCGTGAAATCTGCTTTTTCAAAAAGTATATTTCTTGCATTTACAACAAGGTCAATATATATGATTCTCTCGTTATTACAATACATTCACTGCAGTAAAATGAGTGTTGTCTCTTCAAGTGGTACTTTATTGTAATTTTTTTTCTTCCATACAGCTTTATTTTCTCCTTATTTTAATTCAAAAGTATTATTCACGCTGCCACAATAAATACAATTTATAAGCAAACAGTATAAATTTTTCCTTCAGCCATAGATTAATTAAAAACTCCTCTCTTTATGTTCTTCTCTTCTTCTATTATTTATTCATCTCCTCCTTATTTGTTTGCCTTTTCCGTCTCCATCCCCATATCCTTATCCGTCAATGTCTCCTTATTCCTCTCCTTATCCGTCTCTTTTTTCTTATCTGTTGTAGTCTTCTCCTTTTCCTACTTCTTTTCCTTTTTTCTTCTTCTTCTTATTACTATTGTAATTACTATCATCACCATTATCGTTATTATTATTATTATTATTATTATTATTATTATTATTATTATTATTGTAGTTATTATTATTATTGTAGTTATTATTATTATTATTATTATTATTATTATTATTATTATTATTGTAGTTGTTATTATTATTATTATTATTATTATTATTATTATTATTAATTTTCTTATTTGTTTCCTTTTTATTCTTCAGAAAAGCTCACAAGTATTATTTGTACTTTCGGTCATTTCATTCACTTCAAACTTTTTAGAATGAATCATGAATATCTGGAATACAATGAGACATTTTCTGTAAAAGCTGAAGGGATAAGTAATACAATTAAATTGATCTTATGCAATATTCTCAAATTAATCTTTTCCATGTAGTTTAAATATTTTAAATTTGTTGAAATAGTGAATAGTACCAAGTAATAAGAATATGTGCATTATCATCACAATAAATACACATTAGAAATGTTTTATAATAATATTTTAAGCTGTAGATGAATTATTATATATTCTCATTTAAATAAAGTATTTGAAAAGATGAACATATTTAAAGAAAACTTAAAAAGGTCCATTCAAGGTCAATTTCATATGAAAATCATCTACAAGATAATATGTTGTTATATTCCTATTCTTTTCAGACTCCAAACTCAAAAAGTATGGTAACATTTGATGCTCATTTTACTGATGCATATCTTGATATCTTTTTCATCCATATTCTTTTTTGCCACTGAAATAATCATTTAAAATCATATAACTAAAAGGAATTTTCAACAGAGAACATCAAAATACAAGTTGCAAATCATGTGTACTAATAAATTGTGTACAAATAGATGCAACAACAAAGTTACCATGTATTTTGTATCACCAATGGTTGTGTAGGATAGTCTCCCAATAATGTTTAACCACAATTTCACATTTCAAGCTGCCTTAAGACAGGGCTAAGTTTATTACTGTAATAATGTGTATACTGTAATAATAATTTATTAGACAATAACTAAATCAAATAACAAACTCACTTAAATTTGCGATCTATGTTTGAATTGAATAACGTAAATAATTAATATACATAAAATATACTACTTTGAATACACTAAATATAACAACAACAGATTTTCTACTCTTCCAAATCAACTATTGAAAATGGACCTAAAAAGCAAGCCTAATACAATAATAAAAAAAAATGTATTCCAAATTTGTGTCAGAATGACAAATGAAATTTCAAGAAAATGAAAAGAGACTAGTGAAGTTTTTTTTTGGTTTGTTTTATTTATAATAAAACAACTTAATGGACTGGCTGAATTTTCAATTTATGTATTTTATAACTTATTTATCACTTTTATTACTTATTTATCTCTACTGAGTTAAAATTTATTTCCACAAAATCCTTAATATTTGCAGCATTTGAAAAGTGAGAAAGAAGCAGTATTTAGCAGTAATAACTTTGACTTTTATCACTGCAAAATAATCAGTAGGAATTTAAATTTAATAAAAAAATAAGTTGTCGTTGCTTTAAGAAAACTCTCTAAACATAGATTCTTTATTCTAACAAGGGTGCAAAGAATACATGTGTCATGGTCTGAAAGTACCTTTCCCACAACAACTTTACAACAATAGAACATTGTAACGCAAAGGTCTCTATTGAATATATTAAAAACAATAAGAACATGAAAAATGTGAAACAATAGAAAAATTTGTAACAGAATTTGATTCTCTTACACATGTACTTACTGTATGTACAAAGGTATTCAAGTCCATAATTTTCAGGGAATATTTTGTGAACTGTAAGAAATAATTTTTCTCTTTTGATGAGTTCAACATCAAACATCTTCAAAGATTTATTGTTGGTCCCTACTTAACTGTGATTATTAGAACATAAGACATCCTAATTACAAGACACTTGAAATAACCGATTAGAGGATATTAAAAACACCTGGAATAACCTATACACAAATATAATGTGTAGAATGTTTCCCCAGTGTTTCAGGAAAAGACCTTGGAACAAAAACTAACTCACAAAAGTCAACAAGGGTTCACTTTGTGAAGTGATGGCTATTTATGATAAAGAAGAGCTTGATTCTGAACTTATCTGGTTTCTAGTGTAAGTACATCTGAAGAGGTTTGTCAACAAACAAAATGGTTCATATGGTGCACAGAAACACTCTACTTGCTCATCACTTATACGATAATGCTGTGAATTCATTTGTCTTCTAGTGCATAAAAGTATTTTTCCCCCGAACTTTCATGTCACATCCATAAATAAAGATAAGACATTTGAAGATAAATTCATGGAAAAATGCTATCTTCCAAATAAATCAATGTATTTGACTAGGATTTTCTTTAAGTTGAGATCACTACAAAGATAAAATACCGATCAGCAATGTCTCAGGATATTTCCGGAGAAGTCATTTCAAGTATAATGAGACTCTTAACTTTGGAAGTAAATCAGTAACAAGTAATTGGAAATAGCAACCCAGAAAGATTATTATTTTAACCATATTAGAACAGTATTTCTAATTTTGCATTAAAGTGTGTTCAATACAACGAATAAAAGTAGAGCATTATGAACACATTGTATAAAACATGAGACTGTTTCAATAAAACTATGTTTACACACATTATTTTTTCTATTTTTTTTCATAATAAAACACAAATGTCTTTTCAATTTTTTGACTAATAAGCATAAAGAAATGTGAATCAACATCACATACATTTTCACATATGAGTAACAAATTCAGAACATTGTTGAATACAAACACTTGTTTCAATTTCTACAACCTAAGGACTGGACAAATTCTTTTGTAAGATAATCCAGGAGAACTCCTCAGAGATGCAATCTTTTATTCTTGTGGATGGAAAACCTTGCACTCTCCAAAGGAATTGTCAGCCCTTGTCAGAGGAATATTAACACTGCTAGTGTCACCTTAATGAGACAAAGGCAACTACCGATTTGTCAGACACATACTGCATTCTTGTACTCTCCCATCATTTACATGTTGATTAGGAGGGAAAGATGGTCCAACACAGCGAAATCCAAAAATACTAACAGATTTATTGTAATTAGTCTAACAAAATAATTTTTTCAACCATAAGATCATTGAAATGAAATTTTGTTTCCAATCGTGATTGCAAGGTTTGCAACTGCACTCTGCAAAATTTAAAATAAACAACTTAACCACCTACAACCAAAGATGATCTGAGAAATAATATGTTTAATAAACAAATTAAGTTATTTGGGTCACTGTACCTTACAAAATATTTTTAAAGTTCAGAGTAAGTACTAGATCATGGATTAGCGCTTCAGAAAGAAAAATTAGAAGGAACATATTAAGTGAAACTAATAAAAAATAATTTTTGCTATAGAACTCTGGGTGACCACTTTACAGAAAACTGAAAAAACTCTGGGAATTACATTGATCTGAAAAACAAGACTTTGAACTGACTATGAAAATATAAATCCTATGACTTTGAACTAAATCTATCAAGCAAGGAAAGTGTGAAAACTTGTCTGTCAGAAACATTACTGAACGAATTGCAGAACATAAATCTACAATCCACACGTATTTTATAACAGAACAATTTCTTTCTTTCTTTGTTATTGAAAACATTACTCAGAAACATTTTTCCAAAGATAATTTAGTAAGTTTTAAGCATACCATTATCTCAACAAATGGTTAGAAATGATAACTAGTAAGTTTTAAACATAACATTATCTCAACAAATTGTTAGAAATGATATGCATAATCCCAGAAATTTGCCCTTTGTCAATATAAATTAAACAATTTGAATAAAAGAGGATCACTGACAAACCAGAAACCAAGAAAGAATATGTTAACAGAAAATTTAGTAACCAATTAACTAATGGATAATGTTATCATTATTCACAGAAGTTATCAAAACCTGAGCCAAGGCACTTGCACAGGTTCATATGACATTCACAAAATCTCAAATAGAATGGCCAACCATTGAGTTCCCCAAAACAGCTGGTATTGTTCTGATACAAGATAAGTTAAATCATTAGGCAATTAGCAAAACATTTCAATGAAACGACTTAAGAATGAGTGACTGTGATGGCATCAATGATGGTGGCGGCTAAGATGGGGTTTGAGATTGATTACTTGATTGATAAGATAGCAGGAATGATTATGATAGTAATGCTGGTAAAAGATCTCGAAAACAATGTAATGATTAAAACTACAACTAGACACTTTTTCTTCTACTGTAGGATACCCTGTTTATAATGATTGCAATATTCTTCTTTTTGTAAACATTAAGATAAACATTACAGATGATACACTGAACAAAACAAAATGATTGTAAAATATTAATATTAGAAACAAATTAAATTACATTTAAATTAACTTTCATATAGTAATACTGATCATTATTATGAATTTTTGATTTTTGTTTGTACTAGACATAAAATTTAAAAGTTCTCAAACTGAACATATTTTGTATGGACATCCAAATAAATAATTTCTGTTAAATAAGAATAGAAAAGTTAGTTGCTTATTGAACAAACTCAAATAAACACTTTTTTAAACATGATTAACATTTACCTTATCTTTTGACTTTCAGTGTTACTTCTTATTTATTAATTGTGAGTAAAATAATGTATTATTACATTAAACTTTACTACCATGAAATAGGAAGCAAATCTTTAGCATTCTTTCTACAAATAGCACAAAATATATCACTATCACAAAAAATTTTACCAAATTACAGAATTGATGTTAATAAATGCTTTTTTGTGCCACATTTATTTCTACAAAGCTTCAGATGAATCAGAAAGCACAAAAATTGACACTTATTAAATTCCATGACGTAAATGAATATGTACTGCAATGAATGTTAAAATTAATAAACACATTCAAAGTAATAAATAAATTATGCAACTGAGCAAGTCCTAATAACATAACAGTCTTCTTCTTATTATTATTATACAAAAAGCTACCAACATTTATCTTGTATCTACGCATATAATTAGGAACACTAATATTTAATTGAGCTAATAACCTCCTTCTTCTCTATGAAAAGCACATACACAAATTTTGAGATTACTTCCACACATGGCCAAAGTAAGGCATTCATTTAGGTTATACTAAGCAGAAAGGAAAGCAATTAAGTTCTGCAATTATTAACAAAATGGAATAAAAAATATTTTACAATTTTTATTAAGTATGGACTAATATTCTTCAATTCCATAAAAATATATGGTTACTTCAACGTAAGAAATATTTCATAAAATGTTTTGAAAACTATTTTACCTACTCAGGAGAAATTCACTACTTGTTTTCTGTTACTTTGAAATTATAGTATGTGGAATTATTCCCCCACATAATCAACAAATCTCACCTACAACACTAAATATGAAATTAAATTGTGTAAGTATTCAATTTTTAATGGTCTCTTCTTGCTAGCATCAACAATTAAGCCTCTCTTTCTAATAACATGCTGTTTGTTCTTGTAATTCTAATTCTGAGATATGAACACATGACACATTGAATTCTATGAGAAAAGTGCAATATACTTCAAGAAATTATGGGTATCTTTTATATTTTAACTATCTCCAGAGAGATTAGAATTTTTAAAAAGCATTATTGACATTATAGTACTAATCCTTTATAAAAAAAAAAAGGAAAGGAAATTAAATATTAAGACGTAATCACTGAGTAACTAACAGAAGTTGTGTACTTCAATGGGTCAACAAAACATGCAGTACATACTAGGGCCATATACTTAAGATCTTAATTTCATGACTTTTTAAATAAAACTAGAAAATATGAAGTATAAGAAAAAATTGTTTAAAAATCTATAAATCTACGAAATTCAAAAACTACTTTAACATTTAACAATATGTAACGAAATACATGCTTTAGCAACAAGAACCACAGCACACATATACAAACAATCCTACATTCATACATTTTAAAACAAGAATCCATATACTTAAAAAATAATATATATATATATATATAATCCCTATACACAATATCCAAGCACCATAGCATTACATTTCTAGAAATGCACTTTTACAACCTGATTATTAAATTATTATTCATAATTTGGATAAGGTCATGCTGTAAAAATGCATGTAGTTTGGACCCAACTGTTTTGGTCAATTTTATGTCTGTAAAACATCACTCAGACAATCTGCATTCAAAGTTGTTATCAGCCCGAGAGGTTGGGAGAGCATACAGAAAACTGTTATTTCGTAGTGTATTAACTATCACTGTCCCCACTATATTCTCCATCTTCACGACAGTCCCGGTTCAAACCCCTGATGTGTACGTACTGAACATTCTTAGAATGTGATGCAGACCCTCTTGAACACCAGGGACCAGAAAACAATGTCTCCATCTCTTCCAAAGTTTTCCCCTTTGTTTCAGGGAGCATAAAAAATAACAGCAATAATCCCAAACCAGCCAAGCCAGCAAACAGATAAAATGCTCCTGAAAAATAGAAACAATGAACATCAAATTAATTAGAAGTTTCAGTAAGGATTCCATCAAACGAGTATAAAACAGCAAGGGTTACATGAAACATTTATGAAACTTTGAATATACTTTGCTTTAACTTCCTTAAATTGACAGCATTGATAAAATTGAGTCTTTTAAACACATGTATAATAACCAGATTCATTCTTTGGGCTTTGTTTCAACATAAGCGAGTTTAACGTACGTTGCACATAATTTAATGCTATCATTAAATTATATGATATTTATCATTAAACTCTTATCTTGTCTACTTTCTAGTTCTTGATCTGTTAATTGCACAACACACGTACAATGGAAATAATGTTTCTGAATAACCTCAACAATCACATCCTGATAACGTTATTTGTACATTGTTTTTTTTCACAAGAAATTGAATAACATGAACTTTCCTACATTTTTCATGTTTATATCAAATGATTCTACACCGTCATAAATACAAAAAAGGAACAGCAGAATTTCAAGATACAGGTAGAATATTAAAAAATAACAATAATAACAATAATATTTTAATTTTGTTGTGGTTTCATTTGTTTACAATGAAAGTTTCAAAATGGAAATTAAAAAGAAGATTAGGGAAAGATTGCATGTGGTGAAGAAGTATGCCAAATGTACCAATTTAATTGTTTAAGAATTCAAAGGAAAAAACAACATTTTCTTCTCCAAATACCAGAAGTTCCTTCACAGAAAATTAAAATTATTGTGCAGGGGAATTTGGGGATTTACGTGATTTGGGGTAATATGTAATACTCTCTCAGAAGATGTGTTGTAAGCAGTGTTTAATTTTTTGGTCATTTCAAAGTTAAATTCTGTATCATTTTTTTTAGCTAATGAACACTACTAATCAGCTATTTTAAAAGAGTTTTATATGCTGAATGTCTAATATGAAACAACATTCACGTAAATAAAGTAAACTCTCAGATATTGTTTCTGCACGAATTTTTTTAAAAATTCCTATTGTTTTCCAGAAAACGATTATCATCTTTCACAAGTATATGCACTTCATATATGCTATTTAGTTAATATGAAATTATCCCTTTACATTACTGCAACATTTCTGTAATAAAATAACTGTTTCATATTACCCTATAGCAAGGGCTTAAATGAAATGCAATCTTCCATTGCCACAACTTGAATAATTGTATTCCTAAACAGTGTCTTAGAAAAAACAATTATGAGGATTATTTCCATGTACAACTAATGTACAATTTGAAAATAATTCACAATTCAGGTTTTAAAACATATATACTCATTTGACAGTACATACTAAGGAAGGGAAAAGGGGGATGAGAAGAAAAATGTTTATGTATAACTACATACAATAGTTTATATGTATCGCTTCAAATTACTTACAAATAAGTCCATTAACCGACCGTTTAGTTACTCTTTGAAATTAATTTTCAATAGATCAAAATAGGTCAAAGGGGAGGGGTCTGACGAAGAAGTAGTCCAGAAGAGGACACCGACGTTAGAAGAGGCCCCAAAGAAGAGGACCTGAATGAAGCAGAGGACGTTCCGACATAGATCTCCGGCTTCGACATGGCGAGACTGTCCTCGAAAGAGTAGACGGAACTCTTAGCCCAGCAAAGGCAATCCGCCTAGGGTCGGTGGCCCAAAATACCACCCAGCTTGTTTGGAAGCTGTGAGGTGGCAGCCCCACTACCAAACTTAACCTGCGCAGCGCTCGTAACGCGGTCAGGGGATTCAATAACTACTGGCTCTCTTCACAATGCACAACTGGATGGATCATGGAAACGACTTAAGCATGCCAAGGATAAACGATTCGGTATTACGGGACGACTAAAACTAGCTACCTGGAATGTCAGAGGGCTAGGTAATAAAGAAGAACAACTAGATAACAAACTAAACGAAAAAGGAATAGATATAGCTGTCATAACGGAAACCAAAAAAAAGCTGAAAGGTACAAAAGATATGAAACATTATACGATGATCTACTATGGAGTAACTCAAAATAGACGGGCAAGTAGTGGGGTAGCAATTATGGTTAACAAGAGGTGAAAAAATAGGATAGTGGAGTATTCCTTTGTAAATGAGCGAATTGCGACATGCAAATTCAAAAAAGAGAGGGGCCACTTAATACTTATAGGCGTGTATGCCCTAGAAGAAGGAAGGAAAGAGGACACACGGACGAGTTTCAGGCCGGACGGACAAATGCGTAAGTCAGATCGCCGGAGGCATAACTTACATCCGCGAAAATTTTATTATTGTGAGCACAGCTACGCTCCACACTATTTTATCTAATTGACATTTTATTGGTATTGTGGTGAGTTTTTGTTGGCATTTAATTGAACTGTGCCTTATTTTACGAGGCGAGACTCGGGCCATCAGGCCCGCTCTTCCGTCTGACCACGCAAATTTCGCTACGCTCCTTTCACCTACTACCGAAGAAAGGAGGTATTTCTTCGGCGACGAAACAGGCGATTTGAATTTGGCTCAGAGGCATCATTAAGGCTTGAGGATCTTTTACATGCAAGTAAATCTACTAACATGGGACAGTCGGCTTTACTTCCCCTCCGAAGGAAGGCGTACGAGGGATTTTTTTCGCCCTTAAAAATCCACGGCTTCAATCGGGTTCGAACCCGCCAACTTTGGTATAACAGTCTGATACGCTAACCGTTATATCATCGCCGCATTTATAATAAAATAATTATTGAGCCGTCATTGCCAACAATAGTGTTTATTACAATAGAAGCTTTCGATGGCTTAGCCATCATCATCAGTTTTCTGCTGTATGGAAGCCACAAAATGACTGACATTTTATTGTTGTGAGCGCAGCCATTCTTTACGCCATTTCATTTCAAATTCATTTCACATCACAGTTCAATTTCATTTCACAGTTTACGTTCTTTTATGTCAAATAGTCGTTGTGATAATTTATTGCATTTTTTTTCTTAACGGTACGCCGAGCTGTCGCAACCTGCCGCACTCGGTTCAAGAAAGTAGAAAGTGCGCCAATCCGCTCCCAGCAGTCGACCTATGCGGACCTCTGAGCGCAGCGCTACTCTCAGTAGCAGTTTACGTTTCGTAGTGTTCAGATGCATAAGCGAAAGGTTGAAGTCACAGTGCGCAATTTCAATCTTAAGTGCAGTGCTTTAATAAGTGATTGACTCTACAACATTCAACAACGCTGTCCTAAGCCAGAGCATCGCCGATGCCTTAGCCCTGGTATATCCAACCGAAGGCCAAATGGAGGTCGTGGAAGGCGACGGTAGAGATATTCCAGCGCATACGCACCAGCGTATCTATTAACTCCATCACAATAAGCGCAGATGTTTCATCACACAGCACCGACATTGTATCCAATGCAGGCTATAAATATGTAGACACATATGCAAAATAATATTCAACCAACACAGGTTAGTCATTATGTGCCATTATGTGCAATCTCTTCAAGGTGCAGTGTTAATATGAATGCAAACTCCGTTCCAATCCAAATGAACAGAGACAAATGTGGAAATAGTGATCCTATCCAAAACCCAAATCAATCTAAAAAAGTCCTTACCAACTCTGATACTAATTACGGTGTTCCTACTAATATTACTCGCGCAACTTTTCTTGAACGATGGATTGAAGAAATGCGGGTGGAGTAGGGGTATTAGTTACGAAATCGGCCACTAGATTTTATGAAGCAATGCCAATCTCTGGAGAATCAGTCACGCCTTCGTAACGTTCTCAATAATTTGCGTCCTAACTTTTTCAGGAGTTCGAGGTATCTCCTGTGATAGATCCGTACATTTCTTTAGATTTTTGGAGAAAATAACCGATAGAAGTTCTCGTCTTCCAAAGAAAATGGTTTCCATTTCGCGCCATGGAAGATGTGTTCGGAATGTTGTCATCAGTGTTCGCTTCGAGCTTTTGCCTTCATCTGTTTATTGTGCCAGAGAGGGGGAAGCAAGGTCATCGTTCAAGAAAAGTTGCGCGAGTAATAATAAGATTCGACAGTCTAGCTGACCTTCTTGATGACAATGTTGCAAAAGCCCCCGACCCCGTTATTCCTGAAAGTATTAGAGTCCCTCCCACCCACATTGATAATATTACAAACATTATTGAACTCAATAAGGAAATTAAAACCCAAATCAATGCGCAATTCACCGTGACATAACAATAACAAAGCCAAAGTTAACTTCCAAAATATAGAAGACAAAGCAATTCAGTATTTCGTAAAAACTGAAAAACGATTTCATACGTATAAAGACCCAACCAATATACCATTTTCCGTGGTTTTCAAAAACATTCATCCCTCCATCACGCATCAGGAAATATATAACGACCGGAAAAAGCAATACTTCTCCCTTAATAGTGTCACCAGGTTACACAAATATAATCAGCCCATCCCAGTGGTAGCTGCAGAGTTTTCAGCAATCAACAATCGATTGAATTAATTGTCCGGGCTAGTCAAATTAGCAAGTTAAAGTTGAAAGAAAACGTAAAACAAAAGAACAATTTAGTACCTCCGCTGTCTACAGTTTGGACATACTAAAAATAATTGTTGCAAACAAATATCTTGCACACATTGTGCCGAGAATCATTACTCAGTAAATTTCCCCAGCAAAAGCAATCCTCCGAAATGTATAAATGCGAAGGGATGCACTGAGCAGATATCCGTACTGACAAATGTCAATATTTTAGAAATTATCGAAAAATGAAACTACAATGTTCCAAAACTCCTCTATAATAACATGATAAATAATAAATCAACTCCACCCCTACCCTCAGCCCTTCCTCCACCTCAAAACATCCTTTTCTCTACACTCCATAGAACCGCTAACATAGCAAATTTTACTCACGAATCAGCATTTAATCGCCCACCAAATAATATCACAACTTACGTCCCAACTCACAATCCACAAAAAGTCTCCCCCCAAAACAACCTTCTGAATACACCTTTTATTCCTAATATTATCAATCATATAAAACTCATATAATCAACATCATAAATTCAGTCATCCCAACTATTATTGAAAACATACAATTACTTCTCATTTTAGTTCCCCCAATGGCACAAAATAATTCAAATCATAAAGTAATCCTAATGAATTGGAACGCATGTGGCATCAGCAATAAAAAAAACGAACTCCATTTCTTTTTTCAAACAAACAATGTTGACATTACATGTATAACAGAATCTCATTTCAAACCTCCAGGTTATAACACAGTAAAAATGGGTAGGACCAACTCTCCAGGCGGCGGAGTAATCATACTCAATAAAAACACTATCGCCTATTTGGAAGAAAATTCAAACACCCATCACTGGCATCGAAACAATAGCAGTTTCAATTACCAACACCAACCCGAATTTTACTATCATTGCCGCTCATAAAACCCCCAACATAAAAATAAATTTTACAGATCTAAACATTTTACTTTCGAGCTTACCATCTTACATTGTTTTATGAGATCTAAATGCTAAACAAATGCTACACTAGGTGTGCAGTCACCAATGCAGCAGGCGCTCAACTCTTAAAATGTTGTAACAAACAAAATTAAATTGATCTCACTCCCAGAACCAACCTATTTCCCCTATGATCCAATCAAGATTTCTGATATACCGGGTGTTTATTTTATCTTTCGCCGAAGATGACGCGCCGCTTGCCTCAGCGATCGAGCCGTCCGTTCCCCGGGACGTGTCAACAGGGACGTTCGTCGTTCGGCGCGACCGCCCGATACACTGTGCATCGCGACACTTCCTTTGAAGCAGAGAACGTTTCTTTACGACACCTTCGCTCGACTTAAGTCTGCCAGTAAGCGCCGCAAGAGGTTCATTAAGAAATTTACGGGCGTGAATATTCCACATCGGTCGACAATTTTGAAGCTGGTAAAGAACCTTCTCACCCATGGAATTTTAATTGACAAACTAAAATGTCTAAAGCGCCATGTCCTGACAGAAGAGAATGTGAAACAAATCTGACACCTTGTGACTTTTTCGTTTGGGGGTGCTTGAAAGATCTGGTGTATGGAGAAACCCCGCATTCGGAGAAGTGCTCCGGCGCTCTATCTCAAAACATCTTCACTCCCCCTTCCAAAAAAAAATCAATAGCAGTTTTTATGGACATCACTAAAGCATTCGACAGGGTATGGCATGAATGCTTAATTTATAAACCCTTATCAATAGGCACCAGCATATACATCTCCAAAATAATTAAAAGCTTCCCCACCAATAGAACTTTTTCAGTTACAATAGAAAATCAAAATTCGAACTATTGCCCCATCACAACTGGAATACCTCAAGGATCATCATCATCATCATCATCATCAGCATCTCTCCTCTCCCTCAATTTTCCCGACTCTTTAAAAACAAAGTTGAATATTTATAATTGCAATTTTCAAAAATTATGAGTTTCATTAACATTATTTGAAGATGTAGTTTAAATAACAAGTTTAATTAAGAAAAAATATCAAGTTCCAATTTAGGAATTACAGGAAAACTCCGAAAAATTGTTCAACTTTTACAATCTTTGAAAATAGAAAGTACACCGAAAATAGTTACTGCGTCATTTTTATAATCATACTTTGCTCTATTAAAGAAAAAATTGAAACAGTTTGAGAAAATCTTGTTTTTAAAACTGCCTGTACTTCACATAAAATTACGCGAAAAATACTCATTTCAAAAAATTGTACTTAGCATCATTTGAAGTACAGTTTTCATTAGGGGGAAAATGTGTCTCCAATATTGTAGTTGTGGGAAGACACTGAAAAATTTTAGTTTTGACAGTTTTTAAAAATTCAGAGTTAAACGAAAATGAGATTTGAGCAGCTATCTTCAGCGTACGTTGCTCTATCCAAGAAAAAACATCCAAAAGTGTGAAGCCACGTTTGAGAACATTTTGATAAAGCTGAGGCTTATATCAAGTATTAAAATTTGTTGTTTTTTTCATGTAAAAATCCAAATATCCGTTTCAAATTTGTAGAACGTCGAAATCCGCCAGTTCGATGGGGTAATCTCAGTTTTAGAGAAAATTGAACAGTTTAGGTGCTAGGTAGGTGTTGATTCACAGACGGGTAGTGTGTCGTTTTGCCATACACCAGTTTTTACCAAGGACCCACCAATTGATATGAAAGACCTACAAAAGTTGGATTCTGACTATTCAACGTGTTAGGGGAAGTGATTTATTAGGCGGTGATTACAAAATGTAAACAATCGTTAATACACTGTTTCGTAATTTTTATTTATACATTTCAGTTTTTTGAAAAAACCTTCGTTTAGGTAATCTTAATTTAGAAATTAACAAATACAACGTCTATTTTTTCAATGGCACCAAAAGCTTTCGTTGTTAAACAAATGAATGAATTAGTTTGCAAATTCTATTGTTGTCACAATAAAACTCATTTGAAACATTTTCTGTTGACTGTACAGTTCAGTGTTCGTGAAAATCATTTTTAAAAGTTGTTTAAAAGAGAACAGTAAAGACAATTAAATTGGAAAAATTGGACAAAGAATATGAAATATAATGTCTTGTAGTTATCAAATTATTAGTTATTACTAGTGTCTCATCATATTTTCCCCTAATCGGTCCATTTAATTCTTAAAAGCATAATATAGACGATAAATTAGTTATTTACGTAAGCAGTACATACTCGTAATGTCTTTGGCGTACGAATGAGGAGTTGACGGAGGACGTGATGATAGGGGACAAATTGGCATTTTTACGAGCACTCCAAAGACACGAACGAGTTGCGTACACTATTGTTTGGAACGAATTCATGGTACCTTACATGTACATAGTCTTGGGATCTTTCTCAATATGCGATGCAGCAGCCTTGTTGATTCATGCCCGTGTTTAGTTTACTTTGCAATACTCAGTTGTTTTATTTGGCTTTGACTTCTTTGCGGTTCACGTACGATAAAGTAACACTTACCAATAAAAAAACAGTGAAGGTAAGTACGATAGCATCTTGGATTCCGAGTAACTTGGTTCGCGAGTATTTTCAAGACGAGCAAAAGTGTTGAAGATATTTTAACTCTATATACGAGCAATGCTTTGCAGAACTGGTAAGCCCCTCTTCCGTAGCGCAATTGTCCGTAAAGCGATTTTCTCACCCTCAGTTTTATAGTTCGATAAACTTTGGCCAACACATTCTAGGAAAATAGAGGAGAACTTTCTCCCATCCCTTCCGCTTGAGAAATTGTTTCTCCTTCACACGAGTCGTTCCACGTCAAATCGCACACTTATAAAACACTATTCTTAGCGATTTTTAACGTTTTTTTTATGGCATCAAGGGTTGAAGACAGGTCACACGTATTTATCTTTTGTTTTCTAATCACACCTCTTTCAGAAATATTACCAATTATTTTTTCCGAAGAATCATGCTCACGCTAATGTTTACATTTTTTGGCGCAAATACAGTTTCCTTCAGAAAAATAAAATTGCACTTAAATTTAACTTACAAAGATGTACTTTCATGTGGCATAAATATAATTTTTTAAACATATTCTTTAAATATTTAAAATGTGTGTTCATTTTTAAGATACAAATTTTACATTTGGCCGACACCTAAATTAATTGTAAAAAATACTCATGTATTTCTACTGAAAGTAGAAATTGTAGTTGTAGTTGTACGGATCTGACAAATTTCAAAGTGGGACACGCATAAATTTTTTTTTTAAATAATTTGTTCACCGGGGCACGTAGGCAGCCCGCTGTCCGTCGGACTCTCTGCTCGAACTATGGGGCGTCAATGACACGACGCATCGTGACGTCCAAACATAAAGCACCGCGAGACTTATGCCATGCTATGAATCGTAGAAACATACATACGGTCTCAAATGGAAGTCTTCTGACGATATATATATATATATATATATATATATATATATATATATATATAAAACAATAATATTGATATCATTTTCTTTATATGAAAATCTATAATTTCAGAAGAAGCATACATTTAGGTTGTTACAACCAGCATTCTTGAGAAGTTGAAAATTGACTGATTGCCATCAAAAAAGTTATGTGTTGGGAAACCTGGTTATGAAAATTCCTTCACGTGATGAATCAAGCGATGTTTTTGAAGTCAAGAAAGTGAGAATCGACCATCCTAGTTAATGCCGCAAAAATTGTTGAGCAGTAAAAAATGAATAAAGGTGAACCGCTGGTCCTGGTTACCCTAACGTATCACCCGATACGAGTAATAAAGAAACTAACCGAATAATTTCGTCTTAGTGTTTCTTCTGGTGTCTTTTGTTTCGCCCATCGTTTGCCGTCAGCTGCTCACTTCATGAGGCAAAAAGAGAATTTGACGCTAGGAGTTTTCATTGTCCAGTGTGATTTTTTAGAAAATTATTCTTTCTTACTTGAAGATGTAATTCAGAGACTGCTGTGCTTTAATGTCTTAGCAACTCTGCATTGTTTTATGCTATACTTCAGAGAAAGCAAAGAAATTTTTAAAAAAATATTTTTCTGGATGCCTGAAACACGACACGATTTCAATTCACTCTCTTCAGTGTAAACACATAACACTTTTCAAGTAACATTGACAGTGTTAACAGACATATTTTTTGAATGGGGTCACTGCACAGTATTACAAAACAATGGGAGGTATGCTTCCACAACATTGTCTTCAATGTGAGTGCTGAATGGCATTTTTTTGCTTTGCAATGTCTTATAAGAAGGGGCCTTGCAACATACTGAGGGGAGGAGAGGAACTTTAATATTCTCAATAAAAGCCTAGCCTGCAATCTTGATAGGAACCTATGAATTTACCCTGGAAGTTTAAGTGCACTGATGAACATGAAAAGAACACTGTCTTTATATTTTTAGCAATGTTGAAAAATTCTTAGCAAGAGGGCTACACCTAATAAAAATGATATACCTACTAAAAAACAGTAGAAGGCACAAAGAAAATACATAGTTTCATTTCTTTATGAAAAGGTTAATTAACAATATTCTCTGTAAAGGGAAGTACAAGAAATATCAATTTAATTAACTATATCACTTCCTCTTATGTGTATAAATATTCAGTCCATATAATACTAAATTGAATCTGTTTGACACTTTTTAATTTGAATTTAATCCGGTTTTTAATACGATCATTTTATGAAGATCATATGTATATATCTGGCACATAGTAAGATATGAAGGGACACTTCTATTTATTGCTCTGTGAACATATATTGATCGTAATCATCTGCTGCTGACTGGCACATGCTTGAGGGGTGACATTCTAGCAGATGCTGCAGCAGAAAACCAAGTAGATATTTCTATTGTATTTAATTTCTAGGAATCATCTTTGTGTCCCACTTTGTAACTTACTACGTATATATAGAACTTTTCAGAGATTACAGTGGTATTTTTTTCTTCAAATTCTTAAATTGTCAAGTTTAGGGAAAAATAAAAAATAAAATAGATCAAAAAAGAATTTTTTTTAAATTTCATCAATGTGGAATGTCTTGTCTGGCCTTGTCTGGTCTTATCATGCCTGACACTACACTTTGCAAGTTCCCAAGGGTGTTGGAGGTTAGCGAGTTTGGGAAGATTGCAGTTGGAGGTATTTATTTGAGGCGAGGACTGCGGCAAAGCATTTTTACTACATAAGTTCTAGAGCATTTTGTTTTTATCATTCTTTATGAATTAATAGTTTTGTATTGTGAACGAATGACCTGCATTTCAATTATTTCTAATGGGAAAAGTCACTTCAATACACGAGTGTTTTGGATTAAAAGCACGTTTCAAGAATGGATTATGCTCGCAATCCAAGGTTCTATTGTACTAAATTTCAAGCACAATGCTGAAAAAAATATTTAACTCTAAAATATATAACTTTATATTAACATATAACTTAATACTTAAAATATTAACCATTTTAAAATATTTAAAATTTCTTATTTTGTTCACATGCTACATTCATCATACACCCCACATTGCAGTCAGCAGACAATGTGTGTCAGTTGTCCATCAACTAGTCTTTATATCATAAAAACTGTAGACACTTTAGTCTAAAAACATTATGAAATTGAGATAATTTTTTTAAATTAAATTTAATAAAAATTTTAATTAATTTTTTACAACATTTGCCTTGTAACAAAAAATACAGGTGAATTTTCGAATAAAGTGAACAAAATGCAATAATAAGTAGTGAATAAAAAAGAATGCAAACTTCAAAGATATTTACCTTGTTTTGTCAATAATTCTGTAAGAGACAAAAAGGTCATAGAAATCAACAAATTAAATATCCAATTTGTTGAAGTAGCAACACTGTTGCAAAAACTCCGAGCCCACATTGGATAAATTTCTGAGTTAATTGTCCATGGCATTGGGCCCATTCCTGGACAAAGAAGAAAAGTAATAAAAATTATTAGTACATTGTATATAAATATAAAATGATATTATTATATAATACCATTACAGCAAAGTAATTTAGAAACTTAATAAAATAGTACATAGTAGTATAATACCTGGGGCAAAGAAAAGGAGATAAATGCCAAGAGCAGTAACTGTGATCCATGAGTATTTGGAAGGGCACCATCCAGATGCCCAAGTAAATTTGGGCCCACTACTAGTTGAATTTTTGTTGCATGGGCCTTCAAAGGGATATTTCTGATCAATCATATGCCAACATGTACCATTCAATACTTCTGAATCTGTATCTAAGAAGCAAAATCCACAGCCCTCTTTGGAGTCCACACATGTTGAACACGAACTGAAAGAAGAAATTAATAGGCAACATGTAAGATAAACAATACCAAAAATTATTCAGATCGATGAGCTACATAATTGCTAACGTCTATTATTTAAATATTCTATTGTTTTAGTATAATAAACTGTACACAAAATAGAAAACATTAAGCAATATCACTAGTCATTAAACAGTGGCGGCTGCTCCTGAAGGGCGCCAGGGCGGCGCCTCCAGAGAAAAACGAACCACGGGAAAAGTTGCACTAAGGATTAAATTTGCAATAAATCGACTCATTTAAATAGTGCATACCACCAGCGCATTTTCCGAGACCAAATTTTGTTTTATATGCCCCCTTACGAAAAAGATAAATGTTTTTAGAATGGGTCGCATCGTGAACTATCGCGAGTCCCTCCATAATCGGCGCATGCGAGGCCATTACGCGTGAGGAAGGGTGGGGGTACTGGGAGTTGTGTGGGAGCAGCGTGCTGCTATTAGGGATTTGTTCGGCAGAGTCCGCGCGTGTTAACTAAGCTAAGAGTAATGACCCTTTTATCTGATTTCATAAATTAGTTTTATTGCCTGGATTTTTTTAAACATTTCTTATATTTGCGTGAGCTCAATCTTCCGTTATTAACGTAAAAGTTTTCTTAGACAAAGATTAAAACCCGATGCCCGCAAATCGTTTGTACTCTACATGCTAAGGTTTCCTCGTTCAGGAAATATTCTGAAGAGATAAAATAGATGTGATAGTTCGGACATACTACACGCCGCTCCTAATTCTCAACCCACCGACCGTCACTGGTCATTAATATACTATAACCACCATGGGTTATTTCCACCATGGTTATTTCCTTGGTGCATAACCATGTTACTTCCACCATGGTTCTAGCAAAAATTAAATTACAATTAGGCAAAAATATCAAAAATTAGTTCCCAGATTGCATTACAAAAAGACAAAAATAACAATATTTGCTTAACAAAGGAATAAGCTGCTAGCATTCTCTTATGTAGTGCATACTTTTATGATGTAGTTCACAATGCCAAATTATTTTTTGGCATTTTTCTCTGTGGTTTTTCACTCACCTAGTAGTTCCACATACACTATCTCCACCAACAACATCTGCAGCATCAATTGACATTAAAGTAAAACCAAGGCCTAAAATAATTAATGAGACAACAACACCTGGAACAAAGAATGTTAAAAATTGTACAATGTATTTCATTATACAAGATGCAGATCCACAGGGAGGGAAATCCCCCCTCCCATGACTAAAATTTTTCAGTTACTATTCATTTTAACTTGTCAAGAAACTTTCAAGCAAAAACATTTTCACGTAATCACTAAAATGAATAAAATATTATTGCAGTATGAGCAAAGTGTAGCTTGTGACATTTTTGAACATCTGTAATAAGACACATTCGAGCAAAAGATTTTGAATTTGTTTCTGGGTCCGCCCCTGATTATACCAACAAAATAACATACATGCAATTTCTCTTTTTCTGATCCAATTTATCTACTTGTCTGTACCTTTTCAAGATTACATTACATCATATTTTTAACTATTGTAGCCTTCATAGATTGTACAGCTACATAAGTGAGATATCTTTCAAATACTTTTGTCTTTTCTTCAGAGTTGATAGCAAGTGAAAAAAATGTGCATTATAGGTAAGAAACAAATCACCATATAAGATTGTGAAGGAGGAGAGAAAAGAAGAAAAGTAATCAGGCTGGGTAAAAAGAGTATTTTCTATTTCTATGCAGTACACATGAATAATAACCTAAACTTCTACTTTTCAAGGCAAATCACTCCTTAGTAACAAAGCACTGTGTTACAGTGGTAAAAATGAAATTTACCAAAACACATTTAGTGAAACATTAATTTTCTATTTTATTTCAAATATGTTTTAAACCTTTAAAAATGCAGTACACAACCATATTATTTCTCAGTTAAAAAATCAAAAATAATATTTATAACTATTTCCCTCTATATATGAAATTTTTATTATGGATAAGCTACAATACCTGTAAGAGAGAAAAGAGTGAGAGGTCTTCTTCCTACTCTTTCAACAAGAAACAAGCCAATAAATGTGCACAAGAAATTTACACCTGCTGTAGCACACGCAAGCCATATCACGACAGATAAGTCTTTAATGCCAGCCATTTGAATTATACTTGCACTGTAATACCTGAAATTAAAGAACAATACATTACTTGCGGTGTTTATAATTTTGAACTTTCTCGCCTTACGAGTTCTTTGTAAGAAGAGAAAGTTATGTAATCGTGCGTCAGAAAACGCCGAAATTTCGTCAGAAAAAACTTATTGTTGGGTTCTGGTAACATACATGTTTTGTTGGTTCTTGATACTGAAATATTGATTGACGTCAAAACGTCTCTGTCCGTCTGTGGTCAACGCTTGCGGCTAAACCGTTCAGTCGATTTTCTCCAACTGACCTCTTCGAAAAATATGTATTTTTTTAAACGAGTAACAAGTTTTGCGTAATTTGCGATTTAAATTTACAAAAAACCCTCAAATACCGGTTTAAATGTTTTCTTTAAATTTTTTCTACATGTGTAATAAGGAACGGTAAGAAATATGGTGCTAGCCCCCATTTTCGAGAATTACTAGTTGGTTTTTTATGCAAAAACATTTCTAAACAACAAATTTGAAGATAGAGATTTGTGTGTTAGACAAAGTTCGTTTTACAAAATTAGATATTTAAATTTATAAGTAAATTAAAAACTAGTGGAGGTATAGAATGGCACAGACTTTCTTACCCTAGCTAGTTTTCTTTTCTACTCTTTACTAGCTTTTGCAATAGGCGCCATTGTCTTCTCGTTTGTTTTCTTTCGTCGCCCGAAAAAAAAAAACATTTTTCACATTTTCTTAATGATCTTTTGAGCTGATCAACTAATCAATATAAAAGCGGATTTATGACTGATGTTTATATTTCAATACTTTCAGCAAAAACATAGAATTTAAAAATATAATAATTCATAAGATTATATTTTTCAATTCTTACTACTATGTTAACCATAAATTATAGATTTTTAAATCAGGAGGCATATTATTAGATGTAAAGTATTTATTGACCTATTAATATTCAATCAGGTTTCAGTTTTTCAAAACACTATGCTTCTGTTAAACTATACTTACATGACAGTATTGATTCCTGCTAATTGCTGGAATCCTTGAAGCATACATCCCAGAACTAAAGCTTTTCTAGTAGAAGGGGAACGAAGAACTTGTAACCACACAGACTGCTTCTGTACCAGGCTTTCTGTTTCCTGTTGTAAAAATGAAATTTTCATGCTTTCGAGTTCTTCTTCAATAGGAAAATCAGGTCCACGAATTGAACGCAACACTTTGCTTGCTTCATCATATCTGAAATTAATTTTTTTAACACATGAAGCAATTCTTGCAAATATGTTCACAATGCACATTTTTCTGAAACCAACCTTTTTTTTGAAACCAACCATCTTGGGCTTTCTGGCATTCCCAGGAATCCAAAGAATTGAATGGCAGCAGGAACAGCAGCCAAACCTAACATGTATCTGAAGAGGAAAAAAAACTATACAATTCATTTATTCTACATTAATAAACAAATGAGATTACAGAAATGTTCTTTTTAAAACGTATGTAAGTCCTGGATAAATTATATAATTCCGATGCTAATTATTTCAGATGCATGTCGACGCCTTTTTTCTACTGTACTGGCGTAATTCCGCCCAATATGGCAGCCCTGAATTTGGCCAAAACTACAGGATGAACAAATAGGAGCATTAGTGTCGTACGGTGCGTAGTTTCATAATGTTCTCCAAAATTGCACAACAAGAATTCGGAGTATTTAAAGGAAATATTGAAACTCGAGGGAATCGGAAATTTATAATGATAATTTGGCCTCTGTCACAAGAGCGTTGCGTTGACGCGCGCCATCTAGCACTGATGATGTCAGCTACGTAGATGCTTGTGCACACGAGTCACGTAACGGATGACGTAGATTGTCTTATGCGAAACGGCACGAGAGCTCTTGCCAACATGCGTCGTCAACCGATCGTCGCTTTATCATGCGCGTTATCGTGACTTACGTTGTGGCTTGAGCTGTGGGCACAACGCACGTCGCCAATACCGCTCGTGTGCCATTTCGCATAAGACACAGTGTTAACCTACGACACGCGTTAAGCGACTCGTTTGCGCAGGCATCGACGCGCGTCAATGCAACGCTCCTGTGACGCAGGCCTAAAGAACTAGGGACATAAAGTACGAATATCAATACTATCTTTCCCTCCCCCGGGCGTGCCTATGCCTGTCTTGCGGGTCTTCTAAGTAACACGTTATGTACTTCAGCTTCTGGTATCTATCAGGTTTTGTCCAGTTTCCGTGATTCACTGAGCAAATGCCGAGATAGACCCTTGTTTTGCTTCTGGATATAAATGTATCTTCACCTTTTGCTAGTAGTGGTAGTAGAGGGGGGAGGGCACGAGTTGCTATTTTGTTAGCAATACAAAAATAAAATAAAATCTGGTTTGTTTGCCGATTTAAATAAGTTTTCTAAAACTTGGGAGCGAGAATGACTTGTTTTCAAAAGTTGCTAACTTTGCTTCTTTTGAAACTTGTATTCATCATTCAACGATTTATTGTTAAAATGTTGAGAAGAGATTTTGGAGCTCATGAATACGTGCGCAGACGGTACCCCCATGTGTCACATACATTTTCTACTGTACTTGAACTACATAAATAAAAAATAATGTTGGTCAAAGAGTGGAGGGCACCAATGTAAAAATTTAAAAAATATAAATATTTAAAAAAAGTTCGTTTTGCTCATAATATTCAATTTCAGTTAGGCGTTTTTCTCTTTTACAAATGTTCCCCCTCCAGTCTCCTGAAAAACGTATAAGTAAAGTTTTACTGTATTTCTAGTGTTGGTTTGGTCGACTTCGTTGTGTCGTTTTTGTATATTTTTAATAGATTTTTAACTTTTTTTATATATTTTTGCAGTGATAGCTCTTTGCTAAGAGCTTGACTGAACTACTTTTAATCTGTGCTGAAATACGTGTCCTTCACGAATAGGTTGTTAAAACCACCCTGATGACTTTGTTATGTTTGTGGTGAATACATTCTTCAAACTGACAGTAAGAACACCACTGACCTTGTTAAGCGTGCATATCTTGTCTACTTCGGAATTATCACTGGCAAGCAAGATAACTCTTTGGCTTCCCATAAGGTTTGTACATTTTTTGTGGATAGTTTTAAGACAGTGAACGAATGGGAAAAGAAAAAGTTCATGTTTGGGTGTGACTATGATGTGAGTAGAGCCAAAAAACCATCACTTTTGTGTTGTGAATATAAAAGGCTTCAACAGATACAAAAAATATTAGTGTGAGTATTCAGAATGGGTGCCAGCAAGACCTGTGCCACACAGCATAGATATTCCAGTTCCAGGGTTTAAAACACTACCAGAAATCCATTGTCAGAATATGGAGAATTGGAATGTGTCAGTAGCAATAGTTCTGAATTTGAAGGGAATGCTTCAACAGTTTAGTTCTCTCCGAAAAAACTCAGTGATCTGAAACGAGACCTCAATCCATCTACGAAAGAATTTGATTTCATGGCATTTTGGCTAAATGAAAAAAAAAGTCTGAAACCACAAGCAAAAACTATAATTTACTAAACTGGAGAAGTAGAATTTCCTTCAGTGAAGATGATGAACTTAGTATTATTTCAAGAATATCCCTGAACTACTTATCAAATTGGGTTCACTAAAATATCAACAAGGGGGACTGGAAGCTTTTTATAGACAGGTCCTCCAAAAGCTTGTAATGTGTTTTATTTCACAATGGTAACGGCTATGCATCTATTACAATTGATCATTCACCAAAACTGTATGCGGTATTCGAAAATGTTAAGATGGTTCTACAGGAAATTTGTTACAGCACAAATGGCCTTTATGTGTTGATGAAGATGGTAAACTTCTTGCTAGAACAGCAAAGTGAGTATACAAAGTACCCGTGATTTATTTGCATGTGAGATTGTCGAGAACAAGAAGTTCACGGGAGAAATGTAACATGGCCTAGGAAAGGGAAAACATGAGAATTGGCTCAGCAAACATAAATTAGAGAATTTGGTTGAGATAAAAATATTCTTCCATTACTGAACATAGACCTCCGCTTAATGAAGCAATTTGTAAAATCCCTGGTTAGAAAATTTTTTCAAGCAAGTTTGCAGATCCTTTCCTGGATTCAGTAATGAAAAAGCAGAAATATTCGTTGGTCCTCATATTCGCAAGCACATCAATGATGCCAATTTCACTGCAGTAATGACAGACACTGAAGCATGTGCCTGGATGGGAGTCCGATGTCTGATGGGAGTTCGATGTCTTCGGGATTTATAATTTGGCTTGTGCAGTGTCATTCAGCAAGTTTCTGCAACTTCTACTGAGCTACACAGCTAGAATAGTTTTGTCTCAGTTGTAAAGAATTTCTTGGGTAACTAAAACAGACTAAGCCATCGTCCACACCACGCTTGCAGACTTTCAAAATTTGGGAGCTAGGATGAGAATAAAAGCAAACTTTCTCCATAGCCACGTACAAAGATTTCCTGAAAACCTTGGACAGTACAGCGAGGCGGGGAGAGAGGTTCTATCAAGATATCAGAGCGATGGAGGAAAGGAGTCAGGGTAGAGGGACAGTCACATGATGGCAGACTACTTCCTGGCGCCTGCAACGCGACTCTTCTAATAACACATACAAGAGAAAATAAAACAGTCAGAGATGTCTACAGCAATAATATTTGTGAACTGAAAATAAAATACAGATTCCAGTTTCACTGCGTGGTTCATGTACTCAGTTTGTACATGTACGGTAGTAACTTGGAAATACCTTTATATAATTTTTTAGTAGTGACTTTTTTCATGTAATAACTTTGGGTTTTATTTACTTTTTTCTAAAAAATGTGCATTCTCTCGAAAAGCAGAGACAATGAAGCAAAACCAAAGACATTTGGATTCAACATCATGACGTTGGCCTAAAACCTCTTTTATATAATTGGCAATAAACTCATTATTTCCCAGTGTTATTAGTGATTTACTATCATAAACAGTTTGCATATTTCTCGTTAATTTTTTATATAGATAATTTTTTTACTTTACTACTTACTTTTCAACTCACAAACAATTTCAAGTAAAAAAAACAACACAAATTTGGTCTTTGAAAATTCTTTTTTCAAAGCAAGTTGATTGAAAAACCATATTTTTTAAGAAGAGAAAGTTGTTTTATAACTCAATAATAAAAATAGAACAATTATTTATTTCAAAATTTCCTTCCTAACGTCGCGGGAAATTTATTGATTATTGATTATTGATTATGAAATTTATTAATGCAACAGATAAGCAGTTTGTTAATAATCTCTGCAATTGCAAATACATTTTCTTTTTCTTCACAGGCGCCGCATTTTAAAATTCACAGTAATGAAACACACAAAACAAAAGGAAGATCAATTAAATTTAACTCATTTCTAAAAAATATCACACATGAAGAAATCGCGTTAATAAGTTGGTCTCAAGATGTTTACACAATAAATATTCTTTGTGGACATTACCGACTGGGCCTTGTCTAGCCGATTGCAGTATGGTGGAAGACAACCTCTGCTATAACTTAATGCAAAGTATGGGACATTGTTGTGATGCAATGGGCAAGAGGTATGTGCCCACTTCTTGTCAAAGAAGTGAGAGAGTTGTCCTTCATTTAGACAGGGCTCATGATAAGGTGTGGCAAAATGCTTTCTCATCAGGCATGAATGAACATTATAATGCTAAGTATTGGGATTAAATTTCATACGAAACCAAATAGTTATTTTAATTTTTATAGTGGAATTTTATTTTTCCCTATTCTTTCAATTTAATTTTGCACAATTTCGCGTCATTGCTTATATTTGATCACCCTTGCTACGGAGTAGAGGTCATCAGAAGAGATAAAAATGTAATACAAGGTTGAAAAGGCGACATTTTGTCGAATATTGTGAAACATAACTCGCTCCGTCTCCCGCAACTCTTGACTCCACCAAATTTACCTGTTCCCTCAAAACTTGTAAGTTGTGATTTGCAGATTATGACATACGGAATAAATTATTGCAACACACATTAAAATCGCTCAAACGTTTTAAACGATGTGCCCTAGATCCTTAAAACCAGGTTTTATTTTGGTATTTTGTGTGCCGAAAGGACCAAATTCATCTGTCTCCTGGAAACTTGCGTCCCTTCGGTAACAAAACCTGGTTTTGCCTACATAACTTCTGCCACCAAACTGGACCTAATGACCTGTCCTGTTCACCAGTCTCGACATAAGGTAATACGTACCTCGCGTGGCTCTTAGTGACGAGTTTAGCTAAGACCGACAAGTAGTATAATACAATCCGTTTGCACGTATCTGGGAAGGCAGACACTAGACGATAGCGCATAGCAGAAGAGACTTTTCTATCATTATTATTTGCTGATAGCAAGGGCTACCAGACTATCTAGTCGAGCACGTTCTCGATCCAACGGATGGAGAAGTCTCATATAGCCTTTCTCGCATACGACGAGAGATTATGCAGCATGTGATCACCCTTTCCACTGTGTTTTCCTTCCTTTGTTTTTGTCACGGTTCTTTTTGGTTGTCTTTACGTTTTTACGGAATTTGGCGGGACCCCTCCTGCCTTGCCTTTACATCATATGATACCAAGCAGAACTTATGCTGGTTGAATAACAGTGAGTAGAGCTAATTGGTTGGAGTTAACCATTCTGTAATCGCCAACCTCAAACCTCAAGCATAAGAGATGTATTAATATCATATAGTCATCCTGAATTGGGTAGTAGACCCGAAAGTTACGAAATTTGTCGGCAACTGAAATCTGAAGTGACTGGACTTCAATAACTTCTATCGTATTTTTGTTAAACGCTTTTTTACTGAAACATATGCATCATAGTTAATCCAAGTTATGAGATGATTTTCTTCCTTACAGGCACCAATAGCATTTTAACAATTATGTCTTCTTTCAGACTTCCACATTGTCGAATACTTCAACATACTCCTTAAACGGAATATTTATCATTACCTTCGTTAGATCTTTGCCATTGCCAAAACCAAACCAATGTGACGTGGTACGTGAATAAAACGCCAGCCACTGCAAACACTTAATCCAAATGACTTTGTTGTTTGAATGTCCCACTGTCGGATGTTGATTGTGCCACTTTTTCGTATAGGCATATTTTTATTCATTTCAACATTTAAACACAGGACTATCAGGACATCAGTGACGCCTGTAGTTTGTACTGTACAACTCTTTGTTCAGATACACCATGTCTGGGTGATGAGAAGGCCTACATCTCCATATGAGTGAATTGTCTAACATCAGCACTATAAAAGCTTTCACTTCTGAGCGCCATGAAATGTTGCTAATTCGTTTTCACTCAAATACCCTGCTTCATTTTCCGTTTCGTCACTTCTTCTGCGGTGAATGGCGCTATTAATGAAATGACCATTCAAATATCTATGAAACACAGAAATTATTTTTATACCTAATACAGATAGCTGAGAACAGCCATGATAATCAAAGCAGTAAAGTACTTCCATCTAGTGCTTACAGTGAATCACAAAGTAGTGTTTCTGCGGCGGCTAATTGACATACTTAACCTAGGCCCACTTGGCATTGGCCAGAGCCAATTTATTTGCATTTCTTGAAAGGATTGAATCGACAAGATATTGAATAACTACAAATGTCACTCTTTTATATGACCCTCTTATCAATATCCTGTTCAGAAGCATGTATTTGGAATAGCAATTCTTGGTTAATGTTAATATCTAGTCCTATTTTAATATTATTCGATCCTATTGTAACAGTGTGCAAATTGTTTATGAATTATTTCTATCGTACAGTGACTGTGACACAGAATTCCATGGAATTAAGGTATGTAGGAATAATGGAAACGGTAAGAGTTAACGCGTTGAGTTAATGCGCGTCGCAATTAAACACTGTATCTCATGCGGAACGCCGAAGCGCTCGTGTATCATTTCGCATAAGTCACAGTGTTATTCTACGACGTGCATTACTTAACGCGTGTAAATGCGACGCTCGTATGCAGGGGCCCTGAGACGCTCGCTAGAGAAACTGAAGTTTTGCACGCGGAGTTATTCCACATAAAGGCCGTCCAAGTTTAGCTTACTCAAATTTTATTACAAATTTATATTCGCACCACGTTGGGTAGCTAGTAAAGCCATCCGGTACATACACTGACACGCACCCCCTTACAGATTGTCCCGGATGGGGTGGTGCCCTGCTGGTGGGAGATACCTGATTGGGGAAAATCAGCAAGCCGTCGTGTAGGTCGGCGCCGAATCACACCAGCCAGAGCGGGAATGTCACCCCCCGTGGTAAAATATACTTTACTTACGATACTAATTACCATAGACGTTGACACGCCTGGAAACACGAAATAATCAAAAACAAAAATGCCTTCGAGATATGGTACCATCTCAATATACGAACAATGAAGCTTCAACAGATAGAAGGTGTCCTTTTAGGGTTTATATATTTAATTATCTATTAATTTACCGACAAAACACTTAAAAAGGATGCGTAGCGTATTACGGGGAGAAGTGTATTGTGTGGACGTTTTCATGAGTTCTGGTTCGTAACTCGTATGCACGATGAATAATGAATACAGGCGGAAAGCAAGCGTATCTAGCAAGAATTGATAAGAAAGTATTCGCTCGCATGTAATAAACCATATTAATCAAGGCACATTACATAGAGTTTGGCTAATATCCCTTATCCAATTCTTCTGACCATGCATGGACTGGAGAATCGCGAATCGAAAGCTTCTTTTGCTTTATCAACACTCACAATACCAAGATCAACCACTTTTGTTGTCAAACTGCAAAGATTCATTAGTTATAAATGAACTTGGTTCCTATAGAAATGCAAGTTGAGGCTATTCAAGAGGGCCAGCTCAATGACGAGAAGAGAGGAAAGAGCTATTCCTGAGACTCGTTACCGCGACGAACAATATGTGGACAATTCTGGAATATCGTTCTAAACACCGGGAGAGAATTCTTAAGCAGTTGCTCTTTTGGAGCTTTGGATTTTATACAAAAATGCTCCAAAAATGCTTTTTTCTCGAGTAGAGCAAAGTAATTTATAGAAATGACGCCCACAGCACGCTCTGCCGAGTCTGCTGCTATTGCCGAGAAGGGCCGAAATGAACCGATTGTTGGCGGAGACCTACGCATTGTAATGTATTGCAAACGGACCTCGCTACAGGCAGGAAGTCTGGCGCCGAAAGCATAGGATTACGTCTTAGACGGCCTTAGACAGGGGGGGGGAAGGTTCGAAACGCCCGGAACGGAGGTGTTCAACACTCCACATGTATTTTGGGAACTTCTCGGAATTTTAGGAACGAACAGCAGCCAGGTTCAGCCAGCCTGGCGGAACCGCATGGCGTCGAAGCGATCACGTGGTGTTGGTTGCTGCGCGAACGCGAGTATGACGTCGTGAGTCACGTGGGCTGTGAGTATAAAATTCAGAGCACAAGTCGCGAGGATGGGTCTTTGAGCAGAGTGGGAGACCTTCTGCAAATGCACAAAACGTGAACCCAGGGCCGTGCGTTGACAAGCGATGCGACCTGTGTGTCGGGAGGCCGCAGTGGAAAATCAATTCCATTTGTGGCAGTGGTCACGTGGAAGTACGTTGTGCGAGTATGACTTAGATTAGTAGATAGGGTCACGAGTCAAGCAATTAATTGCAGGTAGTTATGGATTGCTCATGCGATCCGAGGGCCGTCTATCAGAGCTGTATAATACATTAATGTATTATTGCTTGTAAATAATATTCTAAATAAACCACTGTAAATAGTTGAGTTCTTGTCTGATTTGTAGTGAAATTCCCACAACGACACAATCCTTAGGCAGATAAGGAGAGTGCGCGCTCTCCGAGACTGCGAAAGCAAGCCAGCGAGAACGCACTATAATATAATGCGTTTTGTCCGGCTCTAATTTAAAGTATGCGCTCAATGGCAAGGAAAAGGGGCAACCGACGAGTCTTTGAATGACCTAACAATGGTTAGTAGTTAGTATGCACAACCTTGCAGAATGCTTAAGCCATTCCTTACTGCGCAAATACAAAAGAGGTTGAAAAGTTTTAATACGAAATGTTTAATGTTAGTAATGTCAAACGTTTAATGTCATGTAATGTCATACTGACCATACAATCCATACCAAGCTGAATACTGTTATGTTTTTATATGGGCTGGGCACCCAACTCCCAAAAACAAGCTTTCTTCAATACAATATTAACTTTAAGTTTGAGAACACATTCTTCCCTTCTCCTCTTCGCATCCCTTCGAAATCTTCCAAATATTTCACAAATAAATAAGACTGGCAGGACAGGCCCTCGAAATACGTTAGCAATGCGCGCTACTCAGTCCGAGCCACCCCCTTCACAAGCGGAGGCGCGAGCGATGGAGAGCGCTGGAGCTCGCCAGAGGCCAGTTGAGTGGTTACCCTTATGCACTCGCACCCCGACCAAACCCAGAAAACCTTCGTTTATTTCTCTTACGATTAGTTACATGATTCGGCCTAAAATGATCTGAATAAAGAGAGTGTACTAGCTTTAATAACGCACACGAACAATTTATGTTAATATTAACAATTTTCAAATACGTGTATGTAATAGAAAATATTTTAGTTTTAGCACTTTCCAACAAGTTTGTTCTACTCGATTGTTGGCACATTGACCGCCAAATTACTTCAAATTTGGCGCCTTGTTTTCTAATAGGGCACTTTTGATGTTATTTGAAGGCGTTTCAGAGGAAAGGATCATACATTTCAAACTTGGCACTCTGGAGATCATCTATTTCTATGAGTATTTTGTAGCCTCAACGATTGTTTTTTTTTAAACTAATAACACTAAACTTGACCAGCCTAAAGAGAATCACGTTTCTTACACCTTCAAACCTTTGCATTGGTAAAAGGTTTTCATATATTATTTTACAGAGGAGAAGAGAGGCGATGAAGTGAGAGGGAGAACAGAGACTAGGAAAACGAGGGAGAGAGCGAAGGAAGTGGAAACAAAAGTGAGAGGAGAGGGAGGGAAGAGAAAGAAAAGTATGAGTGAGTGTATAAAGAAGAGAATGGAGATGAATGAAAGAATGCAGGATGAAAGTGTTTGAGAGACGGTCGGGGGAAAGAGGAAAAGAATAAGAGAAGAGGACAGGAAAGAAGGGAGGAAGAAAACGGTGGAGACAAAAAAGGAAGGAGTGAAAGGAAAGGGAAAGGGAGAGAAAAGAAAGCAGGAAGGAAATGAGGAAAAGAGGGATGGAATGCAATGGACGAGGGTGTGAAGAAAATAAAGTGGGAAAGAGGCGGAGGGTGGGGAGGGGAGGGGAGGGGAGGGGGAGGGGAGGAATGGGTGTGTAACAAGAAAAGTAAATTTCAGATAAGAGGCTTAATGCAGAAAAATTACTGTTATTGTAATAAATATATCTATCCTCACCTCCATCCTTCTTGGTGTGTATAAAAGTCCACAACTGCAGCAGCAATGAACTGCCCACAGGTGATACACAATGTGTTTACAGTAACAAGAGGTCCTCGAGATTCAGGTAGGGCACTTTCTGCTATGTATACTGGAACACTCATGCTGGCTATTCCTATAAAACAAAGAAAATAAATTTTATGAAAAAGAATTATAAATTTAAATATTTTTAAGTACATGAAAGTAAAATTAACAAAATTTTATCTATTAACACATTTTCTTATATGTACATTAACATTTCAATGTAATTAGACCTTCAAGAAATTAGAATTTCTACGCATTATTAACGACAATACTGAATGAAATATCGGGGCATTCTCTTTCTCAGCCACATAGCAATGGTACACAACTGGAACTTTCAAAACTGAAACGAACGGTAATAAGACAGTTTAGAATCAAACAATTAACGTAGCTCTTATGCCTCAAAAATAAGTCAAAACTGATTAATATACTACACCTCAAAGTCAGCATTCAACCATTTCAAAATCCAAAAAGTTTCGGTTTTTATGTATGACACTAGTCATCAAAATTGAAATTTTATCTTGGCCCCATGAAAAGAAACCCGTTTCTGTTAAGGATTCTCACGTTAATTCAAATTGCAAATATTTCTGCACGTCACATGAGCATTCCATAGAAAGGAACAAGTATTTTTTTCGTTCATTACCTCGGTATATCTTATTTGAATTACAGACATATCATGGTAAAAACAATTTGCTTTTTCGCTTGATGTACAATCCAGATGAGAGTTTCAGACATGTTTAGAAAGCGTTCATAAGCAATCTTAAAGAAGATTAAATTATTATTATTATTATTATTATTATTATTATTATTATTATTTACATTATTCACAGTATCTACCTGGTCGTATGTCAACCAACACAGGAATGATGACCAGGTGTGTGGTTGCTTTACTGTAGGTTCAGATGTCTCTGACAATACGGCATGTATTCAAATACCGACTTTTGCATATTATACACATTCCTGGATCCAAGTAAAGACACTCCAGTGCCGAAGTGTCATTTTCGGGATCACTCCTGTAGCTGATATTATTATAGGCACTGTTGTCACTTTACTTAAGTTCCACTGATTTGCGACTTCATGGGCGAGATCGGTATACTTCTGGATCTTTCTTTATTTTCGGATATGTTGTGGGTATTGGTATTGATATAACGATAAGGAAAACTGCTGTTGTTTCTATCAATGTACGTTATATCGGGTCTATTGCCCGCGACATGTCTATCAGTGATAATGGAGGGATCCCAGTAGTGTGTGCTCATACTTTCAAACACATTCTGAGGAACATATTTTATACGGCACGGAAGTGGCGAGAAGTCCGTTTCAATGCAATAATTGGTGACCTGCTTCGCCACTTCATCATGCCTCTTTTTGTATTCCAACTGTGAGTGGCTGCTACATCCACTTGTCACGTGTTGGTCAGTTTCGCTTGCGCTGGATAGCTATCATGAAGAATTCTTATTATTATTATTACTTTTATTACTACTATTACTAATTATTATTATTACTATTATTATTATTATTATTATTATTATTATTATTATTATTATTATTATTCATTGCATTTCATGTAATACTTCCATACGATTTCCATACTGATTTTCAACCTTATTTAATCTCACTGGTCGTCTTGTCAGGGATGTTTTCCTTTAGACCTAACCGGTATTTTTGTGTTGTTGGGCGTGAAATAAAGGAAACTACTGGTGCTCCAACGGCATGTACTTACGTGTTTTATTTCTAATGGTTAGTATTATAACACAAGGTGAATGTTTTCGCGGCTAGTGACAGTTTACTTCACTTGAGGATCGTTCACTAACTCAACGCACGCATCTGCGAATGTACCCAGCCGTAGAAATGTTGTTCACTGACTAACGTGTGGAGGGGCTGGTTGCTGGACGGACGGAAGGACAGATTTTTGAAAAAACTCATTTTTCGCATCAGGACCTCAAAACATGTATTTCCGTCGAAATTTTGTCACTGAATTTTTCAGCATTACTTAATTTTCTCTACGCTATGCATGTACTCCGTATATTCTAATACTCGAGTAAGAAAAAGAGCGGTCAAGCCCCCGAAGCTTTGCTTTTGTGGTCAGGGAACTTAAAAAAAACAGATTGAAACTAAGAAAATTTTTTTCTGGGCTGATAGTTCTTTGACACGTTTTCGTCTGCGCTTCACCAGGGAGGCGGAATACACGGGGACACGTGGAAGGTTCATTTTTTGTTTTTCAGTGTTCTCGAAAACTGCGAATCATGGCGAAAAAATCACTATATTCAAAATGCAAGCTAGCAAAATTTCCTAAGTCTGTTTTATTTCTTTTCTTCATTCCGAAGAGCCTATGAGGTATGTTATAGCCAAAATCGAATATTATCGAAAAACACTAGTTTCATTTTTTAAACTTAGCTTTCTACCACCTCGGCCCTTACTTTTATAGCAATATTCTCGTAGTACGGAAACGTACGTACTCTCGTAAGTAAAAGATGTATATGATTAAATGTCCTTGAAAATCAGTTGCGTTATTTCATCTTCAAATTCTAAAAATGTATATAATTTGGCATTTTTAGTCGTTTCAATTCGGCTTTTTTTTTTTTTTGTCCTGGCCACAAAAGCGGGGCGACCCGGGCTACAACAGTGTTCGCCTTCCACCGCTGCGGCAGGTGATTCGGTCCACCTTCGATCCAAGTGGAATCATTTATGGTGGACAGTGCCGGTTTGCCGTTTGATTATTCTGGGTTTTCCCAATCCTCTGTCTCTTATTTCACATTTTCTCCATCGTTACATCGTAACACAATCGCCTCGCCGGAGAGACACGAAGACGTCGTTAACAGTTTTGGCTTCGAAACTACGACGATTGTGAAATCTCCTCCGAAAATGTACGCCATACAATAAATAAAAAAAATCACAAAAGCAACATTTGAGTATGATCGCATTTCCCTGTTTATTTTACAGCCTAAGAAAAATGCCGGTTAAGACCCAAGGACAGAGAAAAGCTCAAAAACCGTCGACTTGTGTCGTTGGAATTTCTATCAGCATCAAAACTTTAATGTTGATAACTCACTTTCTAATTTTAGCATTACTAAAAGCATGAGATTTTTTTTCAGATATTGAATCTTGACGTTAATTTTACGTACTCCTAAACACAGAATTCGAAATGTCTGAACACTGGAACCCAGTATGAAAAAAAACCTGTTAAAATTGACTAGAAATGGAATGTACAACATACGTTTCTTTCATATTAGTTATTTTCCGTAATTAATGCAAGAGTAGTAAATATATTTTCCAATTTGCAGATTCTTTTTTCAATCTCATTTTCACCACATTAATGAATAATCATCACTCTCGATAAGAACAAATACTATTGCGACAAACGAAAACACACTACAGAATTGAAAATTACCAAATATTTCTCCTAGTTATGGCTGAAATATATTTCGGGGCTAAAGTAGATTTAAAGCATCTTTTTGTCTACAGGTCAAACAATGTACGTTTTTCCAAATTCGTTCCCCGTATTGACATATTCGGAATCTTCAATATCCTTTGCAGGCTGAGATACAACTGTCTTCTCTGTGAAAAACTAATCTCATAAAGACCATTGCAGATACCTACATCACTTTGTGTACTATTCTACTATTTTTACAGTTATGTTAGGATAGCTTCATTTTATGCTCTGATCATTATAATGCATTGAAGCCATCTTCGGCATGGCTTCTGTATGTAATAACACAAATCGTTATGGTGCACCCGTTGTGAATCACCCAACCCGTATGTCGACAATTATTGTGGAAACCCAAATGATAAGATATGAAATGAAATAGCTGGCTCGGGGGCTCAGTGCGAAGTCGCTCGCCTTTCACCAAAGGAAGGTTCGATTCCCGCCCATTCACGGGCAATCTCATGTGAAATCTGTTACAATAAAAAGATATATGGGGTGCTGTGGAGAAAAAAGTGTCTACAAATTTGAATTTGATATGAATACCTTGACGGTAACACCAATTACCTTCCTTGGGCCACAAATCCTGTTGACTAGTGCAATGTTTAATATGATGTCAAAAATAACTAGCTGTAACTAGAAATAACAAATAATTTTCAATGAAAACTTAATTTACCCATTAGTTTGTACCAATGAATGTCAGTATAAGATATGTAAAATATTGTTAAAAATTTTATTTTGAAAATAAAACAAACTTGATGCATTTCTAAGCATTCAAATATAAAACAAAGCATGCACTCAAGTCTCATTATCATGTCATATCAAATGTTATTTCAATATTAGTCCTTTCAAATATCAAAACGAAGTTTTACAAAATTATTATATGGTTATATGAACACACATGGGTAGATGAAAAGTATGGTACGAGTTGCTTATTTGTAGATACAAAAAAAAATATTTAAGTATACATATATAAAAGAAGAAAATAATTTGAAGAACTGAAAACTGGAAAGCCATTAACAACGGAAATGGATGAATGCGACAATAGAAAAATTATTTCCAATGAACTTGGAAGAAATGGAGAGAATACTATCCGAAATTTGCATTTTAGCAGATATTTATGTAATTGTATGAATGATAAGAGAAGATCTGGTCATTTTACTACTATTAAAAAGTATTGTTAAAACAGAATTTTCAAAATAAATACAAGTTTATTATAAAGCAACTGCTTTAATTCATTACTAAATTAAAAAAAAAACTATTTATGATGCATTAATATCATTTTGTATGAAAAAATATACCAAAAGAATCAGGTGAAAGGTATGTCAAAAGCATGCAACATTTAAGTCTACAATGAGAAATGGCATCCAGAAAAATGTTGCAACCAACCTCTAACAAGAGTTGTTTAGCAGAAATTACCAGCAACACACGATGCTAACAACTTTCCTAATGTGATAAACACCAAATCAGAAGTCAATATTTGGCAGATATTTGTGATGGCGCATTCCGTTATGTACACGTGGGGAAATCAAGCCTGGAAAAGCGAATAGAAAACGTTGCAACACAACGAGCGTTTCCTGACCGCAACATGAGAGTATTGGGCAAATTTGTATATTCCTAGGTAAATGATTATATAAAACGTGCTGTTTGATGTATACTTTGTTAACTAATCATTCATTCATTCTTGTTTAATGTAGACAGAATCAATTTTACTGATTCGTATTCTTACCTTTATGGTGACAATGATGGAAAGCAAAATGTGGAAGAAATGAAATTCATTCTAAATTACAGGAATGATTTTTATGTGAAAATTCATGACATTTGATGATAAAAACTCAAATTGCAGGAAACGTTATGAATACAGGGAAGTTGTGACTACAAATATGGAGTCAACTGCTAAAAAAGGCAAAACTTAAAACTCACTGCCAAGAATTTATATTATATTGGAGAATTGCCAACAACATAATAGACACATTTTCTAGTAACTTCAATTACTGTATTGCGATGTATTTTCAAGTGTTGAAACAAAAACTACGACAATTTCATTTTTATCGTATGTCTGGCAAAACAATACTTAACAGCATTTAAGAAATAATTCCACATGCTTTTCTAGAATCTGAAAAAGTAATGCAAAAAATTACACGATGATTACATTTACATAAAGGAATCACGTGGCATGATGTGGATGAATACTTTCGCTCAAATTTGTCTTTCAACGTACTAATGTAAGAGGTGTACACAGCTACCTTTGGAAGTTGGCGCGCGCGCACGAGTCGGCACGCGCTCTATATTAAAGAGCACGAAGTGGCAGGACGCTAACCGCTCCAGCAAGCAGGGAGCAGCGGGAAAGAGTCTAGGACAGCCTCGGCCACGGGTATATATCGGACACCCGGCCAAGCAGAAGAAAACGAGACCGGGCTACGGCATCAAGCGTTCGTGACGGTTACGATGACCGCGCCTACGTTCTGTCTTGATTGTTGGAAATACTATGTGTTTGCTACGATAGGGACACCTGGCGGCATGAAACTCGGCAACGAACTAGGTTCATTCTTGCGGCAAATGGAACTTCGGCTTTTCTTTTCATATTCTCCAGTGGAGATTGGATTGTAAATTGTCAAACTGAATGAACTATTTTATCCGCGCCCCCGCCCCCGCTGCGCCCCGCTCCGCGCACCAACTCCGCTCCGCGCCGCTCAGGCCTATAAAGGAGAGGCGCGCAATCGAAACCTCTACCACAAACACACTGCGCTCAAGTGACAGCGCGCAATGGCTGAAAACCGAACGCAGGGACCTGCCCTACGCGGCAGCCGCCTGGAACGTCAACGGCCGTTCCGGTCAGACGGACCCAGGAGATCGATACATTATCGAGTTTTTCTGAAATAGACATCGTATCGATGCTCTTTTATTGCAGGAAACAAAACTCACAAGCGCCGAAATCCTGGAGCAAAATGACATGGCTATCTATCGCGTGGTGGTGTAGCGAAAGGCAGTGTACGTCGCTTGTTGCCCCATCGCCCGGCAGCTTTACCTCGTCTCGCGAGGCTTGAAGCGATTGTGGTAAACACGACGGAAGGCGAAGTTGCACTGGTATCAGCATTCTTAGCACCAAGTCGTCCTCTCACAGATAACGATTTCGACACTGTGTTCTCCCTAACATCTCGCATGGTCATGGCTGGCGACCTAAACGCCAAATGCGAGGAATGGGGCTGTTACACAATAAACAGCAAGTGAAACTTATTCACAAGTTCCCTGCTATCACACACCACTGACGCTCATCCCGCCCACCACACCGACCTGCTTCCCCACGGACCCTCGCCTCCGATCCGAAATCCTCGATGTGGCACTCACATTAGGGAATATTCGAGTCACTACTCCCAGGCCCATACGCTTCTCCCTTTCCGATCACTTCCCCATCGCAGTTGGTAGCATTCGCGCCTTCTGCGGCACTAGGCAGTGAGTACCACAACCCTTCCTCCAGATGTCGAAAAGCTTCTGCGTGAAAAAACGCAAATCTAGGCGACTGAGGCTGCAGTTTAGGTGCCCTGGGCTTAGAACACAGCTGTGGAAATGCGAAAAACGCCTGAAAACGGCGCTCGCAAACCATCACGCAGCAGAGTGGGGAAAGCGGTTGAGGGAGATCGGAGCTCATCATTCTCGAAACGTTTTTTTCAAACTCAGGTCAGTACCTAATACTGCAAACGCCATACGTGGCCACGGCAAAGCGGAGGGTAAAGAAACATACCTCTTCTGAGTTTACGCCAAGGCAGAATTCTTGGCAGACATGCTTGAAGAGAGCATGAAGAGAAGTTTGTTGACAATACTACGCAGGCGGTAGATGAGCAGGAAACGGACGACATCGCCAATACACGTCGACTGTACACATTGTACAAGCGAAGAAGTTTCGACTAAATTACTTTTTTATCCACAGAACGTCTCAGACGGTGGGATAACTGGATGAACGGCGCGCGGGTCAGAGAGGCGAGAGACAAGAAGAAGAAGAAGAAGATGAGGAGGGACCTGCTGTGGCCACTCTGCCTCAACATGCAAAGGCCTCCCACGTGCGGGAGATGGCTGAGAGTGTCTTCACAGATGGTCAGAAGCATCAAACTTTGCAAGAAAAGTCTCAATAGAGAATGGTTGTCGCGTAAAGAAATCTTCAGGTTCATTTCAACTTCCAAGCTTTTTAGAGCGTTGCAAAGAAAAGATAATTGACGTACTTGAGGTGGACGTCCACAGGGTGAAATGGCGAAGTGCGCGGGGTCCGCAATGCCCAGCAAACAGCACTGGGGATGGGCCGCTTAATTGCCAGTAATACAAAAATCGATGACTTTATACGATTAATCGAAAAATTGAAATCGATTATTTTTATACCGATTAATATATAAATCACTTAACTTTTCGAGAATTTGGCTCGTTTATTTTAATTCATATATTACATTTCAAACAAACAAAACATTAAAATAACCGGCTAAACACAAACTTTTGCAAGGGAATTCATCCCGTTCTCTCTCCGACTACAAAAGCGAATAGATACAACATAAACAAATGATTTTATATTAGCAAATTTGATAAAATAAAAATTCACTATTCTATAACTTCTGATACTTTAATTATGGCATTTTCGTTTTGAGATAAGAAAGATTTACGGCTTTCCGTAGAATTATTGCCAACTGAGTACACCATTAGATTATAGTTATGTAACCGCTTCTTCCTGGGAATTTCCTGGAAATTTTCATTTTAAACTTGATTGCAGTCTTTTGTTTTGTGAGTTCGTGCAGTTTCTCTTCTAAATAGCCAAACTGATAAAATTGTTTAATAACTCAATTTTAAGTTAGTTTTGAGATCATTTGTAGAGACTATAAGTTAATGATTTTAACGTTCATGCATTATTTAAAACGTGAAAATTTAACAACTAATATTAGATTAATCGATTAATTCAGTACGATTAATCCGCTGCACATTATACGAACAATGGAATTAATAGATTCAGCATTATTCGATTACTTTTTAATAGTCGCCCATTCTCACCCGGCGCCCGGTCTGCTGATCCCGCTGCGCGCCGCTTGGAACGCTTGGGTGTGTGGCGGCGCGCCAATTGCTGTTCTGGCGTCTTGATGCATGGCTTTATAATTCCCGCACACGCACAAAGGGCTTAAGTTTATCGTAATACGGAAGAGCTTATTTGGAGCAATTGTAACTTCATTCACGCGCGCCCCAGCCGTCTGACCCACGCACCCCCTCCGCACGTACGAATCCTGGCCAACGAGGAGCTTCGCGACTCGTCACGGCGGTCCTCTGGCTAAGTGTGAACAAGTCGGCCGATTCAGTACAGCAAGTCAATTGAAATTAGTAAGCAAGGCCGCGCTTCTTTTCATGGAGAAATAACTGCCTTATACGCAGTAGTAAATTATACCATCGCTTAGATGATTACAAGCTATCGTATTTCGGATTAATTCACCCAGCAACTCCATTACCATTTGTTTGCATATTATAAGTCACAAAGGAAATAAGCGGGTTTTCCCATGCGTACCATATAGCCGAATATTCAATAAAGAATCTACAAGCGGGATTTTCTTTTCCATCATTAATCATCGTATTGCATAAAAGTATAACGATAAATTTCATACACAACATACACAGATAAACACGCCATAAGAACGTACAGTATATGTGAGTCGAACCAACAATATAATGAAAAGCATTAAATAAATGGCGGCAAGAAAATATCACGAATATTCAAATGAGCCATTATCCCTGCCATTTTCTTCTCACATGCTCTAATTTTGGCTAGGAATAATGTAACAACGGCGAAAAGTTTTGTAAATAGGATTATGTTCTTCAACGTCACCAAACTTGTTTATGTTTACTTGTTTACAATTATTACGTTTCCAGAAACATTGCAGTCGATAAATTGAAATTACTAAATTGATACGACCTATAATCATGTCATTCATATAGAAATATTATTTTACATTGTAGCTGAATTACATAATACCTAATTGTTAGTTTGAATTACCTTAAGTGTTTTCCACAAATTATCTATAATTGAACTGGGTAAATTGAAGCGAATAAAAAGCACGACTGACACGATTGATGCATTAATGGCAGGTAAGCATCATTCATCATGCAAGCCATCTCTCAATTCAATTACCCCATAAGGAATTATTGTAACTTTAAAACCACTTTTAGCTTGCTATTAATTTATTAACTTCCTTATATGAAGGCCTATCAAACGCACACATTTATAAATTTTTATCATGACGTGGCGATCTTGGGATAACCTTTGGGCAACAGTCGGGGAAAATGTGAAATTTGAAACAGTAAATTCAGAGAATCATTAAACAGAAAGGTACCTGGCATACCCTGAAAGCTTATTTTACTGTAATGTACCATATTATTTAGAATTGCTAGGAACATACGTACATTATGATTAAATAAATTATTTCCATTACAAATTTCCTAGCGTTTTTAATATTTCGAATACCAAAAATAGGTGCAACGTTTCGTGGATCCGCGATGCGATAAAAATCATGTTTTCCAGCATTACTTGTATCTATGAAACCGTAGTCAGCAAACGGAAAACATTAGGCCGTTGTCGATGTAAAACGATTTTCTTTAACGGATCTTCAAAAGAAAAAAATTGAAAACGCTGCGAAACGTACGGATTCAAAAAAGTCACCGAATGACTAACTTGTCTGTGATCCGACAGTAAGTGTACGGCCTGAACATACAGAGTGATAAAAAACAAAAACTGCGCGGGTTTTGAAAAAGTGAGAAAGTGAAAAGATGACGAATGACGTTGAGTAAAACTCTTTATTATATTATATTTTGTAAGTATGTTTTTCCATTATAATATACGATATATTGCAACTAATGCATTATATTTGTTTAATGCCAAATGTACACTGAGAAAAAAGCGAACCCGTTTTCTCCACTGAATATTTTTATGTTATTACTCAATGCTATTACAGTTATATCACTTTTCTTTTATTATAAAAGCGAATCTGTAGTTTTAATTATAATATCGGTACCATTATCAAAACATTGTTGTCTTTTTGGGAAAACAGAACAATTTTCATTACAAATGTATAATATACCTCAAATAAATGGACGGAACTGTTGCAGACATTTTCAAAGTGTATGTGATTTAAAATGGTAAAAATGTTTTATTTTTTAATTACAGCTCAGCAATAAAAAACATGAAAAACGTCACGTTTTGTGTTTTAAGAAGAACTTTTGGGATTTCTTCAAGCATGTTCCAGGTTTCTATGAGAGTATTTTTTATTAAAAAAACTTCGCCTTTGAATTTGGGGCTGAGAAAATATCAAAAAATGTTTTCTGCTTGTATATTTATTTGCTTTTTTTCATATTTTTTTATATTTTTTTCAATCATTTAAAATAGTATTAGGTTGATAAAAAAATAAAAATTAAAAACTGTTCTGGCTGCAGTGAGATGTGGGTGGGAGGGGGCTTAGAAATCTTTCAAAAATATAATATTAAGATTGAATTATAGTGTAACTACCTATATGCCATTTGGTTTTGGGGAACTTTTTATCTTCTTATACGGGGCCCTTTGCCCCCTCCCAATAAAAGTTTCGAAATATCGCCTCTGGAGACGACTGAAGAAATTTCCAAAAGTATTACAGTTGAAGACGCTACGGCTCTGGAGGAAGAAAAAGAAATAGGAGAGATAGGCCGAGGAGGAGAAGGAAAAGACTAAGAAAAAGCAGAAAAAAAGAGGAGAAGAAATGAGAATGTGAAGAAAGAGGAGGAGGAAGAGAAGGGAGTAATCGAATATTGATATTTGTTCCTTTGTTTATGAATAAAGCAATACTTTATATCCAGCATTTTGTTTACCAAAACTGATGCAAGGCAGTCTTTACTACCTCATATAGTAATGAGCCATTTCAGCCATTCAGGTGCATACACAGACGATCGGAGAAGATAAATAAGTTGAGAAACTCATTATAAGGCTTCGTCGGTAATATCAAATTACACTTCGATTGAGTGATTAGCTGCTGCCCTCGCAATACGCCAGCTCTTAACGACAAGCCAATCAGAGCACATCCTCTGGCATTAGTGGCCTACTTGGGGCCCGGCGTCCTGTCGTTTGAAACTAATCGACCCCTGCTTATGCATCAAATTGGCCTGAAGAAGAAGAGATAAAATCGATCTTCGAATCACGTGGAATGTCGATGATAATTGCGAGTAAGAAAAAGTCAAACCTTTTCTCGACAAGATCTTTACGGTCACAATGACCGTGATTTATTGTGGCGTAAAAATGCAAAAAGATACAGGAATATAAACAATTTTATGACATTTTTTAATTGCAACAACATTCACTCCACCTTTTCACTGCCCAGAGTTCAGTGTACGGAGTTGCCCAGACGGTGGCAACTACGTCCTCTGACAACAAACTTCACAAGTGAAGGAGGATGTACGTGTTCCACGGAGAGGTTAGTCTTACACGCGTCGCAGATGGGAGCGTTTCATCTCGCAGGAGAGAGCCATTTGAAAAATGGCAATGGCCGATACGAATAAGAGTTAAACTACATCCTCACTCCTTGCAGTATGTGATGGAAAACACCAGAATCTTCAATCATCTTTATTTTAAAAGTGGTATTGCCCTACTCTGACTGCCACTCAATGAATAAGGAGCGCCTGAAAAAAACTTTTGAATCAGCTGAGGGGCATAGGGAATGTCAATAAGCGACTTCCAAGCCGCTGATTTCGCTCTGTACGGCCTTCACATGGAATTGGTGAAATTGGTCTAGATTGGATAACCTCTCACATTAAACAACTTTCTCGAAGAGTATAAATACCGTACTGGCACGAAAGAACATTATTTAGTTATCTTTCTCACCGTTTGCCAATTGAGCGTGGCGTCCTGGAAGGTTCGATGTTAGGTCCTAAATTCTTTCTTCTACATGTAAAAGATATGCCCTCGTGCTTTAAAAATAGAAGAACAGTTATTCGCTGTTGCTGATAACACAAATGTTTTTGGCAAAAAATAAATAATAAATAGTGCGACTTCAGAAGTTTCAAAGTGGTTTTGTAATAACAAATAAATAGTTAACGATTAAAAAACCGGTTTGAATGCATTTTTGCATTTCAAATAGGAAATCGAATGCTCCATTGAAAATGGACAATATGCAATTAGCTGACAAAATTTCTGGGTCTCTGAATTCAGTAAACCCTCAAATGGAATATCCACATAATTGAAATAAACACTAAATTAAGTTCATTATGTTACGCATCCAGAATTCTTTCAAATTCTGTCAGCCTTCATGCAACAAGTTGCGTGTATCTTGCAAATGCAGATTTTCGCCTGAGATATGGAATGGTATTCTGAGGAAGCCCATCTGATAGTATCCAGACTTGCAGATTGCAGAAAAAAATTATACTAATAATAAGAAAATGCCATTCACGTGATGTCTGCAAGTCTCTCTTCATTGAGCTTGAAATCTTGATCATTGCCTTGCCTATTTATTTACGAAAATTTGTAATTTTTTTCAAAACGGACTTACTTAACGGTGGGAAGTTATTTTCATGCCATTCTGATACTTATAATTACGGCACACGTCGTAGAAAACACATTCAACAGGTGTCAGTGTCAACAGCTCATTATAAGGAATTCACATACAATGCATACGCGTTACAACGAGACATTGCCAGATGATATTAAACAAATAAAATCGATATACAAATTGAAGTTAAATATGAAATATTTTCTGCTGCGTAAATGATCTATAGAATAAGAGACTACACTAACCATCAAAAAAAATATTTTTACAATGATATATAATGCATTATACTTCGATTTAAACGTGGTGGTGCTTCAAGATCACGAGCCGGAAGGAGAGAGGGAGACTGATATTCAATCGGGAGCTTCATTACGACTTAAAGTTTTGGTATTAGAGCTCTCAATTAGATGACAGTATCCCCCTCTCCGTCCAGCTAGTGACCTTGCTTTGCTTCTGGACATAAATGTAGACTCACTATGTGCACGTTTTGTTGAGCTCACATTTTGCTCGAAGTGGTAGGATAAGAGCTGGAGATATGTTACTATTTTGTTAGTAATATCAAAAAATTAAAATTTGCAGTTCCTTTATGGATGAAAATAAGCTTTCTATGAATCGAGAGGGAAAAAGTATAGTTTTGAAAAGTTGCTAATTTCGCTTTTTTAAAAATATTATTTATCATTCAACTATTTATAGCTTAAATGTTGGGAAGAGATTCTGGAGCTCAAGAACATGTGCGCAGATGTTACTTCTCATCCATACGTTACATAGTGTTTTTACTGTTTTTTTGACTAATCAAATCAAATTAAAGCCAATTGCGGCATTACAAACTAGTACCTTTCCTCTTAGTTACTTTCCCTTGCATAATTTAACTGTGAAGATTATCGCCGACGAATAACTTATTAATATAAATATTGGTTAAAATATACAAGAAACAGAAAATAAATTATTGAAAATGTTTCGTATACTATGACGACACACGAAAGTTCTTAGAATGGCAATGTGTTTTGAATGTAACTGATCGCAGTTCATGGCGTAGCCAATCACTTCCAACAAAGTGATTTTGCACAAATAGACCTCGATTATTCAGAAATGCAGCGAGTTCACGATATTTGCATTTGAATGTATAATGAGTGTGAAAACAAATCGAGGGTGTCGACTTATCAGATTTTGCATTTAGATAAGATGGTTTATTACATCCATACTTGTCCACAGGAAATTTGTATTCGTAAACATTCATTTATTATTTTATAATTTATTATTTTATTAGTTTATTGAAATCGATACCACCCCGAATTGTCCTTGAAAAATGAAAGTGGAGCATACGACTGTGAAGCGACTTGTGGCAATCCACGGCTTAGAAATCCTCAACAATTGTTAAGACGATAATTTTGTGGTTAGAATTCTTCTGGTTTCCACAATGTTTGCCCTAAAAGTAAAATTAATAGAAAACGCAGAAAAACTGTTTTACGGCAATTCCCATTTCAAATAAACAATATAAATTTTCCATTGAAAATGAATATGCCAAATCGACAAATGCCAGGCATTGGATTAATGTTAAAAAAGCGAAGTCTCTGTGTCTTTCAATGCTGTCAAACCTCAAATATAACTTCAATTTACATGAAATAAACACAAAATTAAGTTTGCATTGCTATGCATACAGAATTCTCTCCCATTCACCCAGTCTTTACATAGCTTGTAGTGTATATATTGGGAATGTACTCGTATGTTCCCGCTTAAGATAGGCATAATACTCGTATTCTCGAGAAAGACATCCCATAGTTCCCAGACTTTTAGATTGCAGAAACGAATTATACTAATAATAAGCAAACTCGCCGTCCGGAATTCTGCAAACCTTTCTTTCGAGAGCTAGGAATCCTACCATTTGCCAGGGTTCATAAGTTACGAATCACATACTTACTTGCATCCAATAGAGACACCTATAGTTGTTACACTGAATTTGGCCACAGTGTTTTTAATGACAGTTTTTAGATCATAAAAAATTTATTCAATGTTCTGAGGAATCGCATCACAAAAAAATTGTTTTTCAGGGCGACTTTTCAGATGACAATAAAAGATTAAAATCGCTACATATATTTAAATGTCAAGTAAAATATTTTCTGTTAATTAAATTTCTCTAAATAATTAGATACTAAACTGATAATCAAAAACGAAAATATTAGAACAATTAATTACAAGAAGCAATAGTGACCATTTTTATGCTATAACGAGCGGAACCCGGCAGACGTTATTCTTCCCTTCATCGCTCTCTCTCACTCTCCGTCTCTCTCTCTCTCTCTCCCTCACTCTCCGTCTCTCTCTCTCTCTCTCCCTCACTCTCCGTCTCTCTCTCTCTCTCCCTCACTCTCCGTCT
>BOPP01000313.1:818638-875844 GCA_017312745.1 Gryllus bimaculatus
CTCTTTCTCTCACTCTCCGTCTCTCTTTCTCTCACTCTCCGTCTCTCTCTCTCACTCTCCGTCTCTCTCTCACTCTCCGTCTCTCTCTCACTCTCCGTCTCTCTCTCTCACTCTCTCTCACTCTCCGTCTCTCTCTCTCACTCTCCGTCTCTCTCTCTCTCACTCTCCGTCTCTCTATCTCTGCAGAATGCCGAATCGAACGAATTGCTGGTGCATTAAGGTCTAAGGTATCCTCTATCTGCTTGTAGGTTACTCGTCTGTCTTCGTCAAGCATTTTCCTCACAGCAGCAATGTTTTCCTCCGTAACTGCTGTTCGTGGCCTGCCCGCTCTCTCAGCATCCTCCAAACTGAAATTTCCCCTTTGGAATTCTCTGTACCACCTGAATATTGTAGTACGATGTGAACAAACATCTCCGAGTGCAAAAGTCATTTCTTCAAAGCACTGATCCACGTTTAAACCACGCGCGAAGTTATACCGCAAAACTGCCCGAATCTCACTTCGAGACCACGAAGCCATAGCAAGCACTTCAAACTGCCACTGTCACCGAAGAACTGAACCCGCAGACGCAGCACAGCGGCTACTGTGTAAGTATGAACATGTCTCAGCACCCTGCGACAAGTAGCCTCCTGTGACTTACGGTTGCGTCGTATTGCAAAACTTTGCTAATGCCCTTTGTACTGCGGTGCATGTGAGTGAGTGAGTGAGTGAGTGAGTGAGTGTGTGTGTGTGGGGGGGGGGGGAGAGAGGATGGGACGAGGAAGAGGAAGAAAAGATCGCTTGCAGTTCGTGGCCCGTTAGTTATGCTACAGCTCCGGCAATCTCCTCGTATTGATCGGAGAAACCACGGAAAACTACCGATCGGAGCAGTCGATCAGCCATGGAGGGAAAGATGAAATAACTAATACTTAAAAGTTCCTAAGGAAAAATTACTGCCACAGACACCAATCTGGTGTAATGAACACCCGTACGCGTTATTCACGACGGCGCACTCTCGCATCAAGCTAAAATTGTCAAAAAATTATCTATGATAAAAAAATATATAAGCGTACTTCCATGGCCAAGAAACACTACCCACATGAACCCCATAGAAAACCTTCGGAGGTTCATAAAGGATAACTTGAAAAAGAACATTCGAAAGACACATTTTAATGAGGAAATCAATTCATTATGGCACACTGGCGTCGATCTGAAGCTCAAGTGCATGAAACTTGTGGAAAGAATGCAACAAAGACTGAACTCCTTGATAAAAATAAATAATTATATACTAAATACTAATACTTCGTCTTGAAAAACAAATTAATGCGTGATATGTTATATTACGCATAATTAATTTAAATACAAGTTTTAATAATTGAATTTGAGAAAACAGTTTCTATCATTGCAAATGCGTAAGACAGCTCATTATAATTAATCTTATGTAAGTACATACAGTCCACGGTGTTTGTTTCTTGATAAATAAAATTCTTTGAAAATGAATATCGAGTCTAATAATCTGAACGGAGTTGTAAATCTAAAAAGCCCTGACACACTGCTAAATTAAAAATCAAATATAACATAATACTCGTTATATTGTAACTACGATGCAAACTTATTGGCAGGCACTAAAGAAACATAACCCTCAAAATATACATGAAAATAGCAACATTCTTGCGGAAATTTTACTAAAAAAAATACAAAAATGCAAGTTTCGCCCCCTCACCCCTCCGTTTCAGAGCAGCCGGGTAAAGGAGGGGATCACCCAAGTAATGATAATATGGCAACCATCCACATTAAAGTTTTTGGTTGTGCCCGTTGAGGCATTGCAAGTTGGACACCCCTGTCCTAGAGTTATCACTAGGGTTGCCAACAATGATCATGTAGAAGGGAGGACACTCGATAAGCAAAACAAAAGCACATCAACACATTTCTTTTTATAAATGTTTAATTTAAACTAACATCAGTTCCATTTCCTTCTCTCCGTTTGCGATTCAAGTGAAAAGATTCGTTCACAAAATGCAGATGAATATGGTCTGAGTGTCTCGTTTTTATTTTAGTCAGTAGACAGAGATCCTATCATGAATGCGTGTATCAGCGTTCAGAAAAAAGATATTCATGGTTTGTGTACGAAATTAAATAAACGATACAACGTAGCAGATGTTAATCAAAGGGGGACGGTTGGAAACCCTAGTCATCACATTTATCTCTTCTACATGCTACGGCAATACTATCAAATCAATAGGCCGCACTTGAAGCCTTCGCCGAGAACGCGAAAAATCGAACGAATTTACAATTACTGCTCGAGTTCTTGAATCATTTGTTCTTACAGTGAACATACAGGCAGAAACAGCTAACACAGGATGTACACAAGGTAAATGCTATCACGTAACAGTTACGTCATTTTACCACTATGTAACTTCAACTCTTCTGAGCGATGGCCATTCATGACATTTCGTAGCAAAATCTTATCGTAACAAACAGAAAACCAACCACAACCCCTTATCTAATACCATAAACTTCTGTCCAATTTTCAGTTGTAAATCACAATCCGATTGGCACAACTAAAATAAACTGCAGATAGCGTCACAAATACCGTCTAAATAGGCTGCAAACGCCAATAATCCATGTTTCGACTTAGCTATCCGACCTTAAAACTTAACAGAACCGAACTAAATAAATTTAGTAAAATTCCTTGTATATCCCAATAACCTTGTAAAGTTTTTTCTTTTTTTTTTTTAGCGAGATAATTCTTAGTGGATGGAGTTTCCTGAATTCATTCAAAAATAATTTTATTTCCAAGAAAAATGGCTCGAATCGCAATGAATAAAAACTTTTTCAATAAATTTTGAATATTTTTAATTTGAATGACTATAAAAATTGAAAAGAAGAGATTTCCTGAGGTTTCGCGCCTAATCGGTTTCGCAGTTATTTACCCAAGGTATATACGGAACTTCATTTTCAATATACACATCAATTTGGAAGTTTTCCATAAATAGTATTGACAGCTTTAATTTGTACCAGAGATATTAAACTCTTACGTCGAACAATACTCTAATAGTAAATGAGTTAATGCTGTATATTGCAAACACTACTTTTCAAGGATTGTCAAGCGTAATTAATTTTTAATCAATAAATGACATGCAATTCTAATACTGAGCTAAAAGCAAAACGCGCAGAAGTCACGTGCAATACTCTACAATTATTCGAAGATAACCTCTCTTAACGAAACTACTGATTCTTCTCGTCATTAGTAAGAAAATACTCAGTGATGCAACATCACACGTTTTCTGGCATCAATGAAGTAACCAATACAATTTCACCACAATAAACAAGTGGTGCAGCAACAGTATTGTTTGCAATAGTTACGTAATATCATAATATTGAAACTTGTATCCTACAGATACTCCATCTATATATTCGAAACTCTTGAAAAAACAAAGCGTGGGATACTTTAAAAAATACTTTTTTTTAATAAAATTAAACGTTTTAATAAAAACGGCATTTCTGATGTCACATTCAATGTATTATGTCTTGTCTTTACAAACATTTTAAAGCAAAAAAAAATGACTAGTCTTTTTGAGAATATCTTGTTTCGGCGATTTTGAAAAATTGGAAACTTAAATTTAATTCCAAACTACGGAAAAACAAATCGTTTGTTTTCCCACAAATTCATGGTTTGATTAAAAATTACATTAAGAAAGAAATATTTTCTATTTATTTTGAAGGTGTAGAGTGTGTTCCGTAAAATATTTAAACGTTTACCATTTAAACATTCAGGAGGCTTTAACGAATATGGGAAATATATTATATTTACAAGTGGACTTTTCTTTATTCGAACAAGATTGTGGAGCAAAATTGGAGCCACATTCGAAAAAATGTTCACGTAATTTTGGAAAATGGTTTTGATTTGACTAAAAATTACGATAAACTCACATTTTGCGAAAATTATTCGTCATAATTTAAACAACGAACCTTTAAGAAGAAATTTCGTTTTCAAAAAAGCGCTCGCTTTAATGACGAATGGAAAAAAAATTCAAGTTTGAGAATCTTCGATATTTTTCATGAAAAACTAACTTACACCATATTTATAAGCACGCATTACTGCACTGAAATAAAACATTTACAGAAAAATGGGAGTTATTCTTAAGGAAATTTTTGAGATATGCTAAGAACTTCCAGCAAAAGATCCTCCAAAAATTAAATTTCCGCTTCAAATTCGCAGGACCACGAACTCGGAGAGATCGATAAGGGAGTATCCATTTTAGGGAAATTCTGGAGGTGCTAGTGTTGTTCCACACGGACAGACCGTTCCATAACACACAAATACTACGAGAAGGTATGTGCTAACAGTTGTGTATAACAACTGTGTTGCAAGTGTTGTACTTCTAATATTTCCGACATCGTGTACAAATCACTTTCCGTCAATTTGTCCGTCAGTCGGTCGATCGGTTGGTCCACCCATCTGTCCGTCGATCGGTCAGTCGGTCCGTCCATTGGTCCATCCGTCCACACGTCGATCCGTCCGTCTGTCTGTCGCTCTGCTCGTCGCTCCGTCCGTCCGTCAGTTCGTCTGTCCATCGGTCCGTCCGTTTGTTAAAGAACTGCTGCGCCTAAACCGTTCCAACAATTTTCTCCAAAACTGATATTCTCCGATCGATCTGATTGATTGATCGATTAATCATTTTGTGTTAACGGTTTTGGTCATTATTCCCGTAAGTGTAGTGCATGGTTTAGCGCGTGAGATAGCGATTTTCTTCTCTCTGAGGATGGTGAGATCCTCCATCTGACGGTCGGCGGGATTTTCTTCACTCAGATGTCTCCCAGCAGCGGTCAACCGCCCCAGCCGGGACAAGCTCTAAACCACCGACAAGTCTCCCGACATTTGTGGCGGTGTAGGGCATGTCGAGGTATGCGCGTGTGTGTGTGTGTGTAAGTACGGGCGAGGATATGACAAGGAAGGGGTAGGAAAGTTTGTGCGCGGTCTGTGGCCCTTTTGTTGTGGTTCTCCTCCGACATTCGCATGGTGTTGATTGGAGAAACCACAGAAAACCTCTGATCAGAGTTCTCCTCTGGATAGCGACTAAATTCGACTTAGTTGTTGAGCTAGTATCGAAAGTCCTACCACTGTCGGGGCTCGAACCTCAGGACCTTCCGGTCTGGAGCGACATCAGTTGGTGCCCTGAGTCACCAGGAGGTGGGAGTGATCTTCCCCATTGGTTGGTGAAATCCGGCGGCGGCCTGCACGTCGGCTAGAGGGGTTGTCCCCAAACAGGTATTTCCCACCAGCGGGGCACCGCCCCATGCGGGACAAGCTCTAAGGTCCCGACTGGTCTCCCGGCATGTACGGTAGTGTAGTGCTTGTAATTGTATGAGAAAGAATGGGGTAAGGACAAGGAAGAGGAAGGAAAGATCGTGCGCAGCCGACTTCTCCACTATTTGCCTAGTGTTGATAGAAGAACAGCCACGGGAAACGGATGAGAGCAGCCGGCCTCCAGGATTCTCCTCGAGACAGCGGCTGATTTTGTATTTCTACCTTGTGATGAAAGCCCTGCCTCGGGACTCGAAGTCTAGGACCTCCCGGTCAGAGGCACTGCAGTGGCCACAGTTATTTTAAACAGCGATTTTAAAACGGATATTTTGATTTTGAGGGTACTTTATATACTAAAATTCTAACATTTTCAAAATTTCCTCAAAAATGGATCCACGTTTTTTATTAAACTGTGTTCTTGGATGTCGTAGAGAACGTTTAAAAATGGGGGCATGTCTGATTTTCTGTGGCAGGGGCAGGTCTGAAATCTGTGAATTTTCGAAAACTGAAACGGTCAAAATCTTTTGAAATGTCCCGTAAAAGTTTGAATATTGGGTTGTTTTCAGTTCAGCTCAGTAGTTATACATGTTTTAGTTTCCACGACACGCAAAATATTGCTCTGAAAATACATTTTTTCCAATTTACGACACGGTTTGCATGTTATGACTTTGATGCGTCTTTCAAAACTTCTTTTAAAGTTGATAGGATGGAGCACGTTCCAATAATATCGGACGAAATGAAAAAAAAATGTTAAGAAACAGACTGTTCTCGCAATTGACTGTTTTTCGCATACTCATCAAGTATTCTTACTGAAATGTCGCAAAAAAGCAAAAAACAAAAATAGAACCTACTTCTAATCACCGCTTTACATGTTGTCTTTGAATAATGGGAATAAAACGAGCGACACGGAACGATAATGAAACTGGAAACATATTCAAGATGAAGCCCTGAACACGAGTTAATACAGTCATCGTAAGCGCCTTTGTCGACTGTCTTGTTTTATCTCTCCTGTTAAGGTCACGGCCTTGTCCATGCGATTACGCTGTCCTTTCTTTACACAGCACGTTTTGCTGCTGGTTAATGTTATTCAAACCTACCGCCGACCATTTCAAGCGTGCTTGCGGCCGTCCTCTTCTACCTCATCAACTTTCGATGTAAACTAGGATAAAAGATATTACCAAACTTTAAAATTGAGTCTCAGTATCTCGTATGACCACTCGCAAAAGCAGGAACTGCCGAACTCGTCAAAAACACTTAAAAACATGGACATGTCTATTAAATGTACACATGTGAAAACGACAATTATAATACAAAGGAATACTGAACGGCAAGAATTATACTTCAAAATGAAACGACAAGAAATCCATGAGGATGTCCGTCCTCGCTGCAGTAAATAACATCTATTGAAGATGATATGCCACCGATTTCCGATATGGGTAGATTACAATAGTTTTTAGATATACCAAATTTATTTCAATATTGCCTTATATCATTTGGAGAAACACAACAAACAAAACTACAAAAAAAAAAAAAACAAAAAAACACATTGAACTGGCACGAGGAATGGATAGAATACATACACATTCACCTTCCGGGGTGATAATTATTTCACAACTATACATATTGGGGCATTTCTCCTTTTCTTGTTACATCACTCAGCTACTCGGGTGCATACGATTTGAAATTATTACATATGTGCGTGCTAGCCAACAATGGTTGTGGGCAAGCGGTACTCCATGAATAAAAATAACATTATTTGGTATGACTTAGGAAGCATACTTTGCATGTAATAACAATGTCTCTGGTTATCACGAGTATTACATTTATCATCATTCAACTATTGATGGTTAAAAGGTGAGAAGGGATTCTAGAGCTGAAGAAAACGTGCGCTGATTGTACTTTGCCCCCATACGTCGCATACAGAGTTCACTGTTCACTGGCATAAATCTAAATCAAAATGTTCAGGACGTACGAGGGAAAAGTGAAATATTTAAGTTTTGGGGTCCGTACCCTACTTCCTAGCTATTATACTACGAGTATATTAAGTTGAATTATGAATGCAGGTAGGAACGAGCGTTTTTGGCAAGATTTGATAATAAAATATTGGCTCCATAAAAAACCATTTGCTATGCAAATGAAGTACAGGTTTTGGTAATTATCTTTTCGTTATTTTGAAAATTATTACCTGTCTCTTTTTAAATATTCAGAATTTTTTTAAAGTACAGCTCTATTTTTAGACAGACTAGTTTTTTTAATAAACTATATATTTGAAGTAATACATGTTCCTAACTTATTTTTATCAATAACTTATTACGGTACGTTTCGAAGCGCTGTGTCGCCTCATCATCAGGCACATCTGCAATAATTTATTACATAATTATTAATACATATGCTAATAATATACAACTAAGAATTGCTGAAAATGTTCAATAACCTTAAATTAATTAGCAGTGGATAATCACATTAACCTCTAGTATCATTACCACTGACTGATGGTTAAATACAGTAAGAACTGCAATATCTGTTTTTTTAATTAAAATCGCTCACCCTGATATGTAAAAGAAAATTCATTTTTTTAAACTTTGTTGCGAATATGTAGGCACTTTTTTCTTGGTACTAAGCTCTATTCTAATTAACATAATATCGTTATAATTAACATAATATTTCCTACTCTTCATTCATAATTCCTGGGCTATAAAGTGCTGTCGCGAAGTCGCAGGGCGCAGCCAGAACTTCAAATACTTTTTCAGAAGGTCTAACAAATGAAACATTCACGAATGTTTACGCACCGAAGTCTCGCAAGTTATCGTATTGATGCAGAAGCGTAGGCAATGTGGCAGTTAGGAAGAATACGAAGCAGAATGGAGTTAATCCGCCTGCCACACATTTCAATGCCGCAGATTTTGTTTAATCAGTTGCTCCATAAAAAGTTGAGCACATGGCAGGCCGAAAAATGTGCAAAAAAATCATTAAATAAATAGTTTTAAACAGACGGGCGAACAGTCACAAACACACACCCACGTTACGACATATCCGTTCCTCGTCATACACATTCCTCACCGTTAATTGGCCTGCGACGTCTCCTGATTTCACACCCTTGGATTTTTCCTTAGAAACTACTTGAAATACGAAGTCTATAGAATCCCACTGTTTAATAATGATTGATTTATTAGTGATTCCGGTAGCGTCAACTGCTATGATCATTACACCCGTAAAAATGGAGCCTTTTTTTGTCGCGGGAGGTGATCATTCCCCGCTGAATGGCGAGATTCGGCATCGACCTACCTTGCGGGTTTGTTCTCTTACCCGGAATCTCCCATCAGCGGGGCACCCCTCACCCCATCCGGGACAAACTCTCAAACTACGGTCCCGACTGGTCACTCGGCTTGTAAGGCAGTGAAGTGCATGTAAGTGTGTGTGTGTGTGTGTGTGTAAGTACGGGGTGAGAATAGGCATTCGCCTGGTGTTGATCAGAGAAGCCAAGGAAAATACCGATCAGAGCAGCCGACTGCTATAATTCTTCTCCAGATAGAGGCTGAATTCGACCTAGCTATGCAGCTAGAGCCAATCCGGTGGCCGAGATCGCTAAGGCAGTAGTGCCGTAGCGAAAGATCGTACCGAAAGATCGCGGGTTCGAGCCCCGCCTCGGGCATGGTTGTATTGTGTTCGTCCTTTCACCCCTTATCATCATCATCATATCAGGGAAGGCAACGGGAAATCACCCTGAATAATTTATCCCAAGAAAACTCGTTATGGGTCACCTAACTTCCGTATATGGGAGATAGGACCAAAAAGGAAGATATAGCTAGAGTCGAAAACGCTGCCACCGTCGGGACTCCAACCCAAGGACCTTCCGCTCAGAGGCGCTGCAGTGACATCAGTTGAAGCCCAGAGCCGCCTAGGCCGGTGCCCACTGTTTGAAGTTGAAGACGAACGAGTAAACGCTGCTACGACAAGTATCACTAAAATTGTACTAATAGACGTTCAGGAAAGTCTCGCTGGTCGCGTACTGACGCGCAGTTACATAAATGGAGGTCATACGACCATATGAGAAGATGCGTTTTACAATGAAAATGAGCAGGAAAGTTGTTGACTCGTCAGGATAAGGAAGAAATCAACAAATTCCCGTATGGTTGATGCGAATTCAATACTTTAATAAGAGCAAAGAGCTTCTCTTGTCTGTAGTAGACCTTCATTACATAAAGCGTGTTATTCAAACTATGGCGCGAGAACTTGTAATAATTTTATTAAGTACTGTTCTAATGCTTAACAATGCTCTAATTATTTCTACATTAATAAATTACTATCTGACTATATATGTGCATTTATTTAAACGAATGGGGGAGAAAACATTTGTATAACATGTGATTGCATTGCTTCCATGAAACCAGCATCATCAACTATCAGTTATTTTAAATGAGCTCTGGCAATTTGCGCGGTAGGATACGGCTCGCTTTGTTGTGGCGTGATTGATTCCTGCAACACTGCCCGAATTTTGTTGCTCCGTACAGCATCAGTATCCAGAGTTAAATAAGAAGACCTTGCGTGTTCTGCTTCCTTTCTCCATCTCTTACGTATGTGAAAAAGGATTTTCAGCCGTGGCGGTGATCAAGAAAAATACAGATCAACAATAAATCTCCAGAATGCAATTCGTACTGACATTTCTAAATTAGTGCCGAGATTCGATGAACTATGTGACACCAAATAAGTCCATCTCACTGACTTTTCTGAACTATTAATATGTTCATTTTTTATGGTTTTCCTTACTTAGTCAAACAGTAATTAAATTCATTAATTACAAGAGTGAACAGTGCAAATCATTTGCAATAATTATTTTGTACACTGTAAATATATAATAACAAAGTGTACATGATGGCCTTACTGTCAGGAGACATTTAGTTATTTTTTATTACCAATTTCATTTTAATGACGGGAGGCGTGAGCAGAATTTGTCACCTGAAGGGAGCCACCACAGTAAAAAATTTGAAAACCACTGGCATAGAGCTAATGTAGTCGAGTAATTTGCATTTGTGTTAATATTATTTGTGTTTCCTTTTGTTAATTTATTAGCTGTTTCGTTTCCACCAATCCCACAGTGTGAAGAGTAGTTTTTCATAGGTAATACCAGGAGTGCTTTGGAAATTGTCGAAAAATCCATTTATCTGAGAATTTCTACGGCACGAGTGGTATATAATAGGACTATTCCTCGAGTGAAATTATGTCCCAACAGTGTTCCAAAATGTGCTAAATGTAGAAAATATGTTAAACTCAAAGAAGTCATGATATAATACATATGCGGTCGATCGCAATGTCGATGTCCGATATATGTATTCCGCGTCCCAAGACAGACGAGACACAGTAAATGATTGGCTAGAAGGGAAAGGCGGTAAGAAAACTCGGATAGAAAAAGTGATAAACGTTTTGAGATACAAAATGCACCCATCAGAGTAATGTATGTATAGTTAAATACTATTGATCTTAATTTCACGAGTGGAATAGTCATTTTGAAGATTACGGTTATATTAGTAACATAAAATTCATTCATTCTTTATTGATTCTCATTATTCACAATTAATTTCATTTATTCTCACATTATCTAATAATACAATTGTAGTTTTCCTTTTCCATCGGTCGAATACTATGATTTTTGCAATAAAATTTAGATCAGATTTAATTATGTTAGACTAGTGAAATAACAGTGGGTCGCGGTGTTTCGCAGAGAAAGGGAATGTAACTATGCGAGGTTGAAGAGATCGTGAGTACATTTCTTTATCCACCACTCGTGCTTTCCTTTTCAGGCGGTAACTTATAAAGGATTATGAGTCTGCAACATGAGAAACGTTTTCAGTACCCAAAAATCAAAATGCAAAAATTATTTACACCATATTCTCGACAATTTGAAGTAAATACCAGAAGAGATAGTTTTGTAGATGTAAATACTTCTGAACCTGTGGTATAAGAAACTATATAAATCACGTAAAGTAATCGAATGTCGACAAAACTGTCCTGTCGTAAAATGTTCGTACCGCTATTTCCAACTTGTTTCTAAGTTTTTTTTATCCGCATGGTCTATGACATCCAGAACAACTAGTATCGAAAATCCGACACCGTTAGAACTCAAACACTAGGACTCGAGTCACTACAGAGACAGTGGAAATGCTGTTTTCGATTCTATGAGTTTTATCCATTTGTTGTATTTTGTGTTTGTTTGCAGTTAGTCAGTTATTCGTGATTCATTCAATTATAAAATTCATCATTGAATTTTGAAGCGAGTAGTTAACATTTACACTTAATTACTTGAATTGCTATTTGCTTTCATCAACCCCTGAATGCGGTCACTATGCTGAGAAGTTAACGGGAAAAATCTCGTCAGGACGTCAGCAGTGGTTCCCGCTCCGCTCAGCTGTTTGCGCATGACCTTGGCTTCAACGCTCCAGCCCTCACCTGGATCGCCGATATCTCCTCGTTGAACACCTGATTGCCACCGACCGCGGTGCCGACGATCGCACAAACCACGCGCCCGTACTTCCTCAAAATTATACAGTATCCTTGCTCTGGAGCGAAATAGTTTAATAAATTGCTATCACACTGAACGTTAAAAAATCTTTTAAAAAGTTCCAATTATCTACCATTCGCAAATCTGCACACTCTGCCTTCGTCAACGTTGTAAAACAACTGTGTTTCATTTTCAATAGTTTTAAATATATTCATATATTTCCAAACTTTTTACTAGATATTTAACGAAATAACTATTAAGTCGCAGAGCAATGTTTATTTTGGATGATCTTGCAAAGCATAGGAATTTACCTTTATTCTCGTCTATGCCGCAAACCTTGGAAGAAAATCGTCTAAAAACTCCATTTTCACACAAAATGATGTGCGGTGACTAGCTTCTATAAATGATTTGTATAGTGATTTTTGTTGTTTCCCAACCGCCTCTTCTTTGTCCAGAACCTTATCCGCTGGGTCAAGTTTATAATCTACGTCAACTATTGCAAGGAAGTTTTCCTAAATGTAGACCTTTCCGGCAGCTGGTTATCGCTATTTACTTTCTCGTATCAACGACGTAGTGAGAAAAAGTTACGTAATGCAACAGAATAAGCCAGAAAAAAACGTTGGGTGACAAAAATGAGCATTTTCTTGTTCGAACCCGTGGTAAATCACTTTATCGTATACGTAGTATAACCACAATCCACCTTTTGAAGATTCTTGATTCTGAAAAATTGATGTTTTTCTTTCTCAGAATGGCTGTTTGTCCGTCCATCAAAGAACACTAGCACCTTTTCCTATACACGAGATTTACACAAAACCTGATATTCCCAGATCGATTTTCACAGCCGGGTGAAACTGAAATGGATCTAATTCTTGTGGATCATTTTCATTAAGCCTCTACGACATTTTCAATTTCTTCTCAAATTAGTTCCCATATTTTTTTGTTGTTCTAATAGAGCACAGTACACTCACAAAATGATGATGAACTTTCGAAAATTGCAAATATGAATCTCTCCGTTGCATCTGCTGAAGAGTGATTCAAGAGGAGACTGATAATATACGTAGTGTGTAACACCACTAGCTTAGATCCCTATGCCGCGCGCTCGATAGTCGATCAGTAATGCCTCGATAATAATTAATTTTATATAATCTAATATTATATATATGATATATGTATACGTATATGTGGCTCAGTGCGTGGTGCGCTGACTTCGCAGTCGGGAGGACCGGGTTCGATCCCAGGCCAGCCAATCTGACCTGCAGTTTTTTTGGTTTCTCTCGGTCATACAGACGAATGCTGGGATGGTTCAAAAAGCTCTCGATTCCCTCCCATCATCCTCCTATCAGTTCATAATTCAAGGCTTAACATCCTTGTCTTACTAAGGGATACAGCCGAAAAGCTGATCCCTATAATGACACGAGCATCTCTCTTCAAGATACGAATGACTGGGCCACGGAAGAGAACGTGTTGCGTGGTCAGAAATGGCCCTTTACTCGAGACCTGATACCTTTTCCGCATGAATAATGTATTTTATTTGACCACCATAAAAGACCAAGAGGATTGTTGGTTATCTAGATTGTCTGGAAAATCTTCATTGCTGAAAGATGCCATGGGCACTGCCCGAGGAAAAACGTGCCTCAGAACTCGACTCCGTATGCGCTTGATGCAAATGACCGAACTGAGCACAGCAAGAAATGACGTTTCGAGCGTTCGTCACTGATCGCAGTCTCCTCTCACAAATATTCATTGCCATTTGCTCCCGTAAATTTCCGGACAGTGTAATCACCGTTCTGTCAGAGTATTCTCACACCTTTTTGTACTGTACAATATGAAATGGATTTATGAAAATGTAGCTCTTATATGTAAACAATGAAAGTTGAAATTAATATACTGGTTAGAATGCCACAATACCTCTAAAATGCCAAAATCTCGGTATATTTCAGTTGCAGGTTTTACTTACTTCTAACTTTTACGTACATCTAAAAAATGCTATCGAAAAAAATTAAAAGAGATTTGAATTCGTTGTATAAAATAGTATAAAGCGAAACACATTTCTTCCTGGTATCTGACTCATTTATAATGATATATTCACATGACGAGACATTTAAGGTAGAGCAACTCTCGATTGTGTTCCTACTCGTAGTAATATAATAAATAAGTCATTCTTGTTTTGGCCCCAGAAGAATATATTCCTGTATAAAATATTTTCTTGAAATTTTCGAACTTTATCGCAGCTTGTCAGAAAACTTTGTTCCCATTTCCAAGATTCAAAAGCTTTTGTATATTATATACAATATACTAACAGGAAGCATTCTTGTAGAGGAAGGTACATAGTAAAATACAGTTTGCGTTAATTGTGTACATTACGATATCGTACATACTATTTTGGATATGCACCAATAACGTTCTCTGTGCGAAGACTGTAATATATTCTACGTGTTCGGCGACTATCACGGTAAATAATTGGGTGTAGCAATGTGTACACAATGACGCTACGACATCCTAAACACAACCTAATCTAACGCTTGATGCGAGAATTCTGTATACAAATACTGCTGAATATTCGCAACTACATGATGATCGGTTTTTTTCGATATCCTTAGAAGTTTGTATGTAAATTGGATGCCTGAAGGTCAAACAGTGAATATTGTCTAGAGGTTCGAACTAATCTCTGTAAGCGAGTAAGAAGAAAGCGACCTGAGTTGTGGAAGAACAACTCATGGATTCTTCATCAGGGCAACGCTCCAGCCCACACTGCACTGATTTGCAACTGCAGTTGTTTGTGGCTGAGCATGGGATCCTTGAGTTTTAAAATCTATCCTACTCATCAGATCTAGTCCCATGTGACTTTATGTTCCCCAAAGAGAAAGAAGCATTGAAAGGAATTAGGTTTGAGACAGTTGGAGTTGTTAAAAAAGCGTCGAAGACCATGAAAATAATTTCAGAAAATGACCTGAATCACTGTTTTGAACAATACAAAAATTGAATAGAGAAGGGTAGGAGGGGAAATATATTGAAATGGAGGGGAAATATATTGAAACGGAGGGGAAATATATTGAAAGCGATAATGTGGAAGTTGTTAAAATAAAACATGTTACAGCAAAAATCCCGTTTTCTTGTAGCCTCGCCTCGTATTTAGCGGTCGTTCTGTTGAGTTTTGCTAGCAGGAGTAGACCTCAGGGTGCACGTTGCCATTTTCTTGGTAATAAAAGAAAATCTGTAGTTCGTTCACTGACGCAAATAACTAAACGTTTGACTAAAGACCAAAAATGTCTAGTTTTCAAATATTTATAACCATGCTTTGTTGATACTTTCACTCATCATTCAATTACTTATAGTAAAATGATAGGGTAGGAATTCTGGAGTTCAAGAAAACGTGCGCAGATAATACACCTCCACGGGATGTTTAAAGTAGTTTTTTTTAACTTTTTTAAAACTGAAATAAATCAACATCGAATTTAAACTGTGTGGTGCCGTTGTTCTGACGCGGCACCACACAGCAAGCTCACAGCAATTCTGAAGGCCGGCTGGCGAGGTCCCACGCGTTCGCAGATCCGCGCGTGAAATAATGCTGTCGTATATGAACCACAATTCCGTCAATTCACAAATTTGGTTTTTCTTGGCTTGAATTTAAAAAAGGGAGATTTTTTCTTAGCAATACTTAAAAATATAGCTTACTGCTTTGTCTCGCATAAAAGTTCGTGCGTGTGTACGTGTCCTTGTTTACACGAGCTCAAACATTGTTATTGTTCCCAAGTTGCGATTCAAAATGATATTGTTGTTTTCCTTTTACAAAATTACAATAGATACATCCAGACTCTGACAGGAGAATGCGCGCGCTATCTAGCGGCCAGCAGTCGCCGCATCGTTTCGCGCGGCCCACAACGGGGGCGGACCCAATGGAACGCACTCGGTGAAGAGGTTGGTGTTTCAATGCGGTACTTTAGACCTTTCCAAAGTCAAAATATGTTTGTTCTAATGGCGAATGAGAGACCAGATATTAAATAATGCCTCTATCCGATAACGGAGACCAAATAGGATCAGGAAAACACATTAGTGCACCAATTTGAATATTCAAAAGAAAGAATTGAATGATTAAATTAATTTAGAAAAATTCTTGAATTTTCCGCTTCTTGAAGAGGGAAACTGCACAGTACATGTGTTTTTTACCTGTATCTTATTATGTTTATTTGTCAGTTAATGTGTATTGTGTTTTTTAAATTTCATTGATAGAAAAACGGTTAGGCCAGCAATCGACTAGATGATAGTGGAAGATACGTGGGAAATTCCGGGTTTCTTCAGTCATTTTAGTACATTTAATACGGTACTATGCGTACTATACAAATAACACTGACGTATTTTTAACTATGATGAACTATTTCCCATATGATACGTTATTAAGTTACATCCAGAAAATAATTTGGATATTTGATCAAATTAAACTACTGCTAATACGTCAAGACCTCGTATTCGGGTAGACCTCAAATTTTTACATTATCTCCCTTACTTTGTACGAAGAGGAAGTAATGTAATCGTGCGCTGAAAATGGCGATTTTTCCACAGAAAAACTTAGTCGGGCCGTGGCAACGAAAATGTGTATAAATCCTGTTCCTAAATGATATCTTTAAGACAGATCTTGAACTAAGATAATGTTAAATTTGATGTTCAATTTTTCAAAAATATTAAGTATTCGTGTAATTTTGCACGAAATGTAGGAAACTTAAAAATTGTTTTAGCAATTGTTTTCTTTCAAACCCCGCTCTATTTTTTTTAAATTTTCTCCTCGTATGTACCAAGGGACGTTAAAAAATAGGGTGCTACTCCCATTTTCGGCGAACTCTCCGTATTTTTGGAAATTGCAAAAAGTGCACTTTCAAAACTACAAAATTGAAGATAACTAGTTTTGCCATAAAATGATTTTAAAAAATCAGCTCTTTAAAAAAGGTTTAAAACAATCTTTAAAACAAATTGTAGTTATTGCGTAATTTGTTCTAGAAATTTATAAAAAAAAACTTCTCAAAAACCACTCCATCTTTTCTTTAAAGGTTATCCTCGTATGGTAAGCAAATGAACAGTAAAAATATTGTGTTAGACCCATTTTTATAAATAAGTAATTATTTCTTATAATACGTGTGAAAAGGGTGATAAACCCAAAATCAAAATGGTTTTTGGAATTTAAATTGCAAATGTAAATATATTTTCACACAAAGTAAAACCCATATCTCATTGACTTTAATGAAAAATTAAATAGATAACGTATTGACATTTTGCTGAAAAGGAGTTTAAAAAATGTCTTATAAACAGAAACATATAATACATTTTATTACAATGCTGAATCAAATGTCATTCAATTGTTTAGATACGATTATCTCAGTGTAACTTTTACATAATATTACAGAATCTTTAAACATTATCTACTGCTTACAATACTATCATGTGGATTGACAAAGCACATTTTATAAAGCTAATGCAAGCGAAGAGAAGCATGAATGAAACACTGCTCTGTATTACATAAATAATGTCGACACAAATCTACAATATTAATAATGTGTGCTTAATATATCAAAAAACAATTTCAGTAGATTGAACGTGCAGATGCAGAAAGTTGACAGTACGAAAGACAGTCAGAGTATCCCTGAAGTGTATTTCAGGAAAGACAGCGATAGTCATTTCTACAGATCAAAGCAATTGCGATTTGCCTCGGCATGTACGAGTATTTCAACCCGTCCCAGAATTGTTTATTGCCAACCGGAGGCACCTACCAAACCAGGATGCCGACGCTGCACCTATCGAACGGGATCTTACACGAAGTATCATGCGCATGAGAACATTAGCGATCCAGTTTAGTACAGGTGTAAAGGTGTACAATAAAATCATTAAATTAGGAGCGAATGAGGGTTCGTCATAAACTGAGCCTGTAAGACCTGATTTCGCCCAACGCTACATTAAACTTTTGACAATCGGATTGCCGTTACTTCAATATTTTACAATGCAGTAAATTTTACGATATTAAATTTCAACCACCTAGATTTCTATGTTCTTAAATATTTTATTCTTTATTGGCAGATGTAATGAAAGAGCATTCATTAATGAACAATGCCTACTACTTGCCATGCAGATCATTTCAGTTGTTCCTAGGAATGTCAATGACGCGTGAAGAGAGATTTTGTGCAGACGAAAGTTTTAGTTTTACTTTCTCGCCGTTACTCCGTAAGGATTAGAAAGATTCGTATTGTAATCATGTGCCGAAAAACGGAGAATTTTCGGCAGAAATAATCTTAGTGTCAGAATCCATGTTTTGAGGGTTCTTGATACAGAAAACGATTGCCAGCAAACGCCCAGCAGACAGGCTACGTCTGTCTGTGTGTCTGTCTGTCTGTGGACAAAGCAAGCGCCAAAACCGTTCAGCCGATTTCCTCCAAAACTGATATTCCTCGATCGATTTAAAGAAACTTTAGGCCCTGATTTTTTGGGAGGCGGATACTGAACTCAACAAATTCACACTTTTCTCAAAAATGGTTCTAATTATTTTTTTAAACGATCTTAAATAGCGTAAACAATGATAAAAGGAATGGTACAGGACTCATTTGACCATGGTGATGATGATGATAATGATAACGATGAAAAAGTTGATGGTGTCCTCATTGATAAAAGTTATTGCGTGAGTTTTCTGATTACGTCAGTAAATACTAACTTACCCAAAGAGCAGTATTGGGCTAATGCACGATATATATTTAACGAAATGTCCATTGTTTGACAATTTGTGTGCTGCCCTTAAAGCTCTATATATTTATTTTTAAAGGCGTCAAATTTAAGGGATTAAATTTTAGTGCTGTTCCGCATTTATCCTTTATTATCGGGTTAAGATGTTAAGATCGTTCTATTATAATTTTCGTACTACCTCTACGGCTATGTAAATTTACTTTAATGAACATATTTAAACAAATAAATACTAGCTTATATATATATATATATGTATATATATATATGTATATATATATGTATATATATATATATGTATATATATGTATATATATATGTATATATATATGTATATATATATATGTATATATATATATATGTATATATATGTATATATATATGTATATATGTATATATACATACATACATACATACATACATAAGATATTTTGCCATTGTCTTAGTGTTGTCATAGCAATGAAATCACCGAATCGTAGTAGAGATGCCCAACTGTAGTAGTCTGTAACTTCATAGTCGTGGAGGCCTTACGTTCGACTGCTGATGGTGGCGGATTTTCGACATCAAATGAATTGCTGCATCAATGGAAGTCACTACAGTGCCTCTGATCGGGAGGTCCAAGGGTTTGAGTTCCGACGGTGACAGAATTTTAGAATAGAAGTAGAATTTGTTTGTTTTCCTTTTTTTGTAAGGACCATTGTTTTCTCCCATAGTCTTGTAACCCTGTATCACATTAGTGACAGTTTAGTGACAATTAGTGACAGTTTTAAATGAGTCTAGCTTCGTTTTCACAACTTTGAAACATATCGCAAAATCGGGAAACGGGGACAAGAACTCCAAATTCATCTAGAGGTCTTAGTAAAAGAAATAACAGCGGGCGTTGGTTATAGAAATGCTTTCGTTAACATCATTTTAGAACGTTGAATCCTATTCGAACACCATCTTTCTATAATTCTGTGGTGAGAAGCTAAAAGCACTTCGAGAAAGTTCAATGTTTAGGAATCTGACCTAACCTGCTCAATATTGAAGAAGGAGAAAGCCAGGGGACTTCGGTGTTATTTATTCGTAGGGGTGTAGGGAAGGGAGGACGTCAGAGAGTGAATATTTTGGATTGTGATTTTAAGGGGTTAATTTAAATTTTCCATTTTTAGTCCAGTTCGTATAACTGTAAATGTAGAATTGTATATAATCATAGGCTACGTTTGTATCAGTATGTTAAGTGGAAATAGCGGAATCGTCAGCATAAAGAGCAGTACTTGCTTCGTGAGGAATAGTCTGCTGTAAATATTGAAAAGAGTGTTGGTGAAAGAACCGACCCTAGTGGGACGCCTGCGAAAATTGGTTAAAGCGGTGACGTACCATCATTTACTTTCACTTGAAAATATTTGTCTGAGAGAACGCTTCGAATTAGTTTCTGCAGATAATCAGGTGTTTCAATTTGTTGTAGTTTGTACAATAATCCATGGTGCCAAATTCTGTGCCGAATGTCTGTGAGATGTCTAGAAAGAGAGCTATTGTGAGTTTTTTATTGTTAAAACCGTTTACTATGTGCTCGACAAGTCGCAACAGTTGATGGGTAGTTGTATGTTTAGGTCCGAATCCGAATTGGGTGATGAGAATGGCATTCATTTTTATCAAGTATGTTTGCCGTCTATTTAAAACCATTTTGCCATAGATGGGAGAAAGCTAATAGGCCTGTGATTGTTTGGAGTTTTTGGCTTTTTGACTGGTTTGCAGAATGGAAGAATAACAGCCCGTTTTCATGATAATGGATGGCATCCTATTCTTAACGATGCATTAAGCGCCGGTTTCACCAACAACTGAATAAAGTTAAAAGTAGTTACCCGAAAGTAAGTATAACTCTACGATAGTTACTCTCGAGTAGAATATAAGCGTTCCACCACGCTTCAGGAGGGTTATTTTACTCTAGAGTATATACTCCCCGATTTACTCCGCGAATCAGCTGAATAAGCAATTTTTGAGAGCGATTCAAAAGGCCGTGAGTGTGAACCGATACGAACCAACGCAAATCTCCGTTTAATTCCTTATATTCTATCATTCATTTCAATTCATTTCAGTTTCGGAGTTCTTGTCAGCGTCTTGGCGTTATAATCTAGTTTGGGGTTATGGTGATTTGACTTAAGTGTAGTTCATTTCTCATTTTTTGTATCTTTATTTCTTAATACATATTAATTATTCTTCTCTAGGGGGAATTACTATTTTGTTAGCAATGCAGAAAAATTTTATCTGCAGTTCGTTTACCGATGCAAATAATGTTCAATTATTCGGGAACGAAAATATTTAGTTTTTCAAATGTTGCTAATCTCGCGGGTTTTAAAATATTATTATTATGTTGTTTGTTTTACTTTTAAACTTTTATTCATCTTATAATTATTTATAGTTAAAATGTTGGGAAAGGATTCTGCAATTCAAGAAAACGTGCGCAGATGATACTTTCCCCCATATAGCCACATACAGTTTTTACTAAATAAATAAATACTACTTTTAGTCCTTTTAGTTATTATTTTTCTTTTTGTTATCATTTACTTACTACCTTTATTTCGTATTCACGTGGGTGAAAGTGTAATTTACAAGTCCTCTACAGCTTATAATAAACCTGATGAAGTTAACAGATGATTTGGTCAATCATAATCTCGTGATAATATCTCGATCGTCATAACTGGCAAACCAATCCATTCCCTCTCGCACCCTTTGTCTTCGTGTTAGAGGATAATCGGAATCATCTCTCGAATCATTTTCAAATACTATCATTCGCAATCGCCGAGGCTAACACCACTTTGAAGGTACACGCACGTTGAAAATTGAGCTTACGTCGTACTTTATCCGACGGATTTTCGCCGTGGAAAGTTACAATCGAATTTACTCTCGTGTAAGCGATTTACATTTGCGTAAAGTGTTGGTGAAACGCACCAAGTAGTTACTCTCGAGTAAACAATATTTACTCCATAGTAAACTCTTACCGTTTATTTGATGAAATCGGACCTAAATATCGCTGTTGCTATTGCTTGTCGAGGAAGTTGTTTTAATGCTTCTTTAGTGACGTCGTACCCGGGTCCTTTTCTAGTCTTTGAAAGTTTAAAGATATTAGCCAATTCTGAAGGAGAAATGAATTTTATCTTTGTTGGGATAGTGTACATAGGTAGTTTCATGTACTCTTCTACTTCTGAATTGAAAGTGGGATATGCTATGGGATTTGGGAAGAAGACACTTTCTAGATATTCTGCTAAGGCGTTCCCTTTTGTCAGCATCTAATATCTTAGCATTATTCTTTAAAGGCGGTAGCTCTGTTCGTTCTTTTGTTATGCTTTTGATTGTTTTCCATAGTGGTCTGGTATTTAGGTGAAGTTGACTTAGATCTTTATGAAAGTTTGAAACTTTGAATTCATCTACTTTTTGTTTGACAATTTTTGAGATGTGATTTAGTTCACATTTATTGTGTGTATTTCTATTGAATTGCCAAATACGTCGGATTTTTCTTTTCTTTTTAATTAGTTCAAGAAGTTCTTTAGGCAGTATCGTTTTTACTTTGTTTGATAGAAAGGTATATGCGCGTATTTTAATGTCTGTTGTATGCAGTTAGTTTGTTTAATTCAATATCTATGTCTTCAGTTGAAATCATGTTACATGGGTACTTTAAAATGCTAGTTATTAAGTCACAAAAATGATTCAAGTTAATTTTACCACTGATTTCTTTCGGTATTTTCTTTAAAGAGTGTGTCGTAGTTCTAGACGATATGAAAAGCTGGTACTACTTTCTGATAGGTCGGTGAGGTTAAACCTTTTATATGATTATATGTAGAATGTCTGCTCTCTTCTTTGGGTCTGTTGGGTAGACGGTGCGTTTTATTGAGGCATGAATACTATGATGTGACTGCTTGCGTTAATGAGATTAAGCAGTTTGACACCCTGATGTGTAGTCACATTGCAACCCCAGGTTCTGTTAGAAAGTTTTTTAGGTGGTTTATATGCTGCAATGATAACTACTTCCACTTTATTGTAGCTAATGTTGATTGCTATTGCTTCTAAATCAATTGAGTGGGGAACAGGTGCTTGACTATGCATAATATATTTTCGAACTATGATTGCTACTCCACCTGAAGTATATGTTGAGATCCGATCATTATGACCAATTTTGAAATCCGGTTTTGAGAAACCGGTATGAAATGAGTTTCTGTTAATCATGCTATTATTATTATTGTTATTGTTATTATTATTATTATTATTATTATTATTATTATTATTATTATATGCTCATTTAAGAAGTGCGGAAAGGAATTTGCCTGACCCTTTATTCCATTTGCATTAAAGTTGAGTAGGCTAAGAGCATTTAGTTCATTTGGATCATTATAGTAATTAGGAAGAACATTTGAAATCATTTTGGATTTGAGGTATTATTAGAAAGATTATTTGAGATACTATATTTGAAATTAAATTATTTATATCAGGAATATTATTAGGTTGATTATTATTCCATGCTGTATTATAATGGGGGTGCAGTGGTGGAAAGTTTGTTTAGTTAAGGGAAGGAGGTGGAGGAGGTTGTCTGATAAATGTATATGTTACTGGAGGAGAAGGAGAAGAGAATGGTGATCTAGGTGTAATATCACTAATGTATCGGTTATTTTGAATGCCTGTTAAAGATCCTCGGGATCGACCTTGGTAAGGTTTGGAAAACTTTTTAAATTCTGGGCAGCGTCTGTAATTGGCGGTATGATCGCCTTTGCAATTAACACATTTAGGGGCGGTATTTTCATGTTTATTACATTGAGAATAGTGATGGCTTTCGAGACACTTCACGCACCTAGGAATATTACCTGACTATTTGAGAACGCATTTGTTTGCACTTGGTTTAATTCATTGCATTCACTGGATGTACCGTAAAGAGTATGCACTGCATTAGCAATGTGCTGCTCCGTGTCAGGACAGCCACTCGTAGACATTACGCACTGTTCAATTGTAAGCGAACTTGAACTTGGCACCTATCGCTGTCAGATCGCGCTGCCGAAAAAACACTGTAGATAAGAGCTGGGACGCTCGATGTACACAGCATGGCTTCTCGTACTGGACTCCACCACTGTATCTTAGTGAGTTATTCACGTCCGGCTAGACGATGCATTTTTTTCAAAATCTAGGACGTATCCTATGCAATGGAGTAGAGAATGTGAATGACATGGAACTTCTTTTCGGATGACAAAGGTAACGTCAAAACTCTTATGAGTGGATCCTTTATTTATATGGTATAACTTTATTAAAGGGTTCAGACAGTAAGAGAAAAACTACACAAGTTTCCGATGTGACGGGGGATATGACATTATCTGTGTTTTTTTTCTAAACAACGAACCGTACGAACATTCTTCGCTTTTAGTGCAAAAGATAAAGCTCATCATTCATCTAATAACTGTCTTTATGTTCCAATTATTTTTGTTATATTGGAAATAATAAATCATTTGAAGATAGTTTGATGTTACACGGCACAAAATCTCCCACAGTATAAATGTTTTTTTTTGTATACCAGCATTATAAACGACGTTTTCTGTTGCAAGAAATCGTTCATAATTGGGCATTTTACGGCACAAATAATGTATTAGATCAGCGTTTGTTAACTGGCGGAGAAATGGCGTCGAAACTCTGTTCCCCTCCCCGAGCGCCATTTGTTGAAGCGGTGAGAGCAAGGGGGGGGGGGTAGACGGCGATCGCCGATAACGAAAACCAGCGGGCCTTTCCCGATGTTTCGGAGAACTTGAGTGGGAGACCAACTACATCCGTTAATTTTCTTTCGGTTTGGGAAGAAAGGTTTCCTTTTGTAGATACTGCAACAAGTGTTTAGTTTGTTCGAAAGAACTGCAGTATGTCAAAAAGTCCAACCTACAGATGCATTACTAGCTTCGAGATCCAGAGAAACCTGCAAGATAAATTGTATGAATTGACAGATAGCCTGCAATCATGGGATGAGTAAAGTAATTACAGATTGAAGATTAGGGAAACGATAAGAAAAATCACAAGAATTTAATTCTCAAATAAAACTGTACATCAAAAATAATCAAGCCTGTGGACCAAACTCTCTCACGTGACCGGGTAAATATTTGTTATCTATTTGTTAATATTAAATATTGTTTTAGAAGAAATTATTTGTTGTATTATATACCAATCTATTAGTAGTTAATGCAATTAGTTTATAATGTTAAGCTTTATTGCATGAGTATATGTTTTAAAAACGAGTGACGTTAGGAGCAAGTTTTCACATTTGTACGAATGTAATAAAGCAACATTATAAACGAGTTGCATACACTATTCTTTGTATAACAGCATTATAAATTTATAAAAGAATCGAAATTAATTTTTGGAATTAATTTCAAACGCAGTTTTGCAGTTGGCAACATAGACATTGGTATTATGACGTCACGCATTTTGGACAGCTGATGATCGAATCTCAAGCGAGTGTGAAAGAAAGATGGATTCCTTGCCACAGGAAATTGTTGAAGAAGCCGCGGACGCAGAATACTGAATACCGGCAAAGCCGACTGCATTATACGACATATACAAGAATATAACAAAATTAAAAATTGGATGGAAACAATGAACTTGAAGATTATATTAAAATCAATTGTTCTGGCATATATACCGGAGTTGGTAAGTTTCTCTTACTTTTTTGACATACCTGATAGTGTTTTAGACATGTTCTAATTTTCTAATTTTTATTACGTTGAAGTCAACAGTATGTAAGGCATCACGTTTGTCCTACAATCACTAGAAATTTAAGCCAGTGATAAAAATTAAAGATGTATTAACATTTCTGATTATTGTAAAGTTCAATTATACACGAAACAAGCGAATATCGGTTACAAAGCAGAAAAATCTAGAAGAATTGTGTCAAATAACGAAATTAACATATTAGCAGGTACATTAACTAAAGCTTTTAATGTACCTGGTTCTGTTCTTTTATATTTCAAAAAACTCACAAACTGCACTATTAATATTACCATCAAAAAAATAATACACTTCTGTAAACTGATTTATTTATATCTACGAGTAAATAAAACCTGTTTGGTTACTCTAGTTGTTTGGTTATTCTGTGAAATGTTCATGGAATTTCAAAGAGTTCTTCAATTTCAAAGATGAGTTTGACTCAACTATGACGTGTGTGATGACGCAATCATTCGTGCCGTAAAATGCAAATACGTCATGATTTGTGCCGTAAAGAGCCCGATTATGAACGATTTCTTGCAACAGGAAAGGTACTTTATAATGCAGGTATACAAAAAACTATTGTCCTAAACTGTTAAAACTGTCTTTTGCAAAAAGTTATCTAATAGAAGAAAGAAATGGAATTACAGTACTGGTTATGATAATAGTCGGATATTGCTTTGAGTTATGTAATAATGTATGTTCAATTATATAATTCTTCACATTGTTATTGAATAATAAACATTCGAAATAATAATTACCATTCAATAAACGTAATTATCGATTTTCTAAGCGAAACTTTTCCCCCCACTTCCATCATTGGAACACTGTGCGCCCACCGCTGCGTCGGGCTCTTTCTTTGCTCCGCCGCTCGGCTCCGAGCAGGAAAGCAGTTTTCTGTGACGTAACAAAGCATTGAGTAGGCAAGCACTGTATTAGATTTTACGGCACGAATGATTGCGTCACCACACATTCAGATAATCGTAGCGAGAATCATGGGGAGTTAGAGATAAACGGAACGGCCGACCACATTTTTTTCACACAGATGTCACATACCAGAGAAGTCACAAGAAAGTTGTTTCGCAAAATTAAGTTTGATTTTCTTATAAATTTAAAATACTGTTATACAAAAAAATAGCGTATGCAACCCGTTTATACCGTTGTTTTATTGCATTCGTACAAATTTGAAAACTCGCTCCTAACGTCGCTCGTTTTCAAAACATGTACTCATGCAATCAAGCTTAACTTTATAAACTAATGGCAGAAACTACTATTTTAATATCAGGTAATGTAAAAAGTCGGTTTACAAAAAATGAATATGATTCATATAATACATTGCATTAGGAGGCAGCTAATGGTAACGCTAATTTGGCAAGTTGAATCTATGCGGCTCAATACAATTATCAGTATACAATTTCAAGATCTCTTCAATACAGTGGCCGAGGCTTTCGAAATTATTTAACGGTATATTTTCCGAATTATTAGATTGCGTAGGTCGAAATAATTAACACGCACGTTTGCCACATATACGTCAGTGATTTTTATTTGGGGTCAATTTAATGAATTATTTATGAAGCACCTCTAGATACAGTTGAAAAACAGATGCTAGAATTGTTCTTGCTTTTCTGCTCCACAGATAATTCAGGCGATTTATACTTCGGTCATGATGTGTTATGATAGCAGGAGTGCTAACCCCGTGGATTTAATTAATTCAGAAAAATTGCTATCGACACTCCTGCTATCATAACTAGTAATAACATAGGAACTGCGAACAGCACTACACATTTTGAAAATAAATTATAGTTTCTTAGTAATGACGATCACAACTTTCCTATATGTGGCCAATATAATATCTGATAGAAAAACGTTATTGGTGATCAAAGAAAGTAAATAAAGTAACTTTCTACGTGTAGATTCCTTTATTTTTTTCTTTCATACCACTGTAACTTAAAAACTAATTAAACAAATTTCATTTAAAAAAATTCAATTTCTCGTTCTAAAACATCGTAGCAATGACAATAGTTATTTTCTTACATTTTATATAGGTGTTAGTTATTTTCTCACATTCTATATAGGTATATCTAATCTGCACCCACTTGGTAACATAATATCAAAATCAACGAACATTAATACGGGAAAGTGATTACGTATTCAATGATCTTTACCACATTATTGGTAAGCATTTTTTGACACTAGATTACACTAATACTCTGTTTTGTTGTTTCCAAAGAGGTAGCTTCTGATCGTATTATTACAGCTGATGATTATATTGTAGTTACTTTTCGCTATTTCATCACATTCTTCAGACATTGTGATTAACAAGGAAATATTACCAAAAAGTTTGGTCTTTAAAAAGCGCATTAAACATTACGCTGATTTTGTTTCCTAGTATGGAAATAGAAAATGGTATCATGAGGAAGCCGCAGTCGCTTTGTAATATGAACTGCCTTGTGAATCCGAGGTTATGTGTTTATCTTACGCAATGGAACGGGCAACTACGGTGGGCGCGCAAGGCCCCTCAGGAACGTGATACCTTTGTGGAGACTAAAGCAACTGGGTACCTGCGCACAATCTGGCTACACAATGTAACAGTGTTTCAAATGTCAATGTGACTCCTCACAGAATCAGAACATTAAGGTAGGAAACTGTGGAAGTAACACGGATGACAGTCACCTGTTGACAAAAATAGTGTCTGTACAATATCGATTTCGGTGAAGGTTTGCTGCCACCGTTAATTTTTTTACCTCCTCAAGAAATGAATGTTTCCATCTATTACTTACAAGAACATCAAGGTTGGGGTTATCACGATCTCGCATGTCTGAAAATAAGTAACACATGATTTCGAGAATACGACGAATGCGAAAAGAGAACCTGAAATGCTTAAAACGTGAAGTACAAAACATTTTGGGATACAAAAGGTCCAAAATTGCATCTTATTGGGGAAAGGGCAGCTGAATAAGTACAAATTCGGTTTTAACATCACAGTCAAAGAGTAGCATTTGTCTGCGCACATTCCTAGATTATTTTCTTGAAAATTAGACTATTTTATTGAAGAAGGTGGCAAACGATTTCACCAAGAAATGAAAGTGATGGAGGAAAATAACAAGGAAAGTGGAATGTTCACGTGATGGTTGACTACTATTGGGTGTTGAATGGGTAATACCCAGAGGAAAACAGAAGACGATAAAAAAAGAGGAAATTTCAAGAGGAAATTATTCTCGCAGGTGTTGTCTGTGAACATTTCTTTTCTGTTTGCATGATGATGTGGCATTAATTATTGCTTATATCTGGGAATTATTGCCAGCCAAGTTTCTGGAGTTTCAGTAGTTTTTACAGTTTGTATTTGAAAGCAAAAGCACAAATTTTATACATGTTATTTGTGGGAGAAACTAGAAGTGATGTAGAGTTCTCAATGCCATTTCTAAACATAGCTAAAAAAATATTTTTGAATCACCTAATTGACAACAACAGAAAATGTTCAAAACACACAGAACAGAACAGAACAGAACAGTGTTATTATTTTCAGTAAGGTGAGAAAATGAAATAGGCATTCAAATTTCGTTATACGATTTGTTCTGTTCATAGGTAAGGTTTTCTCAAACTTTCCGCTACTCATAATAAAATTCACATATTACTCAGATGTCAATTTTATATTGTTCGTGAATGACATTTTAATTGAAATTTGGTATCTCAAGTTTGTGGTCGAAAGTGACGAAAATAAATCAAAAACATATCATATCATGTAGCGTTTGTTTGGGTGATAGTAAAGTAGCATTTCGCCAGTTTCTCCACGTCGCTCGTGGGCTGCAATAGCGTCACAACTCAAAAAATAAGAATTTTCAGTTAATGTATTCTCCAGAATTGCAGATCAGTTTATCTTCCAGTGTTCAGCAACAGCAGCATATTTTACAGTACAGTATTTCACCAACAAATGGCATAAAAGCGAATGCAAGAATAATGCATTTGAATACAAGGTGAAAATTTCAAACTCAAAAAATTCAAAACAAACAACACCTGATTTTTACTTTCTCGCACTTTGTAAGAAGAGAAAGTTACGTGACCGTGCGACGGAAAAGGGGTGGATTTTCGGCAGAAACACTCGTAATGCTGGGTCGTGGTTATGAAAAATTAGATAATTTATGTTAGTATGCATAGTGAAGTACTTCCTCTAACACGTGGTGTTCTCAGAATCCGTTTTATGGGTCCTTGATACAAATCGATTGACGGCGAAACGTCCGTCGGTCTGTCTGCCTGCCTGCACGACTGTCCGACCGTCCCTCTGTCTCCTGCCTGTTATCAATGCTAGCGCCGACACATCACGGTTCGGATTCCTTTTATAACTCCCCAAGAAATGTATCATACCATCAAAAATATACCGGCAATAATGTTACCAGGTCATGATCGCATCAACTCCATTGTTTTGAAAGATGTCCCCAGAAGCGACCTAGCATTTCTAACCAACATATTTAATTTGGTGAAAAGGACAAGATATTTCCCCAGTTCTTGGAAACTTTCCGTAATCATTTCAAAAACCCAACTGTCAAAAGGGGTAGAAAAATTACTCTTTAAGAGACTCCGTGAAGTTATAAATCAAAATAATTTTCTTTCTTCCTCTCAATTTGGTTTCTCCCAAAGTCATTCCACAAGTCACCAATTACTATGTCAAACCAAAAATATCCAAGAAGAATTTCATGCTGGCCATCATTTAATAGCAGTCTTCCTCGATGTCGCTCAAGCCTTCGACAGGGTGTGGTACGAAGAGATAATATAAAATGACGTACTGGAATTAAGTTGCACATACTATCTTTTTGAAAGTATTTACATATATTAACATGCAAAATATATACAAGTTAAATATGCAGACATTTTCATGAAACTACCAGCAAAATTTTCTCCCCTTAGCCGCGAAAACCCCGCGGCCGTCCCTGGGCCTTACAGTCCACTGCCGTCCCTAGGCCCACAGCCAGGCCGGACGCCGAACCGGTCTCCGCCTGGAAGACCGCGTGCTGGCGACCACCACAGATATCGCACAGCCTTTCATCTCCCAACATATCCCACGCTAGCGCAGACGACGCTGCGTTAAGTACCCGGAGGACTCCCCCTCCCGTCTCGCCTCCTCTTGTGGCGCCATGCTCTCGGCGTCCCGAAGGCTCCCCTTCTGTAGGGGTCGTGCGCAAACCTCAAGACTCGCCATCTCCGTGGCGTCCCTCTATTTAGCGCAGCGCGTCCCTCAGCGTCGCCTCCACAGCGCCGGGCACGCAGATCCGGGATAAGCACTCCAACCGCCCCCTCCCGTCTGCGTCGGCTCAGGCACGTCGGTGCAATTTCCGCGCCCGCGCCAGGAGAACTACAACTTTCCGCCGACGCGACTGAATCGGAAGCGTTTCGCCACGACGCCACAGTACAAACTCAGGAAACTAGGTATACCGAAATATTTAATCAATACCATACCAAATTTCATTACAGAGAGCACATTTATTGTGCACGTGATCTAAACCTCTTCACCACCAAGAAGTTCAACAGGAGTTCCACAAGGTTCCCCGATTCCAGCACTCTTTAATATTTACATTTCAGACATTCCAAAGCATCCTAATATTCACACTGCCCTTTTTGCAGATGGAACTGTCATTTTTGCCTCTGATCAGTATCTCAACACTACAAGAAACTTAATACAGATATACACGACCATTGAAACATGGTGTAGAAATTGGAAAATTACGATAAACCCCAGTTAGTCCACATCCTATGTTTTCACCCTTCGATTTCCAGCCTTCCAATTTCCACTAAAATTCGACTCAATAATAATTCCATGGTGATCCACAACCTCCCTTATCCCTTATCTAGGCGTCCTAATAGATAACAGATTGAGATGGAAAGACCAAGTCACCTTCAAGGTGATTGAAGCCAACAAACGCTTAGGTATGCTTCGGCCAGTAATTAACCGTTTTACCAACTTAAAGCTCCATTCACTTTCTTTATATACAAAATCATTTTAGATCCGTTACACACATACGCTGGTCCAGTCTGGTGTTCCGCCACCCCTACAACATTTAACAAAACTCAAATACTCCAAAATAAGGTCCTCAGAAATGCAGTTAACTCCCGCGTGGTATATAAGCAACACAAATCTCCACAAAGACCTAGAACCAGTCCTAACATAATTCACCAAACTTTCTCAGACATTCTTCCAAAATCTTCCCTTAGTTACTGGTGAATCTCATTTCAATCTAGGTAATGAGCATCCCGTAGACCCTCGCCTCGGGACCGACTCCCCTTTCACATCATCTTTCTTAATCTGGCTGATATTTGGTAATGAAATAAATACTCCTGCCATCAACAGTCAACAATATGTATTCCCCCACTTAAATACCCCCACTGCTTCACTCTAATGTTTAATGGGAGGGTGCCGTAGCCCCCCCCCCCCTTCGCATCCTTTTCGTCTGAAAACGCTCGCTCCTAACAACTGATAGGCCGTTTTACCGAGCGTTGTATAATCACCTCATTCCTCAGTAAATCATAAAAAACTAGTGCCCAAACCGTTCGGCCGATTTTCCCCAAAATTGATATTTTTCGATCGGTCTAAACGAACTCGAGGCTTCGGGAGTTTCAAACTGAGGGTACTTTACATGAAGTCTCAAAAACTTTTTCAAAATATTCTAAAAAGTGGCACCGTTTTTTTTATTAAACTTTGTCTTCCGATAGCATAAAGGAATAAGCGAATGATGCATCTTTCATGTTCGTTTGCATCCCTGATTTCTCGAAAATTACAAAAGTGCAATTTTTGGAGACGTCTTGCTACAACTACAATACTGAAAATAGAGATTTTTCTTTAATGAAATTTGTTCTTTAAAGACAGATCTTTAAATAAATGTCTTTACAATTTGTCAAAAATATGAGTTATTTTGAGTAACTTTTGGCGAAATGAAGGCAATTTTAATTTTTTAACCATTTTTTTCTTAAAAGCCGCTCTAATTTTTTCTTTAAATATTCTCCTCTTATGTATCAAGGGACTATGAAAAATATTGTTCTAGTCCCATTTTCGGCGAACTCTCGTTTTTTTTTCAAAATTGAAAGACGTTATTTGAAAACTATAAAATTAAAGATAGAGAGTTTTGCCTTAGACAAAATCTGTAGTAAAAAATCATATCTTTCAAAAAGTCGCACAATATTGAAAAAATGAGTAGATTTCACATAATTTGTCTGAAATTTATAGTTTTTTTTCAAAAGCTTCAATTTTTTTCTTAAACTTTCCTCTTCGTTGGTTTCGTTCGTAACAATGGATGGTAATACAATATGGCGCTAGGGCCATTTTCGACGAACTCTCCGTATTTTTGAAAAATGCAAAATTGCGTGTTGGAAAAGTTGGGTTGAGACAATTACATTTTTAAGCCACGGCCGCACCTTACTATTACTTACAATACCACTACACTACTCTACCGATTCTGTGGTGTAGTGGTATTGCTGACGGCGAATTAACTCCAAGTATCTGATTTGAAGTTTCTGCGGAACATATTTTTTCTGATTAAAAAACACTTTTACACGTTTATGTACTAGTATAATATAGCGGAGCAGTTAGAAATAATGCGTGAAAATGTGTGTTGTTGCAGCTCCACTCGTTTCAATTGTACCACTATTGCAGACCACGAACGAAGAGTAGTGAAACTCTGATAATTGTAAATAGTATTATTGGTACGAAGTAAACGAGTTAACAAATTTTTTGCGTAGTCAAATTTTCAGATAAAAGGAAGAAAGGCTTACTGTGAATGATGTGGCAAATTAATTCACAATTACTGGAAAATATAGCGTGTAGTCAAGTACCAATCGTGAAAGTCCCTCTATAAGTCATTCATAACGTCATCTTTTATTTTGGTGTATGGAAAACGGAATTTGTCAAAAGAATGCCGAACTACTTGTCAACGATAAACCAGTATTGGTCCTCGAATATTGCTTCAAACTATAACGAGATAGTTTGATGAATCTGGGCAACTTGTATGTAGACATGAATTTAAAATAGACTCGCGAACTTCCCGCTTGGTGATTCTGTTGGGAACACCCAGCTGAATGAAAAATGAGGTAGATTCAACCGAGTTATAATTGATTATGAGAGTTGTATTCAAGTATTATTTTTTCGTGTTTTTTACCATAAATGTGTCACAGATTCCATAGCCTCACCACAAACAAAGACATTTTTACGTTTCCATGTACGTACCTATATACGGAGTAATATACGCAGTACAGGGAACGTTATGTCATGCTGCAGAAAATCGATTTGAGATTTCGACGGAAATACACATTTTGAGGTCTGATACCGAAAAAGTGCTTTTTAAAAAAAAAAAAAAACAAAAAAACGCTCGACTGTCTATCTGTCCGTCCCCGTCCGTCCGGTGTCTGCGAACACTACTAGCGCCTAAACTATGCGTAGGACGTTTTACAAATTGAAGAAACCCGTGTCGATCTGGTTCGAGTCGAATTTTTGAGATTTTGATACAAAATTCTTTAAAATTTGGGAGTATTTTACATGAAGTCCCCGTATATTTTCAAAATTTTCTTAAAAACGGCTCCAAATCTTTTCTTTAAATTTCTTGTAAGAATAGAGTAACATAGACTTATAAAAGTGGAATAGGTCCGATTTTCCACAATAACTGAATTTTCGAAAATTTGAAAAGCTTGAATTTTTTTCGATGTCTTCCTACAACTACAAAATAGTTAAAGAAAGAGATTTTTCCTTCAAATAAAATTTGACCTCCGTAGTGAGTCCTTTTATTAAGGTCATGTACATTTTTTTTTAAATTTAGTAGTCTGCGCCAATATAGCAGGCAATATGTGCAATTTTGAAAAATTACACAAACAAGATTATCTCAAAAATGGTTCTAATTTTTTTCCTTAAATTTTGGTAGCAATAGTGCTAAATGTACTTCATAAAATGACAAACGCCATATTGCTCTATTCGTTTGTTTAGTTTTTTTCAAAAATTATATTTTTTTTACTTGCCTCTCATTTAGTTAGTATTTATATTAGCAGCAAGTTGTTCACATTATTGTATTTATGAGTACACGTGCTTTAAATAATGCCATTACTCGAAAACTCTACCATTCCTTTGAAAACTATCTCAAAAATCCGCATTTTCAGAAACGCACAAACACAATTTTTTCAAAAACGGCTCAATTTTTTTTCCAAAATTTAAACGGATAGTAGTAATTGCACTCTTTAATATGACGTGAAGTTAGTTTTGGTGTATTTTTTTTTAAAGATCTCTAACGTCGTTGATATGCACATTTCCAGCGATTAGTAAACACTATTGTATTTGTGAGTTAAATTACTTAAAATTACTTCAAATGAAGTTTTTCTAAAACTCAAAATTTTGTGTGAAAAAGAGCTTCAAATGTCGAATTTACATGAGCGCTTATACGCCAGTTTTTTGAAAACGGCTCCAAATTTTTCAAAGAAAATTGCCCTTTGGGACGGGGTTTTACTGTTCTTTAATAATCTTAAAATAATATTTCCACTCTACAATTAGAAAACCGAAAAATTAATAAAATGTCAAAAAAATGTACTTTGGGCGGCGATAGATGGCAGCAGGCATGAATATTTGCATTACAGGCATTGATTTGACGAAATGACACTTTTATGTTCTTTGCCTCTATTGTCGAAACTCAATTAGAAGATTTCATTACATCAAAAAACATTTCGAGGATCCTAGCAGATATGCCTTCTACATCTCTTACTACTACTATTGGCATAAACTACTATTGACTATTACTACAATACATTGGCATCAACAAATTCGATGTTAAGATCCCATCATGCTTTATTTTGTTCCTTAATTCTGTTAATATTGTATTTTAAAAGACTGTTGTTATTAGCTTCTAGTGTATTGTGCTTCTCTGGTGTTAAAATAATTTTATATTTATGTGTAGTGCTAATGTAAACCCAACGTAGCTTTCGGTAACGTTCCTCGAATAATATCACCTTTTTTACCTACTTCCTCCTTTTCGCATCTCCTTTTCCCTCTCCCTCTCAAATTTTCCCAGTTTTACTTTATGACCCCTTCCCCTGTACGTCTTTTCTTTTCTCTTTCACTAAACGTCTCTTTAACTACTATGTGTAACATATTTTCTTTTATCACTGTTCGGTCCTAAGCCGTCATCCTGATTGAGGTTTTCTAGGTTTACTCAATCACTTAAGGCGTCTGCCGGGTTGGTCCTAATTTTTGTACACCCAGACATAAATGTACAGCTTGTCCTCCCTTCTTAAAATGTTACTACTCTGTGTGTATGTAAATTAAGAGGTTAGGCGGAAGAGCAGGTCCTATGCCATTAATAAAGCATGATTATTATATTATTATTATTATTATTATATTAATTATTATATTATTATTAATAATATTGCTTATTAATATTTATGTCATATACAATGCAGTACTTCAATTCACACCACAATGTTTAAATCTATGGAAAACTTGTAATAAAGGTACTAAATAAATGTCGACGGGCAAGTATAATAATCAAAAATCCTCAAATTCACTTATGAAAAAATAATAAATGACTCCACAAAGGTCTGAATGACGAAGTTGCTTTGTACTGAAGGGTTACACGAAATGGTCTATGGTCTGACAATTCTCGTCTTTAATGAGGTAAGTATATTCATCTAAACTTTGACCCTACTAATTCTAATATGCAATATTAAAAATGATACAATATACCCTGATCCAATAAGATCCAAAACTATCTCTCAATGTTTGCTGCTCGATAATTGTCTACATTTCGAGTGATCACTTCCCTCTGATTATTATCATCAATATCGTCATCTATATGAGCTGCATGCACTTTACTCTGAAAAATAATACTCTATTTTGAAAATTATGTCACTTATCACCATAGAATCCGGAAGACTTCGCACTCGTTATATACTTCTTTTCTCTTGAGTATTTCCCCATATTCATGTGGTAATTTTATTGTTGAGATATGTATTGAGAAAATCGATTATACGTGATCACCTTTGCTTAAGGAATCTGAGTTTCTATCAAGTATTGTATATCTGGTAGTCTGATACCACTATCTATTGGGTCCCGAAAATAAAATATGCAAGCCCTTTATTCAACCAGATTAAATTTTTCCTGGCATACAACTTCCCACACTTTCAAATTGATCTCCACTATGGCTAGAGCACCAATATTATTATAATACAGCACTGAATAGTGCCCCTTTGCGACAGTTATAAAGCACCCTATGTTACCTTCTCAACCCAAATAATTGGTATTCCCTTACCCAAGAAAATTTAAATACAACTGACTAGTCGCCATTGGCTCAAAAGCCCTCACCTGCCTCTTTTTGGTTATTTTCTACATAGGCTAAGCATAATTCTTACATGAACCACTTGATACGTGTTATATGAGCGTTTCCTTGCAGCCTCACATTCGTTCAACACCTATTCGGCATGATGAATAAGAATAAACCAGAATCTCCTCGAACTGGTGCTAATATACTGTTAGTTCAATTTTTTAAAAAGAAAAGTACCATTCTTGGTTGCCTGGATATCTATCATAAAAAAGCTTTCCATCTACACTGACATCATCACCCAGTAATCGTACCCTGCGCAACCCAGTCGCAGCAGACGATCGGACTTCTGAATTCCACCATCCAGAACGCTCTGAGGTACCTTCCAGCAGTTGCCTTTTCCAATGCTTTCTCTAATGTTATTCTTCTTCTGTCCGTTTCAATGATTGGTTCTTTAACCACACCGTGCAGGCCGCCATCAGCTTTTTCTAGATGTTTCAAGACTATGATCATATCAACGCGACTCACTGCGATAGCTGAACTTCTCCGTCACATATTTCCCGCAAGAAGAATCACTTCTGCCCGAGAGCAAATTTGAACTGCTGTAGATTATGAACAGGTCCTTACCGAATAGCCTGCACACCGCTCACTCTGGCAACCTTTGTAAAGACAGGTAAAACGCTCGTACTTCATGAAAATGGCCAGATGGTTTCGGTGGTGAGTCATCAGCGTTCGAATTGTCTCTGGAGGTGTCGATCGTATTCCCATTTAATAACGCCAAAGGGAGTATGTCAGCATGAATAACAAATGAATTGAGTTTTTTTGTTTTTCACCTCTCAATTTTTTTTTCTATGCCATAGATTTAGAAGTTTGCCTAACCATCTCCTTTGTCCCCTTTACACACTTCATATCCAGTGATCTTATCTACCATATTCTAATGTAGAATAATATCCCTATGTTGTGAATTCGGGTCCTAATCCCATCAAATAAACTGTTAGAAACCCATATATTTAATCCCTTCATGGGGCATAAGGTAATCTTTTTCGATTATCAGTTTCCAGAATATAACTTGCATCCATGACCGCGAATTATCCACTTCCTACACTTATATCCTAATACCCGAATCATGCCTACATTGCCGCAGTAACTCTTCCTATCTACACTTCCATTATTCCGCATATGACTCTCTATTCTGCATATAAGTTCTATGTACAATCCATGCTAAGAATGTGAGACACGAAGAAATATTGAAGATTCCCATTTTTAAGAGCATATTCATATTAGAATTAAAACTAAAGTAGGAGTAGAGAGAACCTAAAGCTAATAGCATATAATAAAGGCTTAAAGAGTCACCCTGAAAATCCCTCGGCGGATTCTTGTTGTATAGTTTATCTGTGTTGGTACGGATGAATTTTTCATCCCTAGAAATACTATGTGTTAATACCCTATCGACTCATCGCAGGTTTCATACAGGCTAAAAACTGTTATGTAAAAAACACCCGTAAGAAAACACTTGATATACTATCCGAAATAACAACCTCCTGACGACCAGAATGGCACCAATGTGATAACTCAAGTTTAATTTAAACCCTTCATTTTTTCAAATCGTGCTTCTAATCTGTTTGCGTAACGTATGTAGCTAGCTACACGCTCTTCATTCCTGTATTCAAAGCACTTGCTCACCCCACCGGCGATATTACAAAGTCTATATGAGTTGCTCCATAGCGTTCCGCCGGAGATCTAATCCCTGAGTAATCCATGATCTAACATTTTCCTTGTTCTGTTCAATTGCTAACTTTTGATCCTCAATGGGGTCTACATACAAGTTGCCAAGATTCATCAAACTATCTCGTGTATAGTTTGAAAGCAAATTCGGGCACCAATATGTTTATCCTTTCATCCTATAGCGATCAAAGCACAAATATGTATGGCATTTTTAAAAATCTTAGAATGCTCTTTATAGCCAAATTTCCCATGTCGTGAGTTTCATGTCTATTAGTCGACACACTCTCAAAATGACCGTCTTGTAACAAAAATGTTCTACCTTACAGTGAGGAATGAATGAGATAATTTCTGGATTGGTGAAGAAAATATTAATTATAGTAAAGATTAAGCCCTATTCCCATCTGTTGAAGTGCTTCTGGTAAATTTTTTAGCCACATAATTGTGACCATCACCCTGTGTGCCTTTGCCAGATATGCCATCCTTGCTCCCTCAAAGCTCTCGACAAATTTAACAACTATCGTGATATGTTTCACACATTAGCAAATCTCGGTGGTCGTTCATAATTCCGTATTTCAAGATAACCACGTCAATCTGGTTGGGAACACTAGCAGAAATTGCCACAATATTCAGATAAGCCTTCCAAAAGCTCTCATTTTTGCCTTTGAGAGAAGCTATATGCCATTCTCCCTTCCATATCTACTTTACACTAAGCCCTTTCCTTTTAACATATTCCGTCATGTGAAAATGCTTTCTCTGTTTATGTTAAAGAATCTGATAGCCCGTCCCTACGAAAAAATTATGGGGTGCGAAATTCCTGTATGAACGCTGAATGTCGTTTACGTTTTAACGCCAAAAGCTTTTCGCCCTAGTAGGCGTTCAGAATGTATCATGTTATGCGTGTATATATTTCTAAGGGACTTCGTGCTTCAAGTTCAGATAATTTACCGTTTCCAACCCTTATATTATCTCACTGATTTATCCAACCTTCTCAGTCCTTTCTGAGGTATTCCATTTGTTTAAATGCGTCTGCGTAATGCTTGCCGCACTTACATTTATGAAACTCTCATCGATTCACACACCGTCTTTCCCTAAGGAGCTGCATTCTTTTTTACACTTTCAAGATCACCTTATCGTCAGGCAAATTGTCTTTATCGACGCCAATGATAATATCTTCTGTAACCAGCATACACTGCTTCTATCACATCCCAATACTGTAGCACAAAAAATTGCTTGTGTCTACTTCTTCAAGATGTCTTTACTGTGAATGAATTCCATTAGGCACTGATCCTTCTCATTGCAAGAACAGAGTCTATTTCCTCTAATCTTTTCGGGTAGCAATTTTTTCTAGATTAACATTGAGAAAAATACTTAAAATTGTCAGTATCCTTCAAATATCCCACATGTGCTGACTGCAAACTCTCATCTGCGGCCAGAATTCATCCACCTACAAACCTTTCTCAATACATATCCAATAACTTTGTCAGTACCATACTTTTCTAGATCTACCTTGCGTCCCATGCCTCACCTGATGCACATCAGATTCATCCAAAACTTACCCCATCCAGTACACCAAACCAGAATCCCGTTATTACTATTCTTGAGAGTTAGCATGGGTTTTCACTTCTTCCTTGATTCTCCAAAACTGTGCAGGAGGAATTTTTTTGACCAAATGCTCGACGCTGGTCCGTCTATTCTTTGCCTCACTAACTCAAGATCGGGAAATGGTGAAGAAATCTTTATGTAACTTTTGTCGGTGGAGCCTAGATGTCAGTCTCCATTTTGGTAGGTTGTTAGTATTCACGCATGATTAAGTGTATTATTATATTCATAGTCCACTTCATCTTCTGCGTTGCCGCCTGCGCAGTTCTCTGAAGCATAATGATTGCTTCTCTTGGGGAAGCATTGCCGCAGGTGCAGCTATAAGTGGCAGATGTGGCTAAATGGGTGCTGCTAATGTTCGGCTCGTTCACGCTCATTTCGTGTTTATCCCAACAGCGCCGCGCATATCTCCCCAAGTTCTAGCCTCTGAAAATACACACCCGGACTCGCATGCTGTCATCTGCCGGGTCACGTGGCTCCAAAGGATGCCCCGCGCTCCAGGCAGCGCTGCTTTTCGAGCGCCTTAACGACCCATATATCCGTGTCTCATACTCTATGGTGTGCCATCGCCGCTGTTTTGCCCCAAATTTCTGATACGTGCCCGTGATCTTCCCACGTGCGTAAGTTTCTCAATTGCTCTGACGTTGGGCTGCTTTGACACGACTTTATTATTATATACTATATATTATTATTTATTATTATTATTATTATTATTATATATTATTATCATTGATTATAATTCTTTGCCGAGTAACCTAATATGTGAAGCGATCTATGAGAAGTAAAGTAGTTGTTTAAATGAAGTAGTAATAATTAAGCTTTTAAAATATTATAAATAATAATATTAAGTAGATATAACAGGTCAGTTAATAGAATTATTTTAGTGTGGGTTAGTAGGTAATAGTCTACTCTAATGGTTGGTTTCAAGATCGTCTATGTTGAGTTCAATCTTTAATTTAGATATAGTGGACTATGTAAGTAGCAAGCTTTATTGGATATTTTGTCTCACTAGTGTACGATGATCTTTGGGTTCAGTGTAGTGGCAAAACTAGCAGTTCTATTTTTAATTTTTAGATAGTTGTTTCAAGTAAGTATACGTGAGTCTTCTAAATTAGTTTTATGTAAGTAAAATAATATATAGATCAGTGTGATGGTGTTGAGTCCGTATGGTCGAAATAAGTATTTTGGTGATCCCGGAGTTTAGTAGTCTTCAGTAAGTATTTTTCATCGGTTTAAGTCCCTATTGGGATATAACATTAAGGATAGAGGAGGTATATTTATGATATAAGTATAAGATGGATGTATGATAAGCTTAGAGCCCGCTATTTATCTAAGCAAAGATAACATGGGTATTTAAAAAAAAAATAAAGTAAATATGCATCTTTTCAGATAGTCTTATCCCGATAATAAAAATTTTAACCTCCAGTATAAGTAATAGAATTAAGTAATCATGCAATATATTTATTTAGTATAACCCATGGACTGTCTACTCAAGAAACGTATGTCTCTCAAACAAAAAGGTGATACGTAACAGTGAAACGAGAGACTGATGGGGATTATAATTTCCAAGACTGCAACTTTTATATTAATTCAACAAAATAAATGTTTATAACGAGTAATTTTTCGTATTTGAACATTATTCCACATGTGTATTGTATTTTTTTATTTCTAACTTTAATAAATCGAATTCAAAAAATGTGATATTTGTACAGTTGGCAGCGGAACTGGTATAAAGTATTCGAAAGGCCTGCAAGGATATTAAACATACGATTACGCGTTTTGTTTCTGGTCCATAAACACAGTAATGAACTAGTAGACCATAAAATCCTTTACGACCCATTTCTTACAATTCATTTTAATTTAACTAGTAAAAAAATTAATGTGTCGTATGGGGAATACAACCCGTGTACGTTATTGTTATTATTATTATTATTATTATTATTATTATTATTATTATTATTAACCACGAATTTAATAGTAAAACCTCACCATCACCAGCACACAGCTGATATCTATGAATAAATAATCATAGGTGAACTAGTTTTACGAGAAACTTGCCCACACACATGATGCACATGCACACGTTCACACATGCGCAAGCACACATTACATGAAATGAGTGCCCCTACCCCCGCCCCTACACGACAAAATCAGCACAAAATCAGCTTTGGATGTGGAAAAAGGTCACCAATTGCGTCGCTTCTTTCTCGCCGGAAGAGCTTCCAAAGAAAGGACCTGCGCAGGTAAAGGGGAAGTCGGCTGAACGGCTTGCTAGGCCCAGCGGTGCGCGAAGGCGGTTCAGCGAAGAGAGCTCCTCTGGCAGACACAGCACTCGCACGAGAGCGCCAGCATTTCGCGTGAGCGGCTCGCGACGCGCGAGGCGGAGGCGGGAGCGGGCGGAAGTTGAAACGAAGCAACGGGGGGGGGGCAACAATTAGCTCTGCTCAAAGATACTAATGCTGCTACAACAGCAAATACATTCTCGCATCATTTGTAACAAATATAATACAATATTAATAATTTTTCAACCACCAAATTAGAATTTGCAGTTCTCAAAGATTTGAAAATTTTCCAAGTTTTAACTTATTAAAAATCAGAATCATAACACGTTTATAAGCGCGCTTTGCTCTACTCGGGACAAGCTCTAATCTCCAGACCAGAGTCCCGGCATATGTACTTGTGTAGTGCGTGTTAGTGTAATTGTGTGTGTAAGGGGAGAGAATAGGACAAGGAAGAGGTAGGAAAGATCGCGCGCGTTCCCTGGCCCGTTTGGTACGGTACTGCTCCGGTATTCGCCTGGTGTTAATCGGAAAAAACACGGAAAACTACCGATCAGAGCAGCCGGTCGCTAGAATTCTCCTCCTGACAGTGACTGAATTCGACCTAACGGACAAGCTAGTGTCGAAAATCCTGCCATCGTCGGGACTGGAACCTAGGACCTCCCTGTTAGAGCGACTGCTGTGACATCAGTTGATGCCGGTTTATGACGGATTAAATTGTCAAGATATCCCCGACAATTGCCACGGTTAGTATCTTCTATAGTGTGTTTAGAGGTCTTTATTTATAATTATGTAAACCGATTAATTTTGTAACATAATTCTACAAAATCCTCCGGGTTTGCCATTGATTCACTCAGAGTCTGTCGAATGGAATTCTTTTCTGCTTGAGTTAAGGAGTAATATTAATTTAAGTAATTTCATTATCTGGGAAATCGATCAGATTGAAAAATAAAATTATTGGCGTTTTTCAGGATATGTTCCTTCCTAAATGAGATGTATGTAAATGCAAGATAATGTTCGTTGACAATATAGTTTTAATATCTTAACATGTGAGTTGCACAATCAATATACATTAAAAGTATTTATCAACTGTCATGCAATCAGCATAATTCCGTTTACCACTTCTGTATCATACGTACACATGTATAAAGCAAACGCTCATTTGAAGAATGGATAACAGCAAGTTTACAATTCGAATATTTTGTAGTAGTTGTTCAACATGATTAACAGTTAGCCTACATGACATGGCTTTTAGCTAGTGCTATTCAGTTGTAACGTAACTTGAAACTGTGAATGTAATGTGAATCGCATACTGTGGGTGTTTAATGTAAATATATAGTTCAGAAATATTAGTTAATATTTGAGATAGTGTACGTTGTTTCTGTGATTGCATATTTCTAGAGTTTCCTTCAAACACTGATGAGGTCCGCAAATCATCAGGCGAAACGTCTGATGACTTACCCCTTCGTTTGTGTAACAAATGTTGACATGCTGAAAAAACAAGGTATGAAGAATTTATTTTCGTGTTTCTCGTACTTTCTTTTGTTATGGGTTTTCAAGACATGGTTTAGTGTGGATAGGTTAGAAGCAATATTCCGATATTCCGTAGCAGTTGCAAGTAAAACGTGGTGTGGCCGCTCCACGGCGTGAGAGCGGCCCGCGCGGCAGCGCGTGCGCAGACGGAGGTGTGGGCGGAGGGCGCGGGCGGGGCGGGGCGCGGCGGGCGCTGGCGGGGCCAGGGTGGCTGCGTGGGCGGGTGGACGGGAGAGCAGCGCATCAATGCGGCGTCTGCGAGTGGGCGAGTGGGCGTTGGCGTCGATGCAAGCGGTCAGGCCGACGCCGAGGGCGGGAGGTAGCAAAAGCGCCGATAACCTGCAGCTACCTTAACACCGATATGGATGTTGTATTAAATTTCATTTGATTAATTTCTTTCAAATAGCAAGTAATTGAAAGCGAACTAAATTACTACGTGGAAAACTGATGTTGGGATATAACTTAACAATACATTCTGAAGTATACTAGTTTGCGATCAAAAGATTGTTTAACTTTTTTTAAAATCTTTGATACATACGAGAAGTGTCAAGGAAGAATTAAGTATCAAGAAAGGAAAAATTAGAGCCGTTTTTGAGAAAGTAACCGTTTAAATATTGTCTATATTTCCCGAACAATTACGCGAAAAATATTCAGATTTACTCCAAATTCAGGCATATTTTCGCGACATATTTTCACGCAAAACAAACGTATACTTTCGAAGAATTATACATGACCTACTTTCAAGATGTCTTTGAACAATCCATTTCACTAAGGAGAAATTCCTATCAATTCCTTCAAGTTTGTAGTTGTTAAAAGAAGCCAAATAAATGGGAACTTCGCAATTTTTCAAAACAAAGGATTTTAACGAAAATGATATCCGCGCCAGTTTTAAACGACCTTTATGCTATCCGAGACAAAATTTAATCAAAATATCTGGAGCCATTTTTGAGAAATTTTGAGAATGTTATTGAGACTTCTTGTACAGTACCCCCAAAAATCAAAATATCAGTTTCGATCTCAGAGCCTTGAGTTCATTTCAATCGATTGTGGAATATCAGTTTTGAAGAAAATCGGCTGAACAATTCTGAACAGTTTAGGGTTTTGCTTTCATTCACAGACGGACGGTCGAGTTTTGTCGTCAAATGACTTCTCGGGACCAAGGGCCCACCAAACATAGATTCTGACATGCTCACCATGTTATAGAAAATAATTTACTTAATATATAAACAAGATTTATCCCTTCTTCGTTACCAGGATCTGGCAAAAGGTTTTTCAGACGAAAATTCGCCGTTTTCTGACGCACGATTGCAGTGCTTTCTCTTCTTACGATGTAAGGTCGAGAAAGTAAAAGTTTCAATTTTTTATTTCAGTGCACCCAAAACGAAGAAATTAGTAGAATAAAATTATGCAATTTTTGTTGTTGATTTTTTCAGGGCAGAGCTGTTAAGTAATGTGAATCTATTTCACAATGAACACTATGTTGGACAATTTTTGAATTTGCTAAAATTTAGCAATCTTTCGGTGGCATCCCACTCGCTCTCAGCCATCTTTAGCTCTCCGCATATGATAGAAACTTTCAACAGTGAATATCTGAAAACATAAATGCAATTTCAAACGAAACGCAGTGTGGCTGTGGATAGGAGATTTATTAAAGTCAGCATATAGAGATCAAGTGCGTGTGTAATAGCTCAAGTCATTTATGGTCTTACTGAATAGATGTTTATGGGAATTTAAACTCCAGTTCTACAGGCTTCGCCAATTACTGATTAATCTTAGCAGATTTTTCATTCACGTAAATCAGATAAGTCAAACTAGAACATCTATCCTTTGTTTTGGAGGAGAGTATAAGTATTAACATTTAATAATAAAATAATAAATCGCATTACACAACTACTTATCTACATCAAAGTTACTAATTAAATCGGTAAATATTATGACAAAAGTGTCACACGCGGCTTATGGTCAATATCATTGGTTTGTTGATACCCATAGCCTAGCGACCAACAACTATTTAATCCAGGCTTCATGGTAGAATTTGCAATTTTTCTCATCATAAAAAAACAACTTAAGATCTCAACATTGACTTCACAATTTTAATTGGAATGTAAAGCATAAATATCGACATTTCTTTGACGCAAGTATGTCTAGAAAAAGCACACAAATAAATCGTCGCCACGAGCAGAGAGATAGAACAGAATTACATAACGAGAGGTTGTCCGAAGAAATTATCTTCGAAGACTACTGCAATACACAGAGGTCTCCTCGAACTCGGGGCATGTGCTAGCAGCAAATCTTGAAGGTTTCAAATATACATTTCTGATCGAATTAATTCTATTTAAACTGGAAGGCAGAATATCACTATTAATGTCTCATCTGTTCTGCGTAATTAACGTCGTATGTTTCAGTTGCTCAAATAATTCTATGTTCTATGTTAGAAACGCGTACTCTCATAGGCGTGCTCACAGGCGGGGGGGGGGCAGAAATTTTGTTGCTACTTTCTGCATTCTTTCGATAGAGTATATTTGGCCCTTTCTATACGGATACCAACACGCTGAATGCTTGTATATGCTACTTCTCTTGATTTACTGCTTTCCTTCCTTAACAATCACATTATAAACTGTAAAGATTTCCATGCCTTCCCAACAGTAAAGTTGATGTGCTCCCCCCCATCCAAGCTAATCAATGATTATCACCCCAGATATTTACAACTAATACACCTGTGGAACAGGTGTATAACACCTGTGGAATTATCTTATCCCCAAGCAAATATTTAGCTGTCCCTTTATTTCTACTACGCGTAAAACTATTTTGCATTTATTCGGATCTACCTTCATTTTATTGATTTCCGTCCATTCATCCAAGCATCGCAAGTCATGTTTAATTTATCCTGATCCGATACGTTTTCGACCTTTTTGTAAACACGGCAGTCGTCCGCAAAAAGATTATTTTTTGAGCTTATTCCCTCTGCTATGTCATTTACATACACCAAAAATAGTAAAGGTCCAAGTACACTCCCCTGCGGAACTCCAGACGTTACACTAACTCTTTCCGATGGGCGGTTTTCCCCCTTACTCCCTGGTGGCGGTTATTTAGAAAATCCTTAATCCTTAGTATCAATCTCGAGTCTAGCCCTATTCAGTCTAATTTTTGAAGATGTCAATTACGGGGGACAAGATAAAAAGCCATCGTAAAGTCTATTACCGCCCCATCGATTCTATCATCCGCATCTAGTGTATCCGTGATGTCCTGACAAAAAGCTATTGTTTGACTTTCGCACGGGTAACCCTTTTTGAACCCATGCTGCCCCCCAAAAAGACAATTTTCTCTACTCCACACGTTTCTAATGTGTTCAGGGATTAGTTGCTCCATCTGCTTACAGACGACTGATGTTAAGCTAACAGGTCGATAATTTTTAACTTCCGATCGAGACCCACCCTTATAATTGGGAACTACTAATGCTTCTTTCCAATCCTGAGGAATACTTGAATTATTTAATGTCATATCAAAAAGTCGTAACAGCTACGGAATCATGGCTTCACCTCCTGGTTTTAATAAGTCTCCCGAAATGCCGTCCGGAGCCACCGATTTATTCTTTCCAATTCTCGCCATTATTTTTCCCCATTGTCGACGTGCCGCTCAAAGCAGCGCAAGCGTAGTGAGCGAAGCGCCGGGCGCAGCGGCGTCCTCCACGGCGCGGCGACGGTGTTGGGTTAGAGGGGGGGGCGCCGGCGCGCGGGAGGCGTGGCCGGAGGGTCGCCGGAGCGCCGCCGCCGCGCCCCACCCACCGAGGGCTCCCAGGGCCTCGCTCGGCGACGCTCTGACCCACCGACCACCAAGTCGATGCGCAAGGTCAGTGATAGTGGGCCTAGGCCCTGGCGACGCACGGATCGATTGCGTCGCCTCCGCACGCCAGTGGATTTGCCTGCGGCGCCACCCCGTGACGCCTCCGTTCGCCCGCCTCATCGATTTTCCATAAACCCTCGCACGTTGCTCAAACCGTTTACTTTAAGTTGCACATGACCCTTAAACTGTCCGCGAACATTGGTAATAGATTCCCGTCGCCGGACTGCCTCCAACACACTTCGTCGGACGGCTTGGCTTCCGTGGCGCTCTAACATTTCACTTATAGACGGAAGGATAGGTGACAGCGAATCATGATTCTGCTTCATTTAAATTCCACACCAATCTGCAGATCTAGATGAGTTAAGTCCGGAGAAGCAAATATTTCTTATCACTCTGCGGTTCATGCGGTCTGGGACGCCTGTCTACGTGGAATTCTATTTAATATTCACATTGGAATTCAAATTTTATGCACATGTTCACGGGTTTGGCAGGTCCCTTAAAAAGTATCCACGTATAATGGCCCAAATATATCAATTGACACACATGTACTCGTTTCGCATTAAATTCAATAATAAAAAGTCACGAATTAGAATACAGGCAATATTTTTGAAGTGAATTACCAGTAAGCAAATTGCAGTATTTAATATTCCGTTAAATCCGCTAAGGGCGCTGTTGTATTTGGCTGATCATTATATCTTTGTTTGCAGGATTGAAAATCTCTTCAAACTATTATCCCGTAGAAGCATGAATTGATTTTTCTCTTTCGACCAGATTTATTGTTTGAATGGAACACATGACACCTAGACGTAGTTTACATGGCGTTAATATGGCAAAGTCCTGATGAATATGAAAATAAATTATAAATAAGTTGTGCTCAACAACACATACTTTCTTTATTACATGTAACGGCTACGCGATATTATAATATTACTTGAACCTGAAAAAGTGTTTCCAGCGAGAATTTTTTTTCCACACTGGGCATTCAACTCACATACTTCAGTTTACTACGCTATTCACGTTATTCCTAAACCACCAGCCTCAGAGTTAAACCCATCCGTACCAACGCTTTAATAACAAATCAGATATTTTTATTGACATTGTGATCAGAAAATTTTAAAGATCAGATTCCACAATAAAAAAACTAACATCAATATTGTAGTTTTCAATTTCCTTTCTCTCAATTTTAAAAATAATAGTCAGCTCTCTGAAAAGGGGATCTCCAACATTTCCATACGAGTACTTTGGTCTATTCGAGACAGCATTTTAAGATAACAATTGGAATTAATTTCGAGACTTCTTTAAAGTTCGCTATATTTCACGATAACTCACGTGAAAACTACCAATGTTTTTAAAAAGTATATCATCCGATATTACTTAAAATGTGTGTGTGTGTGTGTGTGTGTGTGTGTGTGTGTGTATAAGAACAGATTTCGTTAAAGGAAAATATCTATCATCAATATTGTAGTTGGGGCGGAAGACGCCTAAAAATATGAACTGCAATTTTTGCAAATTAGAAAAAATATTAATCCAAAATGTTAAGACGTTTAAAAAAAGAAAAATGTTGGAATTATCCGAAATTATTTCTAAAAATAAAAATATACGTTTCAAATTTGCAGAGCCTTGATTACGGCCAGATCGCTGGAGCAATATAACTTCTGGATAAAATTATTTTTACATTTTAAACAACAGGGTTGATCAAAGAAATCAGGGTTGATCAGAAAAATAGGGTTGAAGATCAAAGAAAATAGGGTTGATCAAAAAGAGATCAGACAGGCCGATATGCAGACAGACAGACATGCAGACCAACAGACAGAGAGACAGACATGCAGACCAACAGACAGACAGACATGCAGACCAACAGACAGACAGGCCGACCAACAGACAGACAGACAGACAGACAGGCCGACCAACAGACAGACAGACAGGCCGACCAACAGACAGACAGACAGGCCGACCAACAGACAGACAGGCCGACAAACAGACAGACATGCAGGCCGACCAACAGACAGACAGGCCGACAAACAGACAGACAGGCCGACAAACAGACAGACGGGCAGTCCTACGGACGTACAGACGGGCAGGTTGACAGTCCTATGAATATTCAACACCAGTTAGTGTGTGTTCATGATGAATGATGCATGAGCATTCAATTGGTTCACCGGGGGCATTCATGGTTCCCGGGAGGACGGCAAAAAGTACATGATGAACAGCGGTGCGGCAGGCCTGTTACCTCTTCAGACAATGCAGGTACTTTTGTAGTTCGGAAATTGGTGGATGAAGATCAACGCGTCAGTGTTTATTACATAATGATTCGACTGCTTCCTGGTATGAAAATTGGACACACAGACTGGCCTATTGGGACAGGCTTCCCAATTGGGACTTTCTTGTCAGATGTCTTGCATTATCGAAAGGTCTGTGCCAGGTGGGTCCCACGTTTGCTTACTGAAGCTTACGTTCAAACGTCATTGTCATCTGTCTCTTAAGTGCTCTTTCATGACAACGCCCCCATGCATCTCGAAGGACTCAGGGTTTTCTGCACAATTTCAAATTGGACCAGTTTCCAACATCCTCCATATTTTCCTGATCTTGCCCCCAGTGGCTTCCATCTCTTTCCACAACGCCAGTCGCACTTTGGAAGCAAGCGGCTTGCGACTGATGAAGGCAGGAAAGGAAGAGAACCACTGGCTACGGCGATAGGACGTTACCAGGAGTACCAGGTACCAAAACATTAATACCAAAGTATTAAAAGGTTTTGGACAGAAATAGTAACGACGTAGAGAAGTGATGTAGGAGTTATGAAATGAAAATAAAATAGTTTCACAAGGGTAAACAACACGCTTGTATTTTTTTATAAAACAGGGAAACGTATTTATTAGATGGCCTTCAAATTATTACATTGATTTTATAGCACTTCTTTATTTCACATCATGTGGTCTGCACGTGGCACAAAGACGTTTGTAAAAATAAGTGCGAATTAACATCTGTTTCAAGAATAGCTCTATTGCCCTTTTGTTGAAGATACACACACACACACACACAAAGATCTTCAAGACCTGATCAATACTGTACCGTCCAGTGGAGAAAATATTTGAATATCGCAACTCTTTCAACTGCTATAAAAATACAAATATTACATGTATGATCAAAGGTTATACTGAAGGGACTTGTTATGCCATTCCACGGTATGTTTCCGTTTAGAATAAAAATGCAATTGCTACAAGGAAGCATTTAGAGGTCGAACAAACACGCCACTTTAATGTCATTGAAAAGGCTATCCAATATGCCGTTATCTTACTATAAATGCAAGATAAGGATTTTGAAATAATGTTTGAGAATATGAGTTACTATAAAAGACATAGTAAAGACATGCAAGTAGTGGCTGCCCAACTGTACATTCTGTAATAGGCCACATCGATGACACTTTTGAAGATAGCCATAGGTTCTCCATGTCATATCCAATATATTCATGTGTACGCAATGATCGTAAAATTAAATTTCAGAGAGATATGCTTGGCCGAACATAATATCCTACCTTGTCAATTATTCAAAAAATCTCCATTTCAATAAAAAATATCTTGGGACTTTGGTCTTGTGAAGCAAACTTGAATCATATTTTTGCTAAAGGTCATGTTTATATTTTTACTTGAAAGGCAAATTCTCTCTGACTTCTGTTATCAATATGTACGTCGTGCTTTAGGAAATATGTGATGCGAATGAGAAATTAATGGGGAATTTACTGATCAAAGAATATAACAAAATAAAAAAGATTAGCGTTTTGGCCCCATGACCTGAAGACGTTACTCCATCTGTCATGGTCCTGCTTACATTACTCAATTAAAATGCAACTAGTGGTGCAAAAACATCACGTCGAGATGACGGCGCGGGACGAGACCACGGCGCTGGAGCAGTCAGGCATTCAGTCGGGCATGGCGGCGGCCGTAACGACGGCGGAGGCGACGGCTTCGAGGGACGCCCTTTCTCGAGAACACAATCGGGTGAGGAAAGGATTTGTCAGGTTGATGCAGGTCAACTGGCGTAGTATAAAAAATAAAGAAAAATTTTCGGAATCTAGTTGATGCTTCCAATCCCGACATAGTAATTGGGACCGAGTCGTGGCTAACTTAGGAAATCGGATCCTCTGAAATTATTCATTCTCATTAGAAGATCTTTAGGAGGGATAGAAATGGTAGAGGGTACGGAGTATTTATTTAAGTCAAAGCAGACATGGATATTAGATTAGATTGGGTCAGCACAGATTTTTGAATGATGGGAATAGAAATTACTACTTCAGGAACCATATTAGAAATTATTGAATGCTATAAGCCTCCGAGCGACGGCTATGACATTTTATTTGGCATAATTCAGAGAATGGGAAACGAGAATGGCCATCCGATTGCTATTGGAGGCGACTTAAATATTCTTAGATCAAACTGGGAGGGAGCCGTGTGCGAGGGGAAAGTACAAAAAACTTGTGTAGCAGTCTAGTTTGGGACAGCGGACTAACGCAGGTAGTTTGGAGCGGGACGCGGCAGGATGCGATTTTGGATGTCTAATTAATTAGGCTGAAAGAACTTTTCATATCTTGTGAAGTTGTTGAGGGCATTAGCGATCACAAAGCTGTTCTTCCTGACTTAGACGGAAATATTTCAAGGAAAGGCATCAGAATAGGAACGAAAGTACGGCAATACTAGAAAGCAAATGTAGACGGGCTTCAAGGTTTTTTGGGTAACAATACAATCGCTTTCTGAGAACAGAGGGAGGGATGGAGAAATATGGGGCGCGTTCGAAGATATATGAAGCTTTTCGAAAGTTTGTTCCATGCAACATTTTTAAAAAATAATGCAAACATTTGCAAAAAATAATCCGGATCCAGAATACTACAATGCAAAAATTAGGCAAATGAGGATAACAAGAAAGGTATTTAATAACAGAAAACGCAGTAGCGAGCATATTAATATTTTTCGAAATTGTTCAAACGAATTGGAGCGAGAAAAGAAAATTGCTCAGGATGCACGTTTAAAGAATATTCTAGATGGGAAGGGAAATAACTGGACAGGATTTTGTAAATATGTTCGAACAAGGAAAAGAAATAAAGAGGATAGCCAGTTGTTCGTAAAAATGGAAACATGCTTATTACTGATGATCGGGCAGAAGCTAGTTAGTTCAATAAGTATTTCAGTTCGGTTTTCAAAATCAATACGAACTATCCATTAATTCAAGGGTCTAATTCAAGGGCCTTAAAAATCAGTTTAATATTGAAGTAAACGTTCTAGGAATAAAATAAAATCTATGAATATGGTAAGAAAAGGGTCCACAACATTTCTACGCATATAATTAAACTAGGGGAGGCCATATTACCATTACCGTTCCTAATTAGAATATATCACGAATCAATGAACAATTCAAAAGTACCTGAAGATTGTAACTCAGCCTTTGTCATACTAATTTTTGAAAGTGGTGACAAAACTGTGTGAAGTAATTATAGGCTGGTAAGTCTTAAGTCAGTGGTCTGCAAACTTCTGGAGCATTTAGTCGCGAGTTATATTAAGCAAAAATGGGAAATCAAAAAATGGCTCTATGATGGCCAACACGGGAATAGGAATGGTTACTCATGCGAAAGTCAGGTAGTCACGCTATTTCAGGATATTAAAGATGAAACTGACGCGTGCGGGAGAACAACGAAAAATTTACAGATTTTGCAAAGCGTTCGATGTTGTTCTCTAAAAGCAAGTCCTACACGTTTGGCAGGGATCATAATTACAGAGAAATAAATTAACGTTTAAATAACGACATTAATCCAAGAGTTTCCTCATGCACGTATCTAGGAACCCATTTCGATATTACATTAAGCTGGAAAATTCAAGTAGATTTTGTTGTAGGGAAAGCCTGGAGATCTCTTCACTTTGTAATACGAATCTTAAAAGAGTACAAAAAAACGCGAAGGAAATTGTTTATTTATCGCTTGTTCGTCCGATAACGGAATATAGAACAAGTTGTTGGGACTCGCACAAAATTATGCAGTGTAAAAATTTGGAAAGGATTCAGCGTAGGGCAGCTAAAAACTTTGAATACCTCATAAGTAAAATTTTAGCACCATTACCGTTAGGAAGGATCCATTGAGGCACTATATTGCAAAGTGAGTATAAGTGTGTGTATTTCTTCAACGGTTTTCACATTTCTTTTTTGTTGTGTACCAGTGAATTAATATTCATGCAGAGCTCATTTTATGTGTTTGTTTTCTTTCGATTTTTTGTTGTTTTTCATTTTTTTAGTATATCTCAGTGAATTTAATTATACTGTGGTTGTTAATATTTCAATCGTGCCTAGGTATTTTGTTTTTGCCTTTCTCTTATACCACTACCATATCCCTGAAAACATTCTTTTTCAAGTTTTTCCATCTTCTTCTATGTTGTCAAGTAAATATTTGGATCATAACCCATTGGAGGGTTGCTACCCCCACATTTGTAGTAAATCGTTGTGTGCTTGTTGTGTGAAGCCCCAACAGTATACAGTGGATGCGGCCTCGCACGAGCCAGATTGGTGAAAAAGCTTGCACTGAGGAGTGTATGTGGGTGCACAAATACCGGGGAATTGTAGCATTAATATAAGAATCTTCTTCAGAATTCTTATCACTATCTGGGCACTATATGGGCTATCACTTGAGAAAACTGCAAAGAAAAGATTAATTTTTCAAGGAATAATTAGTAGCAGTTTTTTCAGAAAATAATAAAGCGTTACTAAAAATGAGAAACTTTCAGCTGATTTACACTCTAAAACTGTCAATTTATGTCAATATCCACCAGATCACTGGGAAACAAATGAAGGGGGGCAACACTTTCAGCTGATAGTAAGTGCGCAATTTGCGTTTTCATTGGTTACAAGCTGCAGCTCGTGCTACCAACAATGTCTGTTGCTAGGACACTCACAGGTCACTGGTGCCACTGCTGAGATACTTTCTATATGTAGTAAATTACTTCCTCTAACACTTTCTGTAATTAGAATCCATATTTTGTGGGTTCCTTGATGCCAAACATTGATAGATGGCAAAAAGTCGGTCTGCCCGTAGTCACCACTAGCACCTAAATCATTCAAGCTATTTTCTCCAAAACTGATATTCCTGGATCGATCTGAACAACTCTGATCTGAACAAGTCTGAATATAATATTTTCATTTTGGGAGGTACATGACATAAAGCCCTAACAAACGTTTTAAAGTTTTCTAAGAAAATGGCTCCATTTCTTTTTATTAAACTTTGTACTCGGATAGCGTATATGACTTAATAGAATAGCGCAGGGATCCTGGTTGTTGCAAACTTTGAGTTTTTGAAAATTGTAAAAGTTCACAATATTTTCGGCGTCTTTCTACAACTACAATATTAAAGGTGGATATTATTTCCTTAATGAAATCTGTTGTTCACAGCCATCTTCAAATATGGACATACAGTACTTTTTCTTGAAATATACTCAATTTGAAAAACAATTAATTTCTCAAAAAAGACTGCAACTTTTTTCTTTGAGTTTTCTCTTTGTATCATAGGACGGTAAAAAGTTGTGTCTCTCACATTATTGGAGAACTCTCCGAATTTTCGAAAATTACAAGAAATTAACATTGCAAAAGTTTAATGTTGATAGAGATTTTTCTTAAACAAAATCTGTTCTAAAAAACCGATCTTAAGAAGGCGCGCCTCGTGGGCGTCCTTGTAGCGTTTGGGTGTCTCTCACTTTCTCCGCAAGATGTCGGTCTCAGTTACTAATGTTCGAACTCTCTTGGTCGGTAAAACGTGAGATCACCTTAGGAGGGATTACTGGAAAACAACAAGCCACAAGCGTGACATGGCGCACTCAGAATATTATCCGCCCATCGAATATCCCCAGCCGAGGTTGAACTCATAAGCTGGAGTTTTGGAAGAGTGTACGCTACCCCTTCTTGCAACCGGAAACTCCTTTAATCTTATTGTCTCCACATAGGAAAATAATTATTAAAGAAAAACAAAAAATATAAAAATAATACTCACCAATTCCAATACCAACAATAATGCGCCCCGCCAAAAGAACTTCCTTGACACTCGCAAGGCCCATTACAACAGACCCAGCAGTGAAGACTATGCTGGCTATCAATATGACAGGTTTCCGACCCATCGTATCTGAAGACAAGAAAAAAGAATTCGTAACATTTTTAAACCACAAATCTCCACATCTATACACACGTGATTCATTTCAGGTTAAAAAACCCACAACTATCTTCTCCTAATTAGTTCAACAAATGTTTTCAAAATTATTTTGCTGTGAAACGCTTTACTGCACAGCAGTTTATTGACGTTTTCTTTCTGCGTCCGGAGGGTTCGTAAAGCGAGTCAAAGCACTGAGGATATTTCTAACTCTTTCCGAAGGAAAATTACACGTTTCGGATATAACCAACGAAAAACGCTACTTTGTGAATTCGAACTCGGGTGCGCATTATGGCAGCGCTGTATTGCAAGCCATCCTGTGATTGTGCCCGGTTTCGACAGGCATGCACTTGCTGTTCGCACATGGCGCACGTGACCTCCCGAATCTTCAACAGCTTTTGCAGCCCTACTAATAAAAGCTTGGTGTAACTTCGTTAAAACACGCTTATTCTGGGAATAGTTACTTCCAGCGTAAGTTCGGAATAAGGATGAATTAAATTTTTACCAATAATGGCCGCTAAACCGTAGCTTAACTAGTTCTTGTTAAATACGGAATCAATGCTTGGCAACGTTGCTTCATACACAGTCGTTGGCGTATTTTGTTTATTCTTTGGTGCCTCTGTAAGGACTCGGCAGGAACTTCGCGCCACGTTTGAATAGAATATTTCACATTTTTTCCTGAATTGTGTTATTGCATTGGTAGTTAGTGAACTCTTATTGATAAACAAATTGTTTTAGAAATGCGATAATTTTGAATGCTGGTGTCCTTTTAAAAAAAATTAATGACCGAAAGCGCGTGTGCAGGTTAAGGATAGATAAATGATTGCAGAAAGAGCACAGTTTAACAATGAAATCTGACGAATGTCATGAGAAAAAGATGTGAATTCGGTGAAATAAATAAACTGTGTGTTCAGTAAATTTATGAATATAACACACATAATGCATTTATAACCCTTTTTGAATTTTTCAGTGTTTCAATTGTGAAAATTTTAAAAATTTGTCTCTAAATCCGAATAATAATATAATAATCCCAAAAAACACATTCTAAAGAACTTAAAATTGATTTTTTTTAAATCCTGTATTCATCTCACAAACAACTTTTATAATTTACTTATTTCACATGTATCTAAAAATTTTGCTTTAGGACCAAATTATTTTCCCAATTCTTGAATACATTAATGTTTCCTTAAAAGCATTTCCCATCCTCCGTAATTTAAATAATTATTCCCCCCCCCCTTTCAATTTAATTCTTTTTAAAGAGAATGGTATTTATTCAAATATAGTTAAATTTATTCTTTAATATTGTGGGTAATATTATTTACTTTCAAATTATATGCTGGCGTCTTGCCATATATAATTATTGCAAACAAAGTTAAAATATAAATAAATATAATAAAAAAAAAGGAGAAGTTAATTCTAACTTAATTGGAGAATGTTTATATGATTGTCAAACAATAATTGTTAGAGATGAAAAAATCGTCCATTCAACTTAATAACCAATTAAAACTGCAGCTTCAATTCATTTTACTCATATGCCATTAGGAACACTTAATTCTGATATAAGGATAGAACATTATTTAA